>CM062811.1:1001069128-1001669128 GCA_031772625.1 Pinus tabuliformis | reverse complement strand
AAAAGAATTGAACGTTCTGTTTCAACAACCGTGTAAAACCTTTAGTGACCTCGGCGTAGTTTGGGATGAATCGACGTAAAAAGTTCGCTTTCCCTTGCAAACTTTGGAGTTGGCGCAAACTCGAAGGAGGAGGCAATTTGATGATCGCTTCGACTTTCGAGGGATCGACGCGAATGCCGGCTTTTGAAACAACAAATCCCAGCAATCGACCTGTTTCTATACAGAAAACACACTTGTGGGGATTCAACCGAATTCGATAATGCCTACACCTCATAAAGATTGCTCGTAGGTGGTCAAGGTGATCAGCTCGTCGTAAAGAATGAGCAGGCAAATCATCGAGATACGGTTGCACAATGTGCTTGATGTCGTGAAATGCGTAAGACATCGCCCGTTGAAAAGTGGCCCCGGCATTCTTAAGCCCAAAAGGTAATTTGCAATAAGCAAATGTCCCCCATGGACAAATGAATGCCGTTTTTGGTTGGTCGGCAGGTAGAATATTGATTTGATTATAGCCCGAAAAACCATCCATGAAGGAAAACATTTCACTTCCGGCACAATCATCAATAATTTGATCGATATAAGGCGTAGGATAGTTGTCTTTTGGACAAGCTCGATTGATATCCCTATAGTCGATACAGATTCTTATTGTTCCTTGTTTCTTGTTGACCGGAACAATATTCGATACCCAATCCGTTAACGGGATCGGATAAATGAAACCTGCTTTCAACAGCTTTTCGACTTCTGCTTTAATCGCAGCCGCTTTTCGAGGGTGAATCTGACGCAACCGTTGCCGAATGGGTTTAGCATCCGGGTAGGTTTTGATTTCATGAACAACAATGGCAGGATCGATTCCCGGCATTTCCTCGTAAGACCATGCAAACACATCGCGGAATTCTTGGAATAGGGCCTTGTAAGTTTGGATTTCTTCTTCTGTACATGAGGCACCTATATGAATGTTCTCCTCAATTCCGGGCTTCACTGAAATATCAATGGGAATAGTACGAGAAATATTCCCTAAATTCAACTCTGAATCAGAATGTTTCGTTGGATCCTGAGCGTCTTTGACATATTCAGCGGTAAAGATAGATGAAAAATCATTTTCAAATGCATCATCCTTAGGTAAAAACGAAGATCTGTGATGGAGATCTTCCCATGGTAGATCGTCTACACTTAGGATTTCGCGAAGTTGTTCGTCAGATGACACGACTTCGGGAAACGCTATCCGTTCTAAGGTTGAGGTGAAAAGTGATTCTTCACTGACCACATTCATTTGGTCGACTTCGGTTGAATGAAAGTCGGTAAAAGACATAAGAGCTTCATAAGCAATTTCATATGGACTCAAAGGCATAGCATTACCGAATGAGTCTATCTCAGAGTCAGATGGAACATACCAAGGATCATCATAAATAATGTTTTCTGACGTAATCATATGAATCGTTGCAAACGAAGGTTCTACGCTGAGTGGAGGGAGAGGAAAAGTTCCCAGTAAACCGGAATCCTTAACTAAACCTACACCAACGTCCTTATAAGGGATTGTCGTCTTACCGACATGCTGGATACTCTCTGAAGAGGCTGGGTCGGATGAAAAGTATGTCAGCTGATCAATAGTCACGATCTTACCGTTATGTGGAAACTTAATTACTCTGAAGACCGATGAAACGACCGCTGTCATAGCATATGACCAACTTCGACCCAAAAGAAGGTTGTAGTCTAGAGGGGCATCAACCACTTCCACATCCAGACTAACGGTTTTACCTTCTACCCCTATAGGCAATTCCTGTAGAATACCAAACGGACGGAACCCACGGCCATCAAAGGCCTTAAGGATGGTGGGGGATTGGTTCAACGAAGGAGAACCAAGGGATCTCCAACATTGAATTGACATAATACACGTAGAAGCTCCCTCATCAATCACAGTTCGATGAATAGGCCTGTTTTTTACTATCACTGGAATTTGGAAAGCCATTTGATGGGGGAGTCGTGGTGTACTATTTTCTAGATCGAAGATCATTAGATTCGGATCCTGAACGTCAACAGCTCCTATAGCCGACAAAAGCAATTTTCGTTGTGCTGGACATGATTGCAGCACTTCTAACGCCGACATTGCTGAGGGTGAAACAGCTAAGTCCTCAACAATGTTGTAATTCTGGGCCGCTCTCGCATGTGGATTGAAAGCAGACCTTCGAAGTACACCCTTGGCGGGCGGTTTAATTACTAAGTCTGGGTTAGGTTTCTCGATCTGTAGTGGATCGGAACCAGGAGCTGAGGTTGATGGGTTAGAGTGAGAAGATTCTGCTTCCTTACCATCAACAGGATTCTTACTACCATAATCTTGCGATCGAGTCGCAATCCTCACATGAGACATCATCAAAATGGGTTCTTCACTGGCATTCGAGGAAGAACCTATCATCTTATTCTCCTGCTCCGGAAATGGATTTTTTAACACAGCAGGAGTGGGAGAACCTTTGACTATTTTCACTACCTCGGCCCGATGAGGGCAATCTCTCGTAAAATGATCCTCTTCACAAATAAGACAAGGATATCGAGGTTTGCGCTTTTCGTCATTGGTTTCCGACTTTTCAGTTTTCTCCTTTGGAGCCTTGTCTGCTTTAGCCTTCTTCTTTCCTTTCTTCTTCCACCGTTTTTTGATTTGGCCGTAGATGACTCTACAGCGTGAATATCGGCGGTAAGTTCAGGAGAAGACTCTCCTGTCGGGGAATCGGGCAAAGTGATAATAGGAGTAGTTGAAGCCTTGGAAGACTTCTTCTTGCTCTTTGTATTCACGATACCAATCATACCATCAGCGGCATGAGATCCCGAAGGAGCAGCAGCGATTTGGTTCGACTTTGGAAGATCCGGAATCTTCTCGTGTAATGTACCCGACTGCGTGTAAACTAAGTCAAGGTATTGTGCCTGAGCAATGACTTGCTCCTCAGTAACTACTCCGGCCTTAGCTACATCTTCAGTAATTCTTGGTAATAATGATTTAACAAACCATTCAGCTAAGATTTGGTCCGGGATAAAAACTTTCACTAGCCTTCTTCGACGTCTCCACTCATGAATGTGATCTGAAATATACGTGGAGGTTGATTGTTTTAGTGAAGTTAATAACTCCGTACCGTTATCGTATCTGACCGGTAACTGAAAATGAGTTAAGAACGAGGTAGCTAACTGGCTAAAATTGTAAAAAGAGGCCCGTGGTAACTCAATGTACCACTTGGCCGCGAGACCAATGAGTGTACGCTGAAAAAGACGTAAACGGATCGAATCATCCGAGATGGAATTTGAAGCACACCAGAGGTGGTAAGTCATCACGTGATTGGACGGATCCTCTCCAGACTTACCTTCGAACTTGGGTATATCGCTGGGCAACTTATTTGGCATTGACGGCCAGAACGGAAGATATTGAATTGGATCGTTCGTTAGGCGCGTCAAGTCTGGTAAATCCAAAGTTGCGATAAACGGTAACTGCCGGTTAGGATCTCTAAAACTCTGGGTCACAATACCGGCCCCAGGAGGAGGATATCCAGGATAACTAGGAACAGGAGTCGCATTTGGGATATTATATCCTCCTGGAAAACCAGGATTAACCGGACCGTACTGGGGTTGCTGAGGTTGTTGATAAGTGTACCCAGGATACGGTTGATACTGGTAAACCGGTTGTTGGACAGCTTGCCCAGGTTGATACTGTCCCTGGTACGGAGGTTGAACAAATTGAGGTTGAGTAGTAACAACCGTACTTATACCAGGTTGGCCTACAGGCATCTGGACTGTGGTTTGAATCGTAGATCCAGACAACGGTACAGATGTCTGAGGAGTGGTTACAGGGACAGTAGAAACCGGAGCCGTCGATACTCCAGAAGTAAGTATGGTAGATGTGGCGGTAGTTGCTGCAGCCGTTTGAGATGGAGTACTAGGTGCAATTGGCGGCTGAGTAACTACCGAAGTTACAGGGGTCTGAACACTTGACTGGACAGGTTGCGGTTGCTGGGGTGGACCAGGAACTACAGGTTGTCCTGCTTGAGGTACCGACTGTATACTTGGCTGCAACATCTGTTGACCTTGTGACGGATCCCACACTAACATTCCAGGGTATTGACCCATAACAGGTTGAGGGTACTGAGATCCATAGCCGGATTGAGGATAGGGTTGATAATTGTAAGGTGCAGTCCCATATGATTTCCCTTGAGGTGGTTGATAACTTTGACCTGAGTATTGACCTTGAGGTTGATAACCTTGAGGTAAATACGGGTACTGGGGTTGACCTTGACCTTGAGGTTGGTATCCTTGAGGTTGATACCCTTGGGGTTGATACCCTTGGGGTTGCCATCCTTGAGGTTGCCATCCTTGAGGTTGATATTGATACTGAGGTTGACCTTGGGGTACATATTGAGGCTGGGGTTGACCTTGAGGTATGTATTGCCCCATAGGAGCGTACTGACCTTGAGGTTGCCCCCCAGACACGAATGAAGTACCTTGAGGTTGCCCCCCAGGCATTAACGAAGGCTGCCCCCCAGGCGGTAATTGGCCACCTTGAGGTTGGGTAACGGGAACTGAACCTGACATCATGTAAATGTCTCCTACACTCAATGGTACATTACCACTGTTTCCAACTAATAACCCATGATCAATGGGTTGAGGAGATGCTCCCGCAAAGGTACCAGAAAGAGATTGATACCCAGTAGGAACAGAAGGACCGCCATGTAAAAAAGATTCAGGACTTTGTGTAAACACAGATGACTGACCAGACATATTTACAGGAGTATGAATTCCTCCAGGTGGAAAAGGAGTACGAGGTGTGGAAAAACCTAGCCCAAAGTTGTCTAAATAATTGGTTAACGAAAGGTACCAAGTGGTACTTCTAGGAGGACTGTAAAAGATGGATTCACGCTCCCTTAGATCAAGGGTAATTTGATCTTCAGGATCAGAGACGCCTATTTCTTCCTCTGGAACAAGTTCTTCTATAGCAATCAAACCAACAGGAAGATTTTCGGTGATAATTCTTTCTATTCTCGGTGAATCAGGAACACTAGGAGTCGGAGTAACAGGTTCGGATATTTCTGGTTCTTCGCCTGTATCGCTAGCAGACGAAAAACTACCAACAAGTTCAGAAACTGTAACAGCTTCGGGATTATAACCTGTCTCTAAACTTTGGTAATCTGGATGGACTACCAAGGAAGATTCTCCTTCTTCAGGTGAACCTACTCTACTGCCACTAGGAGGAGTTACAAGGACCTTTAAACCTTCTAAATTACTGGGGTCGTCTCGAGGAGGTTCACCCCTAAGTCTACGGGATCTTCTCAACAATTCGGCCACAGAAACAACTTCAGGAGACTGGCCCCGAATTCTACGGGACTGTCTCGGTAATTCCGCCACAGCTAAAAACTTTTAACTACTACACACGAAAACAAAATAAAATTTCAAATCAAACCACCTAAAGTCTCTAAAGAACCAAACAAATTTGAATCACACGCCTAAAGAATCTAGGGCGTCAAACCAAACACAAACAGTATCTTCCGGACCAAAAGCGCTAGTTGGTGATTAGGTCCAACCTCGCAGGATTCAGTACAGAAATGGCGGGTGGAACAGTTACGCCGACAACCTGCTTAATGAATAGACTGGACCAAGTTCCTCCACTTTAACCGTCTCGAGTGAAGTGAACCCCCCAGAAAATCCAAGTGAGTATAGCCGACGTCTGCTCCAGGTACAGTGGGACCTTCCCTCCACCGTCACCTTGGGTAGAATCCTAGAGATTATGGTCACTAAGGTTACCAACGGCCACAAGTACACCTGGGGGAACAGTCTAAACTCCGACAGCACGCAAGGGCAGAGTAACAAGCTCAATCCCCTTACCGGCTCCTTGACAGTAATCCAAGGTTTACCGATAAGTGACCCCTGGCTCCTCGACAATGGTTAATCCGAGGTTTACCGTTTGTAATACGTGCTGTCTGGCGTCGTTCCCAACGAGGGGGGAATGATCCCCTCACTGGTTCGGACACGAGCTCGTGCTTCTCCTTTAAGAGGAGCTTTCCCAGAGTGTAAATGTAACAATTGGATTTGATTCTATCACAAGATCGACTACTTGTTTGTTTTACTGCCTTGGAGAGTTAAGTACTCACCTACTCCAAGACACTAGCCTAAGCTATGTTGGTGCTTTAGAGCCCTAGAAAATAAAAGTTACTAGTTCAATTTTACTTTAAGCGTTACTTTTAAGGTTGTTCTTTAAAGTCACAAGGTGATGGAAGTGAAACCAATGGTGTGCAGACTCGACTCCAACCACTACAAAAATGCACCTAAGATGATCTATATTACTTTTGTTTTTTCAATGAAAATCTTTAACTAAGAGAGTTGAGAGAATGCAATTTTTAAAGAAAACAACTTCCTTAGAAAAGACAATCAAAGAAACAATTATCTTTTTCTTTTTGAGCACACAAACATAACCACTTTTTACTTGCACGAAAAGCTCTTTTTCTTTCAAAAAATTTTAAAGCTACTTGAAACAAAACTTTTCAAAGGAGATATTTTTGTATTTTCTTTTTCAATAAAGCATGTAAACCTACTTTTAACAAAAAACAATCTCAAAAGCTACAAAACTATGAAAATTTGACTCACAAGCAAACCAAAAGAGAGATTACTCTAAATAAACCTAACAAGGCAAAAGCTCATAAAGGCGATTCTAGGATGTTTTACTTGATCAAAATCAAATCAAGGGCTAGCTAATGCAGAATCAAAAGACTAGCCAAAACAAAACTCAAATCTTTTTGTTCTTTTCGTAAAATGGAATTCAAGACTTAAATAACAAGTACTTCGAAAATGGCCCAAAAGACAACTTGATGGGAAGTTACTTCTATAGGTAGACTTTTAGAACAGGTCTGACTTCTTAGAAAGTTGACAAAACCAGAGATATCTAAGGCTTGACAATTCCTACCGCTAAAGTCACTACAAGACCTACTCAAAATCAAACCCTAGGGCTTACACTTCGACGAAATCCACTAAAACACTTAATGCTAATGAAACCAGTTCAGGTGAAGATTCTGGACAAGGGACTGATGAATCTGGGCAGAAAAAACTAAGAAAAAACAAAATCTAAGAGCAAAAAGGGCAAAAAATGGAATTTTCTTAAATTTTGGCAGGGGACGCAGGCAACCCGTTAGCACAGGTGCGGGCCCGCTCTGTGCACACAGCAAAAGTGCGTCCAGGGACGCACTGTGCAGCACTCAGAGGGTGCGTCCTACTGAAAAACTCAAGAAAACCAAAAATAAAACTAATCCTAAGCTAACCCACCCAGAGACAAGATCACAGAGCCAAAACCAGAAAAATAAACCAATTTTCTCAAAGAAAAGTTCAAATAAAAGAAAGGACTCTTTTCATTAATGGAAACTATCCCCAGTGGAGTCGCCAATTTGTCACACGGAATCAGTCAAGGGTGCGGACACAGCTGACCTTCCTAGAAGTCTAAGACATTCTAATGACAAACAAAACAAACTGGAGCTATCCTTCTCTAAACATACATTATGATATGAGAAATCAAGTGTTTCGTTCTTACCTCTGTCCAAACGTTGTTGTAGAAGTCCAAGCTTTGTTGATCCGGATGAGCTCCTCCCGTTCTCCAAAACCTGCAATCACCAACAGTCAAACAATTAAATAGCACCTGATTATAACATTAAAAAAAAGCATATTCAACATATAGACCAAGGAGTACATGAAATAACCCATTAACAACAAGCTATTGAGAAGAATGGACCAATTTGCATTAAAGGTAATCAAAAGAAACCATTACAACCTGAGCCTTGGTGTTGTGCAAGCTCCTTCCAGGGTCCACAAGAGTCTTCCTCTACTTTGACAAAGCTCACCCACTTCCAAATAGAACAAGTAAAGATGACAATCTCTCCTCACAAGCTTCTAAATGGGAGTCCTGATTCCTGCAACATTTACCCTTAGAAATCTATAGCTTTCAACCTTCTTCCTTCTGGCTCAATGCCTCTTTTTATAGTGCTCAAGAGGAAGTTAATCAGGTCCACCATCAATGGGATAGTCCCCTCTTTGGATGGGATCACTCCCTTATTGATGGGATAAGTTCCTCTTTGATAGGAATGCATGAACCATCTGGAGGCGCTCAATACTCATCCAAGAATCTTCTAGAATGCTCTAGAAATGACCACAAGTAAGTTTTTGAAGATAAAACTTGCGCATTTTAACCTTTTCAGAGGGACGCACCTGCCCCTTTAGATACAGAGCGTCCTTGGACGCAGACCTTATAAACAAAAGGTGCGTACCCGCAGGCAAGGCTTGAGAGAACCTGCGTACCCAGAGATAAACATGTTTTATAAAGACTTTCTCTCTTTCTTGGAGTTTGATATGAATAGTAGAGGCATAAGACTTCCTCAAAAAGGGTAGTATGACTGTTGATTGAGCCATACCGACTGTAAATAGCCATGGTGACATTTTTTAGTGTAACACCTTTGGTGTTCTATCTGAGGAACTTACCTTGTAAATTCCTACATAAATCAACTAGATTAAAATTACGAGGAACAAACTTTACTTTAAGGAACAAAAAATGAAATTCAAATAAATAACAATTAATTAAACAGCAACAACACATAATTAAATTACTTTACATGTTGAAGAGAACACCTCATCCAAGGAAGTGGGTCAGGAGTTAGTTCTGCCTTGAAGAATAATTTAGATCATATTGTGAATAACAAATGTGGAAGTCAATACATAACTTCCTTCTTTAAAACATCTCAGAAAAATAACTACAACCAAAATACAATTCCTAGCCTTACTTCAAATTCAACAATTTGTCCATCATCCCTCTCTCTGATTTTTGTCTTCATTGAAATACACAAAGAGCAAAGTGAAAATTTTGTTTAAACTGAATATAATTATCTATGATAAGATTACAAAATTATTTTCATTACAATAATAGATCAAACAATAATATCATATTTGAAATACCTCTCCATCATTAATCAGCTAGAACAAGTCGAATTTGATTTTGCAGTCAGGGAAATTTTAGGAAATGACCACAACAAGAAATATAGGAAAATCATCATTAAATAACCATGCATTTCTTTCAATCTAGGCCAAATTTTGGAAAATTTCACATATAATAACTAAATTGTTTTATTTTGCAGAAAACCCATGTCAAGGAATTTCTACATTTGTCCTCATTTACATGTAAAATCCAACGCAAAATCATCTCTTCTTATCAAGAATATTTCTTAGTTGGAATATATGACCATGAGTTGGAGCTTAGAATTTCAATCTAGATGAGAACTTGGAGGCTAAAATAATGAGTGTTATTATAGAAATCCTCTTCATGAACCATCTTTACAAAAATCATGCATGATAAATTTAAATATTTAAAAAATAAAGGAGAACAAATAGTATTTAATCACAAGAGCATAAATAATTATGAGATGGAATTATATTCCAAAATTATAATAAATGTCATTATAAAGTAACAATAGAAATGGATGAAATAGATATAAATAAATTAAAATAATAATGACAAATTAGTGGCCCACCATCTTCCCCAAACTGAATGTATTGCATGTCCTCATGCAATCGGATGCCTCTGTACTAACCAAGTTGTAATACAATAACCAAAACACTTTTCCAAACTCATGATATTGATGTAACAAAAGACTTCTTCCCCAAACATCTCTTCAAAACAATGGTTATCCTATTCTAGTAATGTCGATGAAGTTGTAACAATTTTCATTGACATTCAAACATATGTATATAAAGTTGTAGCAAAATATTATACAAGTAGCGTCAAGCTTCATTAACCATTTTTTCAAAATCCACAAAGTAAATTTTCCTAAAATTTTGCAAGAATATTTCTACTATATTAATGATTTTCCACACCTAAAATCAATGCAATATGATACATAAATTTAGAGATATAAGAAAAATGGATGTATGTAACAATGCTTTATTTATGGAAAAATATAAACTAGATTGTTGAGAAATTTATTGGGTTTATTAATCCTAATCATAACTTATTATTGTCTAAAAATCACGAAAATCTGGTCATTGGTTTAAAATATATGCGCGAGTCAATTTACATTATATAAAAATGAAATTATATGCCTTAAATGAGGCAGAAAGGAGAAAAAAACCATCATGCATAACAACTCCTCTCCAAAACTGGAGAATTAGCATGCCCTCTTGCTACACTAGAAACAATTTGAGGTTGTTGCTACAATCGTTACTGAAATATCTGCTTGGTGTATAACAACATGGAATAAGGGAGGTTTTGAGAATGAATAAGGATAATGATGCATGATAAATAATATTAATGGCATGGTAATTAAAAATACCCTCCCTCAAACTAAAAAATGTTATGTCTTTGAAAAATTGGAAGTTGTAAAGAAGTGGAAATAATGATTTGAAAATATGAGTGAATAATTCTTACTAGTTTTTCATGACATTCTCCTAAAATTTTAATATATAAAAAACTTATGCTATTTTACCTCAAGTTTTACCTCCATGAAAGCTTGGAATAACATAGATGTATTTGTTGAAGCTAACATAGGCTAAATTGATGTTGAAAGTAATGTTGAAGGTTGGAGCCATGCAAGGTGAAAGAAAGTAACCATAAAGTGTAGAAGGGTTTCCTTCCTCCAAACTAATTAGTTTATGTGTCATCATAATTTCTATAACACATCTCATTAGTAGCCCCAATTAGTATTTTATCACCAAAAGAACCTTATTATATATAAAAGTAAAATAAAATCATGTTTTGAATGCCATGGGATAAAAACTGGATAAACAGAGGAAGCAAAAATGATGACAAAAGGATGCCTTTCTTGGACCTATCATCTCTTGTTATTAAGGGAACACAAATGATGACACATAGGATGAATTAGTTATCTCAATCTCTCTCTCAAAGTCTTACCAATTTCCTAGCATTCATAATCATAATTATGATTACAACACATAAATAATGGTAGAGTATGTGGTATTGGAGTAACAACACATGAATAATGGCACAAAATTAAAAAATATAGTAGAAAATACTTATACATTGCACCCCCAGCCCACAATGAAATTAAAGGTCGTCCTCATCCAATAATCACATCTGTCATAGTTGAATAGGTCAAAAAATCTAATATTTCAAATAATCCAAGGGTATTATTCGTACTTGCAATTTTCCAGCCACATGAGACTGTGAGGGTGTCACCGCCGAACATTTTGTATTGAAACTAGAGATCATTTTTAGAAGGATACAATATTTAATTTAATAATTAGTCCACTTTATACCCATTTATGGAAATAATGACATGATAATAATTGAAGAGCATATGGATAAATTCAAAAAATGAAGGAACTACATTCAAACAATATACTCCATTTATGAGTATAATAAGAATTTTCAGTTTATTGTAGCAAAATTATAATAAATCCAAATTATATAAGAAAAGTGAAACAACTTCTAAGGGTCGCACATTTCATGATTTCCAAACATATTTAAAATATAACATCAAAGCATTAGTTTTATAGGATATTTCAAGCAATTCCTTAAAAGCCAAAGTATGGAGTTCATTTTTCCTAGATTTGGCTTATAGGAGTAATGATGATTGAATGAAATCAAGACCTTTCCCAAGGTGAGCATTGTTGTCCTATTTAACTTACATCTCCTTTTACCTGGCATAGCCTTTCTACCAGTAGGCCTATTCAGTACCCCAATGATTTTACCTTAGTACCATAGAAGCATAGTCTTGCTACCAGTAGGCTTGTTTAGTAGCCTCGTGGGTTTACTTGAATTTTCAATTCCTTATTAGAGATTTAATACTTTTTTGTGGAAGATGGATGATACAAAAATTGATTTGCTAAGAACATTATTTTACTTCGTAGGTTAGGTTTTTGAGCACATGTTTCATCATATTCTTTCCTTTGTGGCTATTTTAACGTGAAATAGCATGGAGCATTTTAGGGAATAACACAAAGCTTCCTCATAATCATTAATGCTTCTATTGTTATTGTTAATGTTTAATGTAAATACTTCATGGAAGAGGGCCTCCATAGAAAGTTATGACATGTATGCTCATTCTAATAAGGATTAATAGAATTGATCAAAAAGCTAATAGCTAAGATGAAGGGAGTAAAAATCATACAAATAAATAGAAACAACAATAGCACAGTCCTTTTCCCCAAACCAGTTGTTGGAATGGTAAATCAAGTGATGAGAGGGATAGGTTAAGCTCTTCAATCAATCATAATTATTTTAAATTGGGATCAAGAGGTCATTACATCCGAAAAATATCACTAATAATCAATGGTGATGCTCTTATTAAATTTTGAGTAAAGGAAAAATGCTTGTAACTAAAGGGTGACTAAAGGTGAGAATAGTTGTGACTCAGGTAACAACAATCATGACTTAAGTAACAACAATTGTGACTTAAGTAATAAAAATTATGATTTGAGACTTATTTAATTTATTCATTCAATAGAACCATTGTTTCATGTTAAAATCTTGAAAGTACCCTAACATTTATGAAGTATCGAGCATGACTATGAACCCCTACCCCCCCACCCCAAACTGAGTCAATGGGTTACCTTCGCATGGTGACATGGAGAAGGATTATCCAATTAATAGTCATAGTCACTTTACAAAATAATGAGGAATTAAGAGTGAATCATTTCTGATAAGACTTACCACAAGAGTGTTTGATATTGGATTTGAGATAGTCGTATACTTGATAAGATTAGGGAACAACATGTGGAGAAACAACATAAAATTCAAGAAATTCTTTCTTTTATTTTGATGAAGAAACAATAAATACAAATTTGAAGGGCACAACACCTGAAATATAAAAACTAAGAGAAATAAAAATAAATAAACAACACTTATTTGAATGGAACCAAAAATAAATAAATAAATAACTTAAGTTACAACAGTTGTGATTTTAGATGCATCAATGTTATTTCCTAAGGGAACAACAATCTTTTCAAATAGTAGCAGTGAATGAGCATGAAAAAAAGATCTTTTGGAAGAATTCTTTGGTAGAAATGTCATGCTTAATGGTGTAGTGGTACTAAACAATATGGAAAACAATTCTTCATTTTTCTTACTATGGATTTATCTAATAATGAAAAGGTCATGCCATTGTTTCCTTCTTGTTGGTGGGAACTAGTGGAAACATTTTGTAGCAAGATCTTATGATCCAAAGAATTTTAAATCATGACACCTAGAAAAATAAAAGTCATATGATATTAAATTTTTTAATAGATCCTTGGACGAATTTTACTTATTTCATGAACATTGCCTTCAAGAATCACTCATTCATAAATTGACCTTCTTATATTCTAATGGAACCTACAAAAAAGTGAGCATCTACTTACAATAAAACATGAAATCATAGAGGAAGAGAGGTGATTGGGCTCTCCTAATCCAATACATATACAAAAAATAAAAGTAGTTACTCTATAAAAAAAAAACCAAAAAAGGATAAATAAAGCAAAATGCATTTGTTACCTCCAAGAGAGCGATGGCTAACCATACTAACCAGTAGTGCTTTAATCATAACTTCTTTGTTTCTGTATGACTTGAGTGATTCAAAAACCAAATGAGATTTAATTTAGAAGTATATATCCAATAGAAACAAGTTTTAAAAATTCCTGGAGATGATATGTCAAATATGTTGAAAATAACCTGGATAATAGATTTGTTTTTAGTTTTGTAGTTTAAACCAACAATTGAGATTTTAAGAATAACCTCCTTGTTTTATCATGGACTAAACTCATTAAAATTGGATATTAAATTATATTCATGTATATATATGGAGTAGAAACAATTTATGAATACAAGAAGAATTGATGGGTGAAATAGGCTAATGAACAACTAGAAAAATAGAGTTTTAAGTGTGTTGATTTACTATAGGAAGTATGTATATTAGTCATAACTTTCTCATAAGTTATCATAATTGAGTAATTAAAATTTCCTTATAAACTAAATTCGTGGAGGAATTTACCATAGAAATATGTTTGAATGATCTATTCATTTAGTCATCCAAAAACTGATTGTCCCAACTCTATCCTTGAGCTTCCTACTAGAGACTTTGTCAATGTTTTGGTGATAACTTTCTCATTTGAGATCTAAATTGAGTGATTCAAATTGGGTTAGAAGGTTTAAATCAAGGGATATTCAAGATAAAGATATGTTTTATAACTATATGCATTTGGTCCCTCAAAACATGACCGTCCCGACTATTTTTTCATAATTTTTGTCAAGCCAATAAGCCATAAAATAAAATAAACTAGCAATTTTTCCCAAATTATGATCCAAACGGATACGATTGTTTGTATTAATATGATTTTAAATATAATACATCTACATACAAAAACAAATTCAAATATATAGCATTGATATTGATTTACACATAGTGGTGCAACAAGCACTACATTATTTATTTATCTACTTATTTATTTTGTTTACTAACCTACTATACTTTGAAAAATAAAATTTATTTAAGTATAATAGTAATTCCAATGGAACCATTTTAGAAGAAAGGCATCAATTATATACATACCCAAATTAGAAAAATGCGCATTAATAAATACCAGGGTATGAAAGACCACGTCCCCTTAAAATTATGGTGCCAAGAATTGCTGAAGTATGGAATGATGCAACGAGAAGATGATATAATGAAAGAAAGCTTCAATATAGCCTTTTCTTTCTTGATTTACCATAGTTTTCATATCAGGAAGTTCCTCCATGAATTCCAAAATTTTTGGATTTGAAACTTTCCTAGAACTAATATAAGTTTCTTGTAATGGTGCAGGAGAAATAGAATGCATGGGAACGATGGGTAAATTTTGCAGATCAACATTGTAAGAATGATGTACTCATTTATTATTGTGAGGGTATGGAATGGATTGTGCAGGAAATTATTTAAGACAAGGAATGTTTTGATTATATAGTTGATTGGGTTGTAGGGCCAATCTTGATAGCCAAACAAAATGACATGTTTGTGTTGTAAGAGGTGAAGTAGTCATGTAATCATAAAATGGGCCATGCCAAAATTGTGGGAAAAAATAGTGGGGGTTATACTGACATCTCCATAACTTCCATGGTGCAGGAGCATATGATATATTATGCAAGTAATAAAATGTAAGGATGGAGTTTTAGACCTTTTGAAAAGGTTAATCCTCTATGCGGACAAAGACGATCCCTCTATCCCAATGAGTGGGTCTAGAAACTAAAGGGACAATCAACTAGACATCTTCCTAGATTGTAATTGAAAAATAGAACAAGAGAGAAAGCCTACCTTGCTCTGATGCTAATCCGATTTCCTTTGTTGAGATCCTAGAACCGCCTATGTCACGACCTTGTTCCTGCTTATTTCAACGCTTATGTACCTGCACAAATGACCAAGAGACAAAAAAGCATGCCAAAACCAATAGAAAATCCAATAATAACCTATTTAGCTTATTAAGGAATGTCAAACCAATACATACATGAACATATATATTTTGGGAAGATGAACTAGCAGTTGTATTATTATTTAAAGAGTAAAGGGGAAGCTTACAACCATAGCCTTGATATTGAAAGGCTCTCCTTGAATGGTAGTCCATGTCCAAGCCATGAAAATCTCCAAAATGCCTTCTCCAAGTCTAATGAATAACCTCAACATAGGGGTGCAAATGGACATAGATCAACCATTTGGGAATGGCAGAGGGGGAATTTATAGGCTGGGAGAGGGAGTTAGACCTCCTCCAAAGATAGAATTAGGCCCACATATTAAGGAGGTAGCTCATAGGGATGATACCAAGAGTTAAAATTAGGAGGATTCGACCTCATCTATGCGAAACCACCTCCAGCTCGCCACTCTCGAAGCTTCTAGATCACGAAGCTTGTCATCCTCTTTAGGAAAACTTCCTTGTTGAGACCATCATGAGTATGAGAGAACATAGTGCTTCCATCACCGTCTTAACAAGGTGCAACAAGCGATCATCATGGTTTTGAGATTCATAAGGGAAATGACTCGAATTTTAAGGTTTTAAGAGCCATTTCTTTAGGGAAAGCTCGAGGGATTTTCCAAGCAAAGTTAAAGGAGGGATCTGATATGTATACATTGATGAGTATACTGTATAATGATCATGTTTCAGGCAATTCAAGGTAATTCACAGGGAAGTGCAGGAGGTGTGACAAAATATTGAGTAAAAGATGCCCCTTAAAGCATGAAGGCAGAACGAGGAGTGATGGCTGAGATCCTTTACGAGCTTTTGGCAAGGACGAGGATACACACTGTCAGGAGACCTATAAATCAAGGACGCATATACATATACATATTTGAGATGAATACATGAATCCATGACATGGATGCAGCCATCCAGACGATGAAGACTAAATAAAAGATCGATGGTATGGGCGCAGCCATCCAAATAACAAGGATCATCATGAATATAAAGTATCACAGTATGGTCACAGCCATCTGTATAATAGAAACATGTGTACAATTATGAATAACATAAAATTCCATGCAGCATGAGCCATAACAGACAAGACTCAGGGTATTGCGCTCCATCCCGACCCGATCAATGCATGAACCCTAACATGCAAATAAACGTGTTGAAGTCGAGCATGCTAGAAAACCACCTGATTACCGGCCAATGATGTGGACTATTAATAGGTACGAGAGGAACCACCAATAATGACAATGGCCCTCAAGGTACAACAATACAATCCGTGAATGTAAAAAATGAAGTTGATGTCGAACAATCATGGAATCACCTAATCAAAGGCCAATAGTGAAAACCTATCGTCGGATGTGAAGAACTTGCCATTAAGGCATGAAAGATCTAAGGTACTAAAAGGGAGTTCCTAAGTCATCTTCCTGGATAGTGAGCTGAAGTCGATAGGAAGTGACCTATTGAAGGAGGGAAATGATGAATCCCTCATCATCGGCATGAACCAAGGAATAAAGTGGAATGATATTCAAGTTGAAATGTGGCAACAAGAATATTCCAATTTAATTTGTCCATGAATTAAATTGTGAATTAAAATTGAATTTAGTCTTAACAACTACCTAGCAATAGTTAATTAAGTTATTTTGAATTAATTAGTTGGAGAAATTCAAGTTAGAAGTCTTTCTGAAGTCATGCAAGAGTTATCCCTTAAATTAAGGAGATAAGCATTAATTAAGGAGATAAGATTGAGTTATATTTGAGTTGTAATTAGTTAGCTCAATTTACTAAGTTAAGTCCAATTAAATTAGTTCCAAACTGTTTGAGGAACTAATTCTGAGTTAAAAGTTAGTTGATGCATGCATGCACTCAACTAGTGTACTCCAGTTAACTGAAGATTCCCTCATCAGAAACTCATGCATGTCTATTTTGAGAAAGACCCAGTTGTGATTAAAGTCAAGGATAGTGTACTATAAGTTGCATGTGTTTTATTATAAGTAAAACTCATGCATTTAGAAGGAATCATTCCTTGAGGATTACGTAGTTTTGACAGTGTGTGAGATCCGGTGATCATCCACTGGGTGACGGAGTTTTCCACTTGGCTGAAGGAGAATCATCCCAGAGGAACAACGCAAGAAAATAGGAGTTCAGAGGGTAGAGAGGAAGGCTTGAGAGAAGCCAGGATTGCCTGTGAGCATCTGTGAGGATTGTACTGAGAGCTGGCTAGCTATGAGAGCTAAGGTTTTGTATAATTCCTATGTATTTCCACCTTGTATGATAATACAGATAGTGGGGTTTTTAGCTGAGGCTTTCCCCAAATTATTTTCATGTGTATTGTGTTGATTGATTCTTCTTCTTCTGGTTATATTGTTCAACTCGATCTTTAAGCTTCCCCAAATTGATAGTAGAAGTAGGTTATAGTATTCTTCTTTGATTTATATTGCATTATCGGGTTAACCTACATAGCAGATTTTCTACATGGTATCAGAGCTGGATTTGTAGAAGTTTTCTACATGGTATCGGAGCTGTGAATAGTATACTGAGAAGAGAATTCAAAGTTTGAAGTCCGGGGTTGCAGGTGCAAATCGGATTCATATCATACTTCAATTGAGATGGGACGTTATGCGACTAAATGCCCATCGAAGAAGTCCAAGAAGGGATCCTCGGAAGGATCAGAAGGTGAGGCATTAGCCTCTCAGTTTTGCAAGGATGGTGTCATCGATGATGGGTTGTGTCTCGTATATTGATAGTCTAGCCTCATTCCACATGACCGGTGATAAAATTTTATTCATTCCATTAGAGGAGAAAGGCCTCAACATGTGCATAGAGATGGGTGACGACGGAAGGTATAGAGTTTCAGGATTGGGCAAGGTTGCTTTTCAGAGGGAGAATGGATCTCATCTCACCTTGACAAATGTGATGTATGTGCCTAGAATGAAGAAGAACTTGGTATTGGTTGTGATGTTAGAGGATAAAGGCTACAATGTTGTCTTCAGTAAAGGAAAGGCGTTCCTAAGACACATATCCATAGGCCAAACCAAGAGGATAGGGATTCGGGTGAAGAATATCTATAAATTAGAGGTAGATGATTATGAAGCATTGAGTACGAAAGCAGAATTGGTGCAAAGCCAAGACATTGGCAAGTTGTGGCTTAGGCAATTGGGCCATTTGCATCATGGGGCTTTGAAGATAATGCAGCAGATATCTACAGGACTTCCCAAAGTTATAAACTTGAGCAAGTTGACACATGAAAAGGTTGTAACTTGGTAAAGTACACCAAGTATTCCTTTCATGATCAAGACAGTTGAGCAAAGGCTATCTTAGAACGAGTTCATACTGATGTGTGTGGACCATTCTTGACGACATCCACAACAAAGCAAAGGTATTATGTGATTTTCATTGATAATTTTTCTAGTAAATGCTGGATTTATTTCATGCAGAAGAAGGACCAAACCTTCACAAAGTTTTATGAGTTCAAAGCTTTGGTTGTGAAAGAGTCAGGGAAGAAGATCAAGGCCTTGAGAAGTGAAAACAATGGAGAATATGTCTCTCAAGAGTTTAAGGACTTCTGTGCAGCATAAGGAATTAAACGTGAGCTAACGACACCTCATAACCCACAACAGAATGGGGTGGCCGAGAGGAAGAACATAACTATTGTAGGGGCAGCATGGGAAATGCTACATGGCCAAGGCCTACCACTTCACTTGTGGGTTGACACATGCAACACAACGGTCTATTTGTAGAATAGAAGCCCACATCGCATACTTGGGATACACCAGAGGAAGCTTTCTCCAGTAAGAGACTAGATGTGGGTCTCTTCAGGATGTTTAGCTCATCGGTATATTGTTGTGGGACAAAGGATGCACGGAAGAATTTTGAGCCGACAATAGAGTTGGGGATATTTGTGGGGTACACTGATACACCTCACAACTATTGGGTGTACTTGCCTACCAGTTGGAGGACAGTGGTTCACAGAGATCTCAAGTTTAATGAGTAGAAGGCCATGCGAGTTTCCCTTGAGAGGGAGCTCCAACTACAGGTTGTGGAGGAACTATTGGTTCCTAAGGAGGAGGAGCCTCAGACTGATGCAGAGCAGCCTCATGTAGAAGTTCCAGGAGTGGAGACATCCACTCAAGAAGAGTCTTCTAGAGATAGATAGAAGCGCACAAGAGAAGCTGACAAATTGTTGAAGGGTGCGAGAGAGAATGTGGGAGCACCATCTTTTTAGAACATACAGAGGAGGTCACCTGAGAGGTACACTGGATACATGGCCCTTGCTGGAGAATGTGTTGAGACCGAGCCATCTTCCTTTGAGGAAGAAATGCAGTAGCTGATTTGGGTTGATGCTATAGTGGAGGAGTATGACTCCATAGTTTGTAGCAGTGTTTGGGACGTGGTTCCAAGACCAGAGAACAAGTCAGTTGTGAGTTCCCATTGGCTTTACAAGGTAAAGTAAGGTATTGATGGTAGTGTGGAGAAGCATAAGGCAAGATTTGTTTCCTGTGGTTTTTCACAGGTCAAGGGGATTGACTATGATGAGACTTTTGCTCCTGTCACAAGGTACTCATCTATCATATCGATGTTGGCACTATCAACATAGATGGGTTGGAAGATCCATCAGATGGATGTGAAGACTTCATTCCTCAATGGCGAGATTGAGGAAGAGGTGTACATCGAGCAGCCGAAAGTTTTTGAGACCTTTGATCATGAGTTGCATGTGTTCCGACTCAAGAGAGAATTGTACGGGCTGAAGCAAGCACCTCGTGCTTGGTACACAAAGATAGACAACTAATTCATGAGGTTGGGCTTCACAAAGAGTGAAGCGGATGCGAACCTGCACAACATCGTGGTGAAAGGTAAGTTGTTGATCATCGTACTTTATGTTGATGATCTCATATTGACTAGTTATGATCAGTTGATCATGTCTTGCAAGGAGGACCTTTCAAGCAAATTGGAGATGAAAGATAAGGGTCTCATGCATTACTTCCTTGGCATGGAAGTGTGGCAGAAGGATGGGGTGTTGTTTGTGTCTCAGGGCAAGTATGCCAACGAGATACACAGAAGATTCCACATGGAGAAGTGCAAGCTCATGCAGACTCCTCTAGCTGCTAACTGGAGGCAAGAGGATGCTACTTCAAGAGAGGTAGTAGAAGCTACTATGTACAGGCAGCTTGTGGGTTCACTGATGTACTTAGTGAACACATGACCAAATTTGTGCTATGCGGTTAACCAGTTGAGTCAAGCAATGGTGCAGCCTACCAAGATGTTTCGGAAGGCAACAAAGCATGTATTAAGATACCTCAGAGGCACATCTTAGTATGGATTATGGTACAGATGAAAAAAGGGAGTGAAGCTACAAGGCTTCATTGATGCAGATTGGAAAGGGAGTCCATCAGATCGGAAGAGAAAATCAGGAGGGATTTTCAACCTTTGGTCAGTGGCAATTTCTTGGTACAGCAGGAAACGAAGGTTGGTTACACTCAGCTCGGCAGAGGCAGAATACATGGCTACAAGTTAGGCATCATGTGAGGCCATATGGATGCGAAAAATTGTAGTTGGTTTGTTTGATTAGGATGGATCAAACTGTGATCTATTGCGATAATCAAAGTTGTATCAAACTCTCTAAGAATCCAGTATTTCATGATAGGTCCAAGCACATCGGCATCCGGTATCATCATCTTAGAGACTCTATAGCTAGGAGGATCATGTTGTTGGAGTATATTTCGATGGAGGAGCAAGATGCTGACATTTTGACAAAGGCATTGTGAAAGTGTAAATTCGAGTTCCATAGAGACAGAATCGGGGTGGCAGATAATCCCTTTCTTGTTGAGAGCGAGTGTTGAAATGTGGCAACAAGAATATTCCAATTTAATTTGTCCTTGAATTAAATTTGTGAATTAAAATCGAATTTAGTCTTAACAGCTACTTGAAAATAATAAATTAAGTTATTTTGACTTAATTAGTTGGAGAAATTCAAGTTGGAAGTCTTTCTGAGTCATGCAAGAGTTATCCCTTAAATTAAGGAGATAAGATTGAGTTATATTTGTGTTGTAATTAGTTAACTCATTTTACTGAGTTAAGTCCAATTAAATTAGTTCCAAACTATTTTAGGAACTAATGGTGAGTTAACAGTCAGTTCATGCATGCATGCACTCAACTAGTGTACTCCAGTTAACTGAAGATACCCTCATCAGAAACTCGTGCATGTCAATTCTGAGAAAGACCCAGTTGAGATTAAAGTCATGGACAGTGTACTATTAGTTGCATGTGTTTTCTTATAAAGAAAACTCATCCATGCAGAAGGAATCATTCCTTGAGGATTGCGCAGTTCTGACAATGTGTGAGATCAGGTGATCATCCATTGGGTGAATGATTTTTCCACATGGTTGAAGGAGAATCATCCCAGAGGAACATCACAAGGAAATAGGAGCTTGGGGGGCAGAAAGGAAGCCTTGAGAGAAGCCAGGATTTCCTGTGAGCATCTGTGAGGATTGTATTGAGAGTTGGCTAGCTGTGAGAGCTAAGGCTTTGTATAATTCCTATGTATTTCCACCTTGTATGGTGATACAGATAGTGGGGTTTTTAGCTGAGGCTTTCCCAAAATTATTTTCATGTGTATTGTGTTGATTTAATCTTTTTCTTCTGATTATATTGTTCAGCTCAATCTTTAAGCTTCCACAAATTGATAGTAGAAGTAGGTTATAGTATTCTGCTTTGATTTATATTTCATTATCGAGTTAACCTACATAACAGATTTTCTCCAATTCAAGACTGTAGCAATGAATCAAACAATTTATAGGTAAATAACTACAGATTGGACTTCTCTTGAACATATTTGTGACACGACTCCAGAGTGTGGCAGCATCTGGATCAACATGGGACTAAAGGTCATGATGACAAGTGGAATAGTCAAATGAGAGGCAAGATGGATCACCCAAACCCGGGAGGACAAGTGACTAAGTGAGGATATCCCAAACTCGAAACAAGATTAGAAGAGTGTCATGTTCAAGAGTGACATGCTCCCTATACAAATGATGTCTCATCTTAATTTTCCCCCGTTGTTTCTAGCGAGTACCCCAATTATTTTTATCACAAGCTTGAATCGGATAGCATATTCTTGTTATGTAAGTTCATTCTTCGAATGAATCCATCCTAGTAAGTTTTAAAAGCCCTAGGAAGGATAATCTCAGTGTCATCATGGTGATGAGTCCTTCATCACAAATTTTTAATGAGCCCCACATAAGAAAAACTCAGTATCTTTGTCATGTTTAGAGAGTTTGAAAACAAAACCGAAAAGAAAACTCCATCATGTCCCTTTTCATAATTTGTCCCTCGAATCTGAAAAGGTAGAAAACAATATTTGATGGAACCTCTTGACCATTTCAATTAAGGTGTACCTTTTCCGTAAATAAGCAGTCTCAGCCCAAAAAAGGGGTAAACATATACTGAGGTGACGTCGATTCATTTACTTTAAGTTTGAAACAACAAGTACTCGGAAATCTTTTCAATTTTCGAGAGTCAAAAAAGAGTTGAGAGATGAGTCCAAGGGGGTTCCTTTTTCGTTTATTTAATGATTCTGAAAAGGAGATAAAATAAAGCTCCCATAATTGGTTAATAATGATCAATGTTCACATTGAAGGTCCCTATGACTGCACAAGAAACACACCCATCACTGGTATCGAGAAAACATTAAAATATTACAAAAATATTTGACAAAATGAATTTCAAAACTTATAAATAGGTAAAAGTAATTTCATTTTTACCATTTTACCAAACTGAGCTCTGAAAGTGCTTAATTTCATTTTTACCATTTTACCAAACTGAGCTCTGAAAGTGCTTTTGTACCCTAATTTCCTTAATTTTCCAATAGCTAATGCAGGAGATCCAGGGTACCATTTTATGAACCGTTTGTGATGGGTAAGAGCCTCATCCATGCTCTTTCATTTCATTAATTGTTTATGCAACTTTAACGGTAAATTTTAGGTTATAAAGGGGGATCCCAAAATTTTAAGTCGTCGGCGACCATCACAGGTATGGTCATTGGACCCGCGATGATCACGATTGAGCCCAAAGGCTCACGCAATTCCATCACACTATTTTGAAAAACATGTGCAGCGACACCAAGAGCAATTTTTTAAAGTTAAAAACAATCTTTTAAGCAAGATTTGATGATTTTTATGCATGTAAAAAGCATTAATAAGTGTTCAACTGTTGTTTGCAAGAGAAATATGGTCTTGGAGTGGAAAGAAAGAGGTCATGAGGCCGAGGATTTCCAAGCATCTCAGGATCTGGCATGTATAAATTCTCTAAGGGTTTGTGACCTACTGAAATTCTTCTAGACAATAGGATTGAGGGCTCAGATGGATGTAGATCGAGGGATCTTCATCATCAAAGGGAAAGAACTGGAACTGGAGGAGATGGTCATTTATTTCATCACGTGATTATCTCATCAAAGAGAAGCAGTTCAAATCTTTGGATCTCGCCAAGGAGGTGAAAGTACCAGGATTCTAGTTCATAGATATTGTTCTGGTGCTAAGATAACCAACGGAGGTAAGGTGAATATTGCAACAATAACCAATAACCTCATTCTGAGAACAATTTTGTTCACTGTGGAACGTGTATCAGGCACACAAGATTTGCATGAGGCTTCCAAGTCTCAGTTTCAGTACGTTATCTCATGTTTGACCCCCAGCATCTTCAACTCATGTGGAGGCCTTTTGGCGAATATGAAGCACCAACTGACCAAGGGTAAGCACAGACACTTGAAGAAATTCGGGTTTGGTTCTATACTAGTGACCTTCTTCTTGGAGCGAATACTACTCTTCTGATATTAGTGGGTAGAAGTACCACATTCTTCCCCCCCAAGATCCAATGCTCGTGAGATGGAGGCAGCTCATGCCTCCAAGAGGCACAGGTCAGCATATGAATTATCCACCACAGTTCTTCGCTTGGCTTGAACGCTAGCTGCTTATGGTAGATAACTACGCTTATGCTAGCACAGATTTCAAAGGGGATCCATATATACCTCTGCCACGAGGTGAATAGTGGACCGACATAGGTAAAAACTTGTTTTTTGATTTTTTTTCAGGTTTTTCTGATTTTTATAAAATTGTGAACGAAGACTCAACTTATGATAAATGTGTAGACTTGGGACCAGAGAGACCACCAGGCATGTCTCCAATAGCATGATGAGTTTCCCATCCGATAGTGAGTGCGGACTACGAGGTAGGAGTTAACCCCTTAGCAGAGATGGAGCATAATCTGGAGGCAATCACTCGAGGGGCTCCAGATTATGCCACTATGGATGATGTTCCACTGCATTGGAAGAGACACACTATGGGAGTCTCTGCGAGACTGCATCGACTTTTCGGCTGAGTGATCAGGGCGGTCTTGTGCTATCATGAGCACCATGCAGTTTAGTCTTTTACACATTTTGTAGGCTTTGAAAGCCAAGTGTCCCAAAAGACTCTATTTTTTGACAACTTGATGTAAACACTCTGGCAGATGCGATATGTGTGTGTGTGTGTGTGTGTGTGTGTGTGTGTGTGTGTGTGTGTGTGTGTGTGTGTGTGTGTGTGTGTGTGTGTGTGTGTGTGTGTGTGTGTGTGTGTGTGTGTATGTGTGTGTGCATGTTTTGTTTCTACTTATGTGTTCATAACATGATTCAGTTTTACAAATGATGCAAATGTCTATCAAGAACAAAATTTTCTAATGCATCAGTCAATGTATTTAAATGACATGGAATATGTTGATATGTAATGTAATCAAAATTTATTTCCAACAATCTAACACGTAGATACATACGTAATATTTGTGGATTCCTTATTGAATAAAGATTTTTTAATTGTAACACAACGAGCTGTGAATCCAATTTGACAACTAAACCCCTAATGCCAAGAGAAACTACTTCTGACGAGAGTTCAATAGCTGCACTATATTCAGTAATATTATTGGTTGTTCGACCAAGGTAGATACCTTGTAAGTTAATCAACTCACCATTAGGGTTATAGAGTACCCATGCTGCGGAAGATAGGTTTTGTGTGCTACGACAAGCACCGTCAAGAAAACCAACGTAATGACCCGATGACATATCCTAACCGAGTGGAACACAAGGTAAGCAGAAAAACATATGTCTGCAAAGCAAACAAACACACCAAAAATCAAAACGCACACTAATGAATTAACACACTAATCTAGAAAAGTTATTACATGAATCTCATGCATAATACTTTTTGAGATACAACCCATTACGGGGCTATGACAATGCATTTCCCTCATAATCACATAGCTCATAGGAACCTTTCTGTAAGACATGCTTGACAATGTAGGGCCCATGCCACATGGGTTCGAACTTACCTACCCCCCATTTATCATTGGCTTGATCGTAAAGAAGGACCAATTTGCCTTTAGCGAAAGTGCGAGGAGAAACGGTTTGGTCTAAATGATCTTTAACCCATTTCTTTTGAGCTTTGATGACCATCACAGTGATGTGATGAGTCTCTTCAAGTCTCTCAAGATATAGTAGACACTACTATTCAGGCGAGGTATTCAGAAGAATTTCGATAGCTAGCTTAAGCGAAGGGATATCACTTTCGATTGGAAAAGTTTCCCCTAAACCATAGACTAGCTGGAATGGAGTGAATCCAGTGGCCATCATAGAAGAAGTTTGGTAAGCCCAAAGAGTTGAGAATACCATTAAATGCCAATCCTTTATGTGCTTCCAAACAGTATGCTGAAGCATTGTGATCAAAACCTTATTGAATGCTTCAACTTGGCCATTGGCCCATGGATAATATGGAGTTTAGCTATCATTCCAAAGCCCAACTCAGCAGTTAGCTCTGCCATCATGTGCTGACGAAAATGTGATCCATGGTTAATCACGATAGCTTGATGGACACTAAAATGTGCTATAACATGGTTAAAAGGAACTGCGTGATAGCAATAACGTCAGCATTGTATGTGGGCATCGCCTCGACCCATTTTGTAAAATAGTCGATGGTGAAAATGATATAACCATGCCCCCCGACCGAGCGAGGGTTACAGGTCATTAAATCAATGCCCCATTTGGTGAAAGGGCCAATGGTAATTACTGGGTGTAAGGGTGCTGGTGGGGCGCACTGCTTGCAGTTGAAAATCTGGGATTCATGGCATTTTTGGAGAGCTAGAATGCAATCTTTGAAGATAGAAGGCCAGAAATAACCGAGCAAAGGATCTTCTGAGTAGTGGCATATCCAAACATATGACCACCACAGGAACTAGAGTGGCAATCATTTAGACCCACTCAGCCTCTTCAAGGGTGAGACATCTGTGAAGGACAAAGTCCACATCGACCCAATACAATGTATCACTGATGATCTGATAGGGTTGGGATTGATGCCAGATGTAGCGTCGGTCAGATCAGGACAACCCAAATCAGAAGATCTGGGTTTGGAGATAAAAAGTAATGTCTCCATACCATGGGTCAAGGGTGCTGATTAGAAACAACGTTTCATGGGTATCTACTCAACAAAATCAGTTGGAATGCCTGTAGACGAAAGAGCAGAGATTAACTCAACAAAGACGAGCGATTTATTTGATTTGGCGGCAGTAAGTTCCAAATCAAGCTCCTGTAGGATGACGATCCATTTGGAGTATTTGCCCCCCAAGAACTAACGAGTCAATATATATGTCATGGGGTTGCAATTAGAAATCACAGTGGTTTTCTGTAAAAGGATATAGTGTCGAAAAGTTTGGACGGCATGAACCATTTCTAAAGCAAGCTTCTCGACATGAGCATAGCGAGACTCAGTATCAAGAATATTATGGCCCATATAGTAAACCACGTTCTCGTTGTTATCATTTCCATCCTAAACTAACACCATAGCAATAGTGGTATTAGTTGCAGCCAAATATAGGAAATAATCGCAGTGGTGGTCGGGGGGATGTAGTAAAGGAGCACTAATCAAATATTCTTTAAATCATTGAAGGATTATTGGGCAACTTCATCCAAAATAAAAGGGATCTCCTTATTAAGTAAGTGAGTATAACCTTTGGCAAGTTCGGTGTAATTCATGACAAATCGACGGAGAAAATTAGTTTTTCCCTGCAAACTTTGCAATTGCAGGAGTGATGAAGGAGGGGGTAGATTGATTATGGCCTCAACTTTCAAAGGATCAATCTCGATACCTTCACGAGACACAACAAAAACTAAGAGTCGTCCAAACTCGATGTAAAACACACACTTCTTTGGATTGAGATGGATACTATAATGCCGACATCGTAAAACGATAGCCCTTAAGTGATCTGGATGCTCATGACGTTTAGTCGAATGAGCAAGCAATTCGTTGAGGTATGGCTGAAAAATATGTCATGGAATGAATAGGAAATTCCTCGCTGAAAGGTAGCACCAGCATTATTCAGACCAAAAGGAAGTTTTTTGTACGCGAAAGTACCCCAAAGATAGATAAAGGTTGTTTTATTCTGATCGGCGGGTGAAATTTTAATCTAGTTATAGCTAGAAAATCCATCCATGAAAGAAAATATCTCACTCCCTGCACATTCGTCGATGATTTGGTCAATAAATGGAGTAGGATAATTATCCTTCGGACATGCACGAATGATATCACAGTAATCAACACAAACACATATCGTACCCTGCTTTTTGGTAACAGGGATGATATTGGATACCCAATCCGTTAATGGAATAGGATAAATGAAACCTACTTTCAAAAGCTTTTCTACTTTTGCTTTGATAGAAGTAGCCTTTCGAGGGTGCACAGGGCAAAGCCATTGCTGAACAATCTTAGCACCAAGATAATTCAGAATCTCATGCACCACTATGCTGGATCGATACCAGGCATATCCTTGTATGATGAAGAAAAAATGTCTCGGAATTATTTAAAAAGTTGAGTATAAATCTTGATCTCATCTAGAGAATAGGTAACCCAATATAGATGTTCTCGACAATTCCCGGTTTAACAGAAATGTCAAGAGGCATCGTAGTAGTGATGTTTCCCATATTACCCTCCGACAAGACTTCATGTACCTGGATAGGTGTCTAAAGTGGAGGTGTAGGAGAATGAGAAACAGACGCTTCAAAATAGGAAGGCATCTCATCGAGGCTAGGGAGAAAGGAAGAATGATGATGTAGACCATTCCATGGAACTTCCTCCAGAGACATGACCTCCATGATACTCTTGTTAGTGGGGAAAGTCTCATTCAAGGGATTCGGAGAATCCCAAGAACCAAGCCAAGGGGATGTCACATAATGTCCAAGTTCATACTAAAGACAGTATGACTTTCTGAAGTGGCCATCAAAGCTAAAACAATTTCTTGATCATTTATCTCCAATGGACTTAAAGGCATAGGATCGCCAAATGAGTCAATTTGATCTTCGGTAGGGATAATCCAAGGATCTGCAAAATCTAAGATCATATTGACAGAATGAATATTTGGAGGTGGGAGAGTAAAAGTACCCATCAAGGCAGAGTCTTTGAAGAGACCTACTCCCACGCTCTCGTAAGGAATCTCAGTATTTCCCACATAAGGAACGTTACTATTTGACGAACCAGAAGAAAAGAAAGACAATTGATCAACCGTGACTATTTTTCCTTCATGAGGAAAATGAAGTACGTGGAACAAAGAAGACACCACACAAAACATGGCGTGAGTCCAACTTCACCCGAGAAGAAGATTGTAGTTGAGATTGGCATCTACAACTTCTACTTCTAATTCAATGGTCTTGCCTTCTAACATAATCGGTAAGTTTGTGAGAATATCATATGGTCGTAAACCTCTGTCATCAAAGGCTTCCAAGGTGTTGGGAGATTGGTTAAGAGGAGGAGAGTCATTGGCTTTCCAACACGAAAATGACATGATGTAGGTAGAGGCACCTTCATCAATAACCATTCTATAAATCGTCTTTCCTTTAATAAGGACCTGGATCAGAAATGAAATCTGATGAGGAAGACAAGGTACATGATTCTCTAGATCCAAAGTAATCAAACTCGAATCAGAAGGACCAATAGCACCTATAGAAAACAACAGTAATTTCCGTTGCATTGGACAAGATTGAAGAACCTCCAAGGCAGACATTGCCGAAGGTGCCTAAGATAAATCCTCAACAATATTATAATGTTGCACAACTCTAGCATTCGGATTGAAAGATGACTTCCGAGGAACACCTTTGGTAGGTGGCCGGATGACAGACTCACTGTTAGGGCGCTCGCTATGGAGTGGACTAGAAGATGATAGATTAGAAGTCTAAGGAGTATCAATGTCTTCTTTCTCCATGGTCCACGTAGACGTAGCTTGATAGTCCCTAGTTGGAGTGGCGATTGAGATAGGTTATGAATCCTACGTCATGAACACTTGGGAACCTGAGGAAGCAAAAGATTGAGGCTGGTCTACCAATTGGGTCTGTTGTGATGGAAAGAGTTCTTTTAACACAGTCAGAGTCCCTTTCAGCAAGCGACTAACTTCATATCGTCGGGGACAATCCTTAGTGTAATGATCCTCCTCACATATAAGGCAAGGATACTTCAGCATTCTTCGAGAAGCATCATCAGAAGAAGATTTAGGAGGGTCATGTTTTGGAGCATCGGATTTTGCCTTACCTTTGCCATTATTTTTACCTTTAGAGGACTTATCGGCTACGGTAGACTGGACAACATGAACCTTAGAGGTTTTACCAGTACTAGATGAATTCTTGGAGGGAATATTGGAACCTCTATTCAAGACAGATTTATTCTTTGAAGAAGCTTTCGCGGGAGTCTAAGACACAAAACCAATTACACCATCAATAGGTGGTATATTCGGAGACTTCGATGTTGTTAGATATGATGACGGTCTCAGAGCAATAGGTAGCATCTCATACAATGTGCCAGATTTCAAATAGACTAGGTCTAAATACTGGGCACAGGCGATAACTTGCTCTTCTATAACACATCTACCCATGGCTATGTCCTTAGAAATTTTACTGACGAACGATTTTGTGAGCCATTCTGTCAACAACTTATCAACAATCTCAAACTTGATGAGGCGACACTAACGTCTCCATTCATGGATATGATGAGAGATGTGGGTCGTGATATCGTGCTTAAGTTACGTAAGAAAACGGGTTCTAGCTTCATAGCGAACCGACAGCTGGAAATGAGTGAGGAAAGCCATAGCGAGAGAGTTGAAGTCTTTAAAGGTACCTCGAGGAAAATTGATGTACCACTTAGCGGCAACACCTATGAGAGTTCATTGAAAGAGTCGAAGAGGGATGGAATCATCGACATACGAATTGGAGGATCACTAGAGGTGATATGTCATCATGTGGGCTTGTGGATCCTCCTTCACTTTTCCCTCGAATTTGGGGCAATCGCTCAGAATCTTCATTGGAACTGGAGGCCAGTACAACGAATGAAGAATGGGATGATTCATGAGCCTCAAATTTTCAAGCAACTCCAATATAGCCAAGAAACACAATTACATGTTAAAAGGCATATAGGGTCTTTGAGGAGACCCAAACTGTGGAGTCCATCCTTGTTGGTAAGGATTTTTTTCCCCACAGTGGAGGATTTTGTCCATATGGAATCTCATTTTGTCCCCACTGAGGGTTACCTTTTCCATAAGGAGGATACGGTCCTAGGTAGGTTTCATACTGCCCTGCCATACGCCGCTAAGTTTCATTGTATTTCTCATACAGGATATAAGGTTTTTGAACCTGTTGACCTTGGACGTAAGGATTTTGACCCTAGTGATGCAAGGGTTGACGTTGACCTTGAAAAGGTTGACCTTGGCCTCGCAAAGGCTGATACGCATATAAGGCTTGTTGCTACCAAGGCTAACCTTGTTGCTGGAAAGGTTGGCTTTGTTGCTGTAAAGGTTCACCCTGCGGCTGCAAAGGTTGGCCTTGTAAGGAAAAAGGTTGGGAGGGTTGTTGAACAAACTGTGTCTACAACTGCAAAGGTTGTTGTGACTGTTGCTAAGGTTTCCCTTGCAGTTGTAGCAGTTGTCCTTGCTGCTGCAAATATTTCCCTTGCTGTTGCGAAGGTTCCCCTTAATGTTGCGAAGGTTGTCCTTGTTGCTACAAGGGTATATGGACAATTCCGGGGGTTATACCCTTAGGGTATTGATAATTGCTGAATTACATCTGGCCATATCCACTAGGCATAGCGAATTGACCAAGCTATACATAAGGCCCAACTTGAGGAATGTAAGGCGATTAACCATAGCTTGCGAACCATATGGGACATAAGCTGGTTGGAATGGAACCTGAGCCATATACGACTGTTGATATTGGACATTACCTGACCCAGATGGACTAGCACAGTTAGGAACATTGCCATAAAAAGGTTAATTCATTCCAACCATGTGAGTTTGTAATCCACTCACACTGGCTTCACCTGACATAAGAGGAATATTTGGATCTTGCCCCCTAAGCGATGGCACAGTCTATCCACTCGTTGGAGGGATAGAATAACTTATCGAGCCCTGACTCGAGACAGTTATTTGAACTGAAAGAGTTGGTAGAAACATCGAAACAGGTTGAGATGGAATGGTAGGTTGAGCCAGAACTAAAGTGAGTACAGTTTGCAGAATCGGTTGAGAGGTCGCGTTCTGAACAAACGGACCTGATGTAGGCATAGCACCTAAAGACTAGATGGGGTTCTAATAGAATGATGAGGCACTAGGAGTGCCTAAAACCAACTGAGCTAAAGAGGTGTAACCATACAATAATATGGGCTCACTAAGGTTAGGACAAGAAAGATACGAGACTCTTACCTTATAAGGAAAGCCTTCTGGAGGGAACTCATATCCCTGCTCATCATCTATGTGAGGAGTATGGGTAGCAGAGACTTCCGAATGACCCCGAGAGGAGACTGGGATCTTGCTATCTGACTCCATAGATGAAAACAACTATCGATGAGGAATCAGAGATGAACGAGGAGATAACTCCAAAGGAATACCATGCCGATCGTACAGACTGTATAGATGCTGTGGAGATATCACAACAGGATCAAACAATGGATTCGGTGGATAAACAACTAGTATTTGTTGATTTTCAAGAGTCTACAGACTCTATGGTGTCTAGATAGGATTATCAAAGGATTCTGGATTAGATTCTTGAGGTGACAAAGAATCGGATGGAGGCGGACAAGAAGACAAAGGTTGGATACTCAGAACAATTCCAAGTTCAACACCTTGATCCTCAAGAGATTGAGGAAGTTCTGGATGAACTCCTTGGGAGGACCCTTTAGTATCAGACAACAAAGGGGAACGATGAGAGGGACTCAATGCTTAACCCACGATGGCTTCCCCTCAATAGCAGAGAAGGAAAGGAAAAACATATGATTAAGGTTTTAATAATCTTGAAATTAACAGGGAATTACTCACTTTGGTCTAAGAAGAAACTTCTTGGGATTGACATGTTTACCGTGGACAGTTAAATTTTAGAAACAGAAACATTACCTTTTCATATTTTAAGAGTCGATAAAAGGGAGAAAAGGTGACTCTATTCGCTTTCAATAGTTTTGTGAACTTGAAAGGACAAGTTGCTCGATGATATCTTCAAATTTAAAGAGTCAGAAAAGATCAAATGACTACTCATGTGAATCTCAGTAAAAGGAGTACCAAGTAACTGTGAACTACAATATACACCTTAGCCAATAAATTTACCAAGGACTTGACGTACATGCAGGTAATCTCCATGAATGTTTTGTTTGGTGTATCATGTTTACAGGGTAGCAGACTCGGCTTCCTACGAATAAATAATTGCAACCCAGGGGGGTATCCCTTTATATATGTGATGGTATGGGGAGCACAAGTCTGTGTTAGCATTGTCTAATGCCGAAGTGAATGGCAGCTAGTAAGTTTTAAAGACGTCGGAACACGTCTCTAACCTAGACCACTAGATATGATCGTTAATGTTTCAAATGCTCCTTAGGTTAATTGATAGATTTTAAAGTTGATCTTGTAATTATGTCTCAATTTCAAGACCTTAACGATTAGGCCTTAACGATGTTTCCTCTTCCTAAAATGAAAACTAGATGATGAAATGAAATCTTTTAATTCAATGAAAGCTATCTATGCAGGGAAGAAAATCATTCGAATCATCCATCAAATCAAATGTAAAAATGCAACCATAACCATCTTCAAATGCTAAATCCAAAATAAGAAATCTAATCTTTCATATGATAAGAAAATGCAATGCCAAAACAAATCTTAAAGCAAAAATGCCTTAAGATATAATGATTATTTTTCTCTTTTTCAAAAAAATGTAACTAATGTAATCTAGTGCAAAGGAAAAGAGAATGAAAGAAAACCAAGAAGTATGAAAATCTCTTTCACATCAATGATTCGAATGCAACACAAAATGTTCTGAAAACTGGGAAAAGAATACCACTTTTACTTTCAATTCGAAACATAAAAACTTCAAAGAAAACACTTTCTTTTGATTCCAATGAGACAATCGATTTGTAATCTATCGTTCGTCAAATAAAATTTAAGTAACTTTCACTATATCCACTAATGAAAAAAATTAAGGCAAAAGAACCAAAAATAAATCAGCAAAGTATGTCTGAACACACAAAGGATCTTTAACACAGGCAATCGATCTCTAATGGAAACACCAAAGAGTGTATGAAGGTTGACCTAGAAAACTTATAACCCTAAAGGATAATCAAACTTCAAGGACACTCAAGCCAAGTTAAAATACAATTGCAAGTAGACAACAAGAGAGTCAATGAAAAGCACACTGGTAAGTCATAGGGAGAAGACAATTGAAACTAAAAATCAAAGAGAAAACCCTAAATTTCACAATTTTTTGCAATCATCATACCTGTCAGTAGTAAAGTATATATCATCGCTACCGTGACTAAAAAACCTGCAATATCATCGCGAATGTTAGAGTCAAATCCGCGATGGTCGAGGAAAAGGACAAAGAAATCCAAAATTTTCAAAAACAGGTCAAGTTAACAATCTTCAAGCATCTACCAGACAATGACACTGACTAAAAACAAGCAATGAAGTATAAAAATCAATGGTTGATCAAAATCATCAAAAGAAAAGGTGAAGGAAAGGGAGGAAATGGTCATAGGCTCCGTAGTGGAGTCCCCATTTTTTTGACAAGGTTAATCCTCTTTGCGGACAAAGACAATCCCTCTAGTCCAATGAGTGGGTCTAGCAACTGAAGGGACTATGAACTAGACATCTTCCTAGATTATAATTGAAAAATATAACAAGAGAGAAATCCTACTTTGCTCTGATGCTAATTCGATTTCTTTTGTTGAGATCCTCGAACCGCTTGTGTCACAGCCTTGTTCCTGGTTCTTTCAGCCCTTATGTACCTGCACAAATGACCAAGAGACAACAAACCATGCCAAGACCAATAGCAAATCCAATAATAAACTATTTATCTTATCAAGGAATGGAAAACCAATACATATATGAACATATATATTTTGGGAAAATGAACCAGTAGTTGCATTATTATTTAAAGAATAAAGGGGAAGCGTACAACCATAGCCTTGATGTTGAAAGGCTCTCCTTGAGTGGTAATTCAAGTCCAAGCCAAGACACTATCCAACACTCCTTCTCCAAGTCTAATGAATAACCTCTAAGCACAAGCTCAGCATACGGGTGAAAATGGACATAGATAAACCATTTGGGAATGGTAGAGGGGGAATTTATAGGTTGTGAGAGGGAATTAGACATCCTCCAAATATAGGATTAGGCCAATAGCTTAAGGAGGTAGCTCATAGGGATGAGACCAAGAGGTAAAATTAGGAGGTTTCGACCTCATCTATGCGAAACCACCTCCAGCTCGCAACTCTCGAAGCTTCTAGATCATGAAGCTTCTCATCCTCTTTGGGAAAACTTCCTTTTAGAGACCATTGTGAGTATGAGAGAGAATAGAGCAATGCCATCACCAACTTAACAAGGTGTAACAGGTGATCATCACGGTTTTGAGCTTCATAAAGGCGATGACTCACATTTCAGGGTTTCAAGAGCCATTTTTTCAAGGAAAGCTCCGAGGATTTTCCAAGCAAAGTTAAAGGAGGGATCTGAGATGTATACATTGATAAGTATATTTTATAATGATCATGTTTTGGGCACTTCAGGGCATGTCACAGGGAAGTGCAGGAGGTATGACAAAATATCATGTAACAAGACCATGAATGTAAGCCACAATTGCCATGGTTGTGAACTTGTTGCATCTTCTTGATCTCTTTGATATGTTTCTTTCATGGTGGGTAAGGAAGAGCAACTATCTGTTATCACATTTTTCTTGATGAAAAGTTTTTAAGAAAATGATGACAATTTTTTGTGTTAGCATCTTTCATTTGTAATAAATAGGGGAATCATTGTCAGTGAGATTATCAACTTATTGTGTGTTTCACTATTTTTCTTCAAAACAATGCACTGACAATGGGGTTATCAACATTTCCGATTTTGGTTTAAATTTTGACTATCAGCGCCAAAATATTTTTCAAAATTTGATTTTTCAAATTGTGTTGACCACATCAGCAGCGGAAATGATGGTTTTTGGAAACGTGCCATGTCCAACTCAAAAGAGTAAGTACTTGTTAAATAAATGTTTTCGGCTGCCATAGGATATGGTTAATTCAATAATCATCTCAATTGAAATTATTAACCCAACATTGGAATTATTCACCCTGTTATTAAGTCATTTCATCGTTAATAATTTTTATCTGTAATTTTGAAATTGGTTATGCCTCGCAAGATTTGCATTCGATTTTTCCACAAAAATCCAGGATCAAATCCCGGCAAGTTTCCTCTATTTGAGCATACTGTAAAATGGTAAAAAGCGGCAAGGCTAAGAAAAATGAGCCCAAGATGCTTGACCTTTTGATGTTCTATCTCGACATCCAACAACAATTTCAGTAGGGAGGGTGGGAGGAATTCTTTCACCGATGCACAGACTCTCACGATGTCTTAGCTCATGCATTTGCTCAGGATTTCGATGGAAACTGGGTGGAAATTGACGGAATCTCTTTCCCAGTTACGAAGGATCTAATTGCAAAGGCTACAACCCTACCTATAGATGGATAAAGGGTATTCAAAAGCCATGTCTTCACTGGGATTGATGTCCTATTTTTCTTGAAGATAGAGTTCAAAGACAAAAATTGGAAGGCAAGGGTGAAAAGATCATGGCTAGAGGATAAATGAAATGACCTACATCATATTACTTAGAAGTATTTCACACGTGAATGGATTTTCAACCGGGTAAACATTTACCAGATTCATTTCATATTACATTTAGCTAGTCACGTTACGATGAACACTTGTTTCTATTTGCTTCAGAGTTTAGAACATATGGCCACTCATTTTAGAGCCATAAATGACCCCTATCCTAATTTTGTATACCATAAAGCTCTAATCAAATTTTTGATTGGAAACGAACTGGCCAAAGCACGGAGAACTTGGAGTCATTCCTTATTCTCAGGAGTTTTTCAGCCTCACCCCCCTAAAGCTTGAAGGGGAAGGAAGAAAGGTACTAAACATGGGAGGAAGTCTCATGTACGAGTTCCCACTCAGCCAACCCCTACACAAAAAAGACACAAATATCCCTTCATCATCCTCTGGTCCTAAAATCCCCAAAATTTATTAAGGATAAGTGTTTGGCTCAAGAAATTAGACCCTACATCCCCTAAAAATTTACCCTCTAATATTAGTTCTCCTCAGGATGTAAGTTTTCCCTTCGAAGCATCCCCTGGAGAAAAACATTTACCACAAGATATTAAAGGCAATGAAATTTAAATTGAGAGTCAATTTGAATAAAATCCATTGTTTGAAACGTTTAAAGGAGGCAAAAGACCCCATACTAGGCCAATTAACAAATTAAGGTTTAAAATAAAACTAAGAAGTAATCCAGAATTGGCGAAGGAGGTAATTCACGTAGGTAACGTGCCATTAAAGGACCTTATAATCAATAGAAAAAAGATTGCATGCTCTAAAAAGAACAAAGATAAAGTAACCAAGGGAAAATGTCCTATGGAAACCAGGCAAGGCAAAAGATAGAGAATGGAGAAAATGGATGTGCTTCAGAAGGTAGCCAACACCCTCAACTAAGAGGCTATGGGTGATTTTTAAATTTTGATTATGCATTGAGGAACTACAAATTTTGGCTTATCATTGATTATGTGCCTGATAGAATTATACATATAGAACTATAGGGAAGAGATGACATCTTCATTGTCAGCAAATTTTGAACGGTTATGTTGACATCTCTATTGTCAGTGAATTTTACAGAATAGAGCGTTGGTGTTCTCATTGTCAGCATATTCTCAAAAAAGAAAAAGAATAAAATTCTGACATTCAATTTGTCAGCGAAATTATTAACTCATGCAACTAAAAAAATTGGCAGCAATAGTTTTAGCAATTACACTATAAAACCCGAGGAAGAAGGATCTCTAACAGAAGAACATTTTTCAAGAATGAATAGACATATTTTGAAGATAGGGACCTTTTTTTCCAGCGAGAGTGTTGTTCAAGGGAGATATTATGAAGATAATTTTTCTTAGCCCAGATGTTAACATATTTTCCAGCAAATAGTTTTATTTTAGAAAAACTTTATGTATTTAGATATATATTCTAGATACCTGAACTTAGAACACTTTACTATTTTTTATTATTATTGTAATTAATTATGAAGCTATAATCTTGTGATCAGTTTTTGTAAAGTCCATAAATACAATTTCTAAAGAATGAAACAGGGTTTGATTTAACTTGAAAAGATAACATTTTGGTGTATTATTTGAGCAGGTCCTAAATATATATACAATGTTTGATGAGCATTTGTAGAAAATTCTTGTGTTTTAGTTCCTTGTCTATTTTTTCCTTTGTTTTAAAAAACCTTCTTCATGTATGGAAAACTTAGTAAATAAAATTTGGATTCTTTATGCTCCTATTTCGTTATTTATCAGACATTAGTACTTATTATTTAGTTAGATAAAATATTATTTTCTGCAGATCTCTTCTTCCAAATTTCTCAAATTGTCAAAGGAGTTATTACTACCCTTATTTTTGTTTCGTGCTCATTAAATCTGTCACATCAACTGATAATCCTAGACTCCATGCACAATTTTTTATTTTCTATACATCCCATCCAAATTGCATCATTCCATAGACAAATTTGGCCATGGATCTTAAAGTAAACCTACTACTACAGTGACCTAGAGTAGTTGTGTGTTAGGAAGAGATCCCTCTCCAGGTTGAAGGGCCAGCTTTCAACCTCAAAGAGGTTAAGGTTACCTTACTAGAGTTTTTCCCATAGTCGATTTTCCTCCAAGATATAACACTATCCATGGAATGTCTCAAGTTACATATCCTAGAAGTTTTAAAACTAACTAAAGGAGAACCCCTTGCATAATGGCACCGGGAACAAAACACTTCTCAAATTTTTTCCCAACCTTATTTATCCCAAAAAATTCCTAATTGTGAATTTAAAGAGCCAATAAATTCAAATAAATTACTAATTTCAACTCCTATAACACTTGTTCTTGTATCAAATTTCAAAAAGCAAGAGGAAAGTTCTCTAGAAATCTTGTAAGCCTTGAAGATTCATGCTTCAAATGTTCCTTCCAATGGGTTAGTAGAATGGGCGGTGATTACAACACCACTTAAATGAAATCATAAGAATAATTTTTCCAAATTTCTACCTCTAAGATTCCTATTTTTAGTCATGTCTATATGACCTTAAAATACCTATAGAGGGCATATCTCACCACAATTTAGCTAGGGTATGTGCATATGTTATTACCTTCTATCTTTAATATCCAACCCTCTTGGAGTTAGGAATGCATATGCAACCAAATATTAGTTTGGTAGTGATATTTAACTACCTTCTCGGAAATAATGCCAAAATGTTGGAAAAATTAATTGCTTAATAAAAACAACTAATCACTTAGACATTAATTATCAACCCAAAGAATGTATTTTTATTTCAAGGTGATTGAAAAAATATAGGCAAGTAACCACCAAAAACTAATACTAGTTCTACATGATTTTGTTCTAAATTATCAAGCTCATTCAACAAGAAATAAAATATCAGTCTTGAATAAAGATGCTAAATATAAAAAGCAGAAAGTAAATGACAAGAGAAATAATTATGCTAATCATGTTACTTGAATTAAAAATGATTAAACTACACCTTGTTGAATTGGAAATTGAACCTGTTACACCCAATAGAATTCAAATGTTAATATAGAGTAGTAAATTAATACAAATATGGAAATTGCAGGAAACAACAAATCTAGAAAATGCAATAAACAAAAACATTGTAAAAATAATTCTATCATATGCTAGACTACCTATAGTTAAATCAAATTCACATATACAACAAAATTCTCACTCATAAATATCATTAGAATCAACAAAAGGAATCTAATAAGCTATTGTACAAACATTCATAACTAATTCATAAATCAACTACATTACAATTGAGAAAAACAAACTTTACTTTAAGGAACAACATTTGAAATTGAAAAAAATAGCAATTAGTTAGAAAGGAATGACACATAACTAAACTAATTTACATGATAAAGAAAACACCTCATCTAGATTGGGCCCAAATACCTGAGAATCAATTCTACCTTAAAGAATAATTCATATCAAATTATGAATAACAAATTTCAGATCTCAATAAATAGCTTTCTTCATTAAAAGATCTCAGAAAAATAATTACAGCCATAACACAGTTCCTATATTTGCCTTCAATTCAATATGTTTGTCCATCATCCCCCTCTCTGTTTTTTGTCTTCATTTTGTTGAAATAAGGAATTGCTGAGAGGGCGGAGGGGGGCGTGAATCAGTCATTCTGGAACTCTTTTCCTTTTTCTATTATTCTTACCGTCCCTTCTTATATTCTTTTAGTTGTGAGAGAATTCATTCAAAAAAATAATGAAACAACAACTTCAAAAACACACGTTCATACAACAATCACATGAGCAAGACACACACATTTGACATTGTGTTTTTCACATGGAAAACAAGAGGGAAAAAACCACCAAATTTGTTGTTTGTTTATGATGTAAATTAAGCACCCACTTAATTACCTCTAATTGTTTGTGAGAACCCACTCACAAGAGGCACCAACCCCCTTTTGTAAGAAAGCACCAACTTTCAAAGAGGTACCAACCTCGTTAGTGTGCAGGCACCAACCTGCTCCTGCCACTCTTCAACTATTTCATACAATTTTCAAACTGAAAAAAGGCATACAAAATTACAAGTAAAATACCAAAATTCTTGTTTGTGGTTCACCTTTTGCAGTTTTTCTTATGTGCTCTCATGCAACAGATCTTTACTTGCTTCTCAAAACAACACCTCCTCTGTGCTCTACCTCCTCTTTCAAGGGCTCTCTATTGACTGCTCTTCAACACTACACTCACTCTTCTCCACACAATACTCTTGTTGCACATGTTTTTGTATCACATAGTGTCCTCCTTGGTGCTTCAACCGCTCTGTCACTATGCACTACACTCACAACACAACACCTCAACAATTTTCTGAGCTTCCTCATTTCGCAAATTACATGCAATGGTTTTGTTTCACTGAGGAACTCTGCGCAAGGCAGTCTTTGTTGTATGTACTTTACCTTGCCAAATGTACTTTGACATGGCTTCATGTGTCGCAGTTGCGTCTCTTGGTATTTTCTTGTCACAGTGCCAAATTTAAGATGGCCCTTGTAGTTATTTATCATCTGATTGTGTAGAGATCCATACTAAGAAATTAATTCTCAATAATAATGCACACTCCTCCGAGAGCCCCATTCTCCTTTAGTGCTCCACAAAACTTGAGAGTTCATAGAGGTGACCACTCTAATTCTCATTTATTACAACCATTCGTGCACACAAAGAAACCGATTGCTTCCTTCATTCACCCAAATTTATATATGCTAGTAATGTCGTCCTCGATTCCTTGTTACAGAGTCTTCTGCAAGTTTATCCCATTTCAACAATTAACTCCTTTGAGCCTGCATTCAATTCCACATTTGTCGACCCATACAACCTTTAACGCGTTGTAGTGCTTCATCAAAGAAACTCAATATCATAACATATCTGAGGTGAAATGTTATGATTTTGTATTCCCCAATATCCTTAGCTCCATTTGCATTCATCTCCTATGGCATCAACTTTCTCATAGGGCCAAGAGTTGTGACCATGGCTTAACACTGTATCAGAGGTCCTTGGTGTTGTAACTTTCACACTTGAAACGTTATGATATTTCTTAGTCATGATATCCTTATCTCCTTTGACGTTTATACCCTTAAGCATTTCTCCTCCATGGGACCAAGAACTCTAACCTCCTACCTAGGTTTACGTTCTAAGGTGTTTTGTTCCTTCCGGGGGCCAATTTTCCTTTGTTAACTTCCCTACACCCATTGTTCTTTGGATTCTCAAGACCAAGTGGAAAATCAATAATAGAAGCCCCTTGCATCGTAACTTTTCCAAAAACCATCTACACTGAAGTTACAAGGTCTTCATCCTCTGATATGCCGACCTATGATATGATGTCATTACTCCATGTGGCAACTCCATAGAAATGTGTCACCTGGATTTGGCCCATTAGGCCACCCAATAATGTTGAAACTGTCTACCACATGTCCTATTATACTGCGACATCATGTTGACATCAAATGCATTGCAACTCCTCGTAGCCAAACGTATTCCACCATGTGTCCTACCAGAGGGCCCAACAAACCTTGGTTTTGCAACATGATTCTTCGTTAATTTTCTTCGGCATTCCTCAACACTTTTAAGTACTATCATAACTATCAGGTATCATAACTTCTAATGGTTCCTATCTTAAGAATTTTCGATACTATGATACCTGATATGTCCATGTCCCGATGTTTCGATGCCCCAATGTGTTAATCTATGGTGTCCCAATATTTGATATGTCAATGTCTCGATTTGTTGAACTCTATGGTTTCTATATCCAATATGCTACCTACTTCAATATCCCATCTTTCTTAAGGATGCAAATCCCTGGACTTTGGAAAACCATATCTTTTGATCTAGGAGTCCATTTTTGGACTGCTACATATCATGGGAAAAATATTCCAGAGAACTTTTCATTGAAGATGGTATGATGTAGGCTTTGATTCCATTTTCTACCTCTGATATGGATGCAAAATCTCTACACACTTTCTTCCTTGACTCTTCTTCTTTTTCTTGGAAAGTTGAACTCCCAACCACCATAGTAACATTTTTATGGATTCTCAAGTAAACCTTCTACTTTGATGATTCTCTACATAAATCCTACAACTAATATGCAATTACTCTCAAAGACCCAATCAACATGCTGACCCTTGTTGACATCAATGCCAACACTAACACAACTACCCATACACCACCAATTGTCTAATAATCTCCCCTTTTGGTATTGATGGAAACACCATAAGCCCCCCCCACTCTAGGCATGGTCTACGCTGATTCCAATATTTCCCCCCTTTGACATCAGTGGCAAAGAATACTTCTTGAATACTCCCCCTGAACAATTGTAGCCTACTCCCCCATGAGTTCCACATGTTGAGTAGCTACCACCACCTACGAAAATGAAGTCATTTGGAGGCAGGAGTCACAACTCCTATCATCTTCTTGAGATATTCAAATGGTTCTCTTACTAGTGGCTTAGTAAGAATATCTTCCAATTTCTCTTTAGTGGCCACATATTCAAGTCTAATAATATTGGTTTCAACCTGTTCCCTCAAGAAATTGAACTTGATAGGAACATGCTTAGCTTGGGAATACATGACAATAGTTTTGGAGATGTTGATGGAACTTGCGTTGTCATGCATTATTGGAATGGAATTAGGTAGATCTACCTGAATATATTTCAAGGTTTTATTCATCCATAGTATCTGTGTACAATAGGTAGAAGAAGCAATATAATCTGCTTCAGCAGACGACAAAGAAATGGAGGCTTGTTTCTTGCTGACCCACAACAACAAGCATTTTCCTAGGAAGAAATCTATGCCATAATTACTCTTCCTGTCATCAAGTCTTCCAACCCAGTCTACATCCATGTAGGCCTTTGACTTGAATTCTTCAATCTTAGCACACAACAATCCATACTCTGTTGTTCCTTGAATTTATTTGAAAACCCTCTTGACAACAACAACATGAATCCCACGTGGTAAATCTTGAAATATGGCCACAAGCCCCACTACTTGCATGATATATGGCCTTCAGTATGTAAGAAACAATAATATTCCTATCATTGATTTGTATTCATTTTGATTTACCAACGATGTTGCATCTTCCTGCACAACTTGCAGCCTGCAGTCATGGGTGTGTTGACTTGTTTGCAATCTTCCAACCCAAATTTCTTCAAAGATTCCTTGAGATATTTGGATTGGGATATAGACACTCCTTCTGGAGACCGGGTAATTTAGAGACCCAGGAAGAAATAAAAATCTCTGATCATGGACATTTCAAATTTTGTTTGCATTCTCTTTGCAAATTGATGCACCAATTATTCCATATCACTGGCAAATATTATATCATCCACATGCACAAATACTATTAGTATATGGTCGCCTTCATACTTTACATATAGTTTACTGTCAACTGTGCCTTTTTTAAACCCTTGTTGCTGAAGGTACTTATCTAGCCTTTCATACCATTCTCTGGGGCCTGTTTTAGTCCATACAGGGCCTTATTCAGTTTGCATATGAATCCTTCATTGGAGGTGAGTATAAATCCTTCAGGCTACTCAATGTTAACGTCTTCTTCTAAATCACCATTGAGAAATTTAAAATTCACATCCATTTTTTCTACCTTGATATTCTTATGGATGGAAAGGAAAAGAAAGATCCTGATTGCTTCTAGTCGAGTTACTGGTGCAATTTTTTCTTTGAAATCTACCCCTTCTATTTGGGCATACCCTTTTCATCCCAATCGAGCTTTGTTCCTAACCTTTTTCATTTAGTTTTTTCTTGAAAACCCATTTGGTTACAATAAAATTCTTCTTTGTAGGCCTTGGAATGAGCTCCCATGTGTCATTCTTTTAAATTTGATCAAGTTCTTCATTCATAGCTCTCACCCAGAACTTGTCTTCACTTGCTTGAAAAAGGTTCTTGGGTTTTATTTGCGATAACATAGCCTGATTCACATGACTTGTATTGTCAACAAGTTTCCTCCTAGTTTGGATACCATGTCTTCGATCTCCAAGTATCTATGTCTCAGGATGTTCCTTTTGTACATACCTAGAGGGTGTAATTTCTCTTGAAGTTGTGTATGCTTCCTCACCTTCACTGTCTGAATCTGTTTAATCCAAATCCACAAACCTAAAATCTAAAATTTCTTCATCATATGAGTTCATATTACTCTTAGAGGACTCAGGTTGTGAACCTACTTCATCTATTGTTACGTCATTGCAATGCTCAGTATTATTTTTCTGCTTGTTGTAACACTTATATCCTTTGCTTTGACAACACATGAATCAAAATTTCCAGGATTCTTATCATTCCTTTTGATGAATAACTTGCTTCCAAACACCTTGAGATGTTTAAGTGATGTAGGCATTCCCTTCCATAATTCATATACAGTTTCATAACTATTAGGCCAGAGTTTGACAAATACTTGGATGCCTAGGATGCTCCTCCCCTAAAGTTGCAAGACACTTCTGCTTCATCCAACATTGCTCTGGCCATTTCCTCGGTTGCTCTATTCTTCCTCTCTACTAATCCATTTTTTTGTGGAGTTTTAGCCACTAATTACTACCTCCTGATGTCATGCTCTTCACATAATTCCTCAAATTCTCTTAAGGTGTACTCTCCTCCTCTCTCTGACCTTAAGCATTTTATGTTTAAGTGTTTCTCAGTTTCTACTTGAGCTTTAAACTTATTGAAATGCTTGAATGCTTCCGATTTTTCTTTTAAGAGGAAAATCCAAGTGGCCTTAGTGAAATCATCAATAAGAAACATGAAATACCTCTCTCCTTTGGAGGTTTTTTCTCTAGTTGGGCCACAAATGTCAGTGTGAATGAGCTCCATAGGTCTTGATCAGGAGAACTCTTTTGACTTGAAATGAGTCCTAGTCTCTTTGCCAAATTGACATGACTTATATGCTAAGTTATCGAGCCTTGGCAATTTTGATAATCCCCTCACTATTCCCATCTTACTCACCTTTATCAACCTGCCAAAATTCATATTCCCAAACCTCTTGTGCCACAACCATGCTTCACTTGTTTTTCTTAAATAGAAGTTACCTATGGAATCGTCAAACACATATACATTATTGTGGGTTCTGATTTATTTTCCCACATGCTTTGGAACAAACATCCTTCGCATGGGAGAAAAGTCGAACGTGCCTTTCAATAAAGCACAAGATATATGTGCTAAGCGCTCTTTCGAGATACCCAAAATGGTTTCCCGGGTGATGGCATGAGTCATTAACCCCAGGTTCGCCTGGATATTCTCATACGCGCTAACTAAATTATCGTTTTCCATTTTTAATGTTGTACATCTTAGATACTTTAGATTGAAAGGTCATAGCATAGCCATTATCACACATTTGGCTAACACTAAGCAGATTGTGCCTGAGACATTCTACATATAACACATTATGTTCTTCTATTTTTTTATCAAGACTGACTACACCTTTAGCCTTGATTCTTGTTGGAGCATGGTTTCCAAACGTGGAATTATTTCCTCTATCCTTTTATTTTAGTGACAAAAGTTTGATCTTTTCCCTAGTTGATGAGCCTCGGTATTGTAACAAGAATGTTGCAACTCCCAAGGCTACTGACTTTAATTATCAACCCGGGGTTCGTACAAACTTAAGTGGTATCGGCACTATATGTACAACATACAATGTGTCCTTCCTTTGCTGTCATGATGTAATGGAGTGCATGTACTGAAGTCAAGTCCTCAACTAATTGTAGAAAATGAAATGTTCGAAATGGAACCTTAACCTATTGCAAGAAAGAAAGTACAAGGAAAGAAACCTATTCTAATTGCATAAAGATCATGAACTAAATATAAAAGAAACCTAGCTTTACCCTATTTATCACATGTGATGATTTAAACTAAATGAGCATGAAATCTGATCTAGAGAGTACTAACTATTGTGTGCATGTGTAAATATAAAAGAACTCAACTTTTAAATCTTTTTGCTTTATAAATGCAAATGCTAATCTTTCCATGATCTTTAGCAAGGGAGACAAGTGTGGAGCAAGAGGGTTAAAACCGTCTTGATGGCATGAAGGTCAAGTAGAGGCCTAATCCCTGCTTCAATGATGATTTTTCTCAATTCAATATCAAAATAGGATTTCCTACATGATGCTACAGGATTTCCTACAGGATGCTACAAAATTTCCTACAGGATCCCCTGATTTACTATAGGATGTTATAGGTGGACTATATGAAATTATAATTCATCGAATGACCAAGAAAATCAAATCCAAATTGGATGGGAAATTCTTTTTTATTGACTAGGATGTCTTAGTTCCTCATTCCAAGTGCAATCACTCAAAAATACCTCTATTAACCCATGCTAAAAAATAGAAAAACATTACTAGTCGAAAATCTAGAAATTCGAGAACTAGTGAGCTAGTAAATATAAAAAAATGGCTAACTTAATAAAGTGAAAAAGCAGTGGGATAATTTTTTTTTATGGACTAGCATGTTTTTTTTATCTAATGCAAGTGGAACCAACTCGATTGAAGCTTGTTAGCATGCTCTAAAAAATAGTAGAAATTTATTGTTCTTTGCCACAAGGGAGTTCCAGAAATCTAGATTTGGGAATAAGAAAGCTAATCCAAGTAGCTCAATGATTACTATGACCTTCCAAAGCTTTTCCAAGGATGAAATGATGCTTGTGGTCCTGCAAAAGAACTTACATAAACCATTTAACCCAATCCTACAACAAGAAATCATTAACATTGAATGCGGAAATAGAAAAAATAAAAACAAGAGATGCATGTGAAAAAGAAGTGAAAAGAAGGAAAGAAAATGATATAAAAGGGCTCTGAGGCTCTTGGTATGGCCAAGCCCAAGGAAACTCAGAGACCTATGGAGGAGAACAAGATTTAGAAGCTGAACATGACACCAATCTTCATTATTTTCATCAATACAATTACATCCCTGCAAGAAAATACAATGGACAATTCTCTCCACAACAACACAAATAAAAATCTCCCCCAATAGGAAAATTTGACTTGGTACTTATACAAAATGATTAGGAATCATTCCCCATGAAAGGAGGAAGCTTTCCAAACCAAAATCTCTTGATTAGTGGATCTGGTCCCCAATACTAGGAATCTTCATTAAATGGCAGGGAACACATTCCTATATTTTCTCAATCATTGGAGTTCGATAATATATTCCATAATTCCATAATATCTTGTTGATTTATTATTTATTATTAATCATCCTGTAGTAGGTATCAAGTCCCTAAATTATCTCCTCCTCCAAATCTTCATAATTTACCCAATATTCTCATAATATTCCATAAAAATAAATAATATTTGGCACAAATATGCAATTATTCATAAACATTCCTAATGAATATATTAAAGTTAAAAATACATTATCTAATGCACGAAGAGAGTTTTAATGTGCTAAAGGATGGTCATAGGCCTTAATTTATGTTTAATTTATAGGCACGGTCCTTAATTTATGTCTAGTTTAGAGGCTCGTCATACCCCCCTGTTGAAAGTGTTGCTCATCCTCTTAGCAACTTAGTAACCTCATTGTGCCTCATGCATGGCCCTAGTGGCCTCCCTCTTGTGCATTAAGAGTCTTTTGTGTAAGTTCTACAAGGACAAGCCCAAAAAAATAATCGTGCAAAGAAAAATAATTGTTTCTTGAGACCATTAGCTTTCCTTCTTCCCCTCATTCAAGATGGGTTCTTGAATATTTTTTAGTTTAGAAAGGTCTTCCACATTCTTATCAACCTTCTGCTACTTTGTTCCACCATTTGGACACGCCTGAAACCTTCAAAATGTCTTTAGATGAGAACTAGGACATCCTGTAGTAATTCCTGTCAAAACTACAGGAAACCTACAAGAAACCCTGTTAAAACTACAGGAAACCCTTTTTGAGCATAAATGATATTCTGAGCCTAGGACAAGCCCTCAACTTGACTCCCATGCCTTTTCCCCATTTTTAGGCCTTGGACAAAAGCTAGAAAGAGATTGGAGACCTCTTGGAAAACATCTTTTCATCATTGCAATTTGAGTTTTTTTTTTATGGTGAATGCCTCATTTCCTTTTGTTTCCTTCTTCTTCTCTCTTGTGGCCTAGATGACTGCCTAATGGCCTTGGAGTTCTCTATTTTGATTAGGTCTCTCTTAAGCTCTGCCATCTTGGGGTTTAGCATAATTTGTTCATTTATTCCTTCTTGTAGCAACATTCTTCCTTCCTATAGTAGTCATTCCTCCTCTTTTAGGGTCTTCTAACTGTATGGGAGTGATGAGAAATGATGAAGAGGGATTGGATGATGATGTTAGGGCTCAAAGGGAGTAGTGTAGGTTTTTGAAAATGGAGAGGATGCTCTGTTTTTTTTTTTTCAAGAATGAAATGGGATGGATGAATGATGAATAGATAGTGAATATGAAGTGGATGGAGGGCTTGGAGTGCTATGGTGACTTGGCCTTTCCAAAAAATTATTCTTTTAACTTCTCTCCTCGTTCCTTGAAATCATCACCCTTCATAATTTGACTTTTCAACATTGCATGAGTGAAGGAGTGACCTGCAGTTAACTAGTTGAAGGCGGCTAAGACTATTGACCCATCCTTAGCTTATAAAACCTCATCTCTCATGCATCTAAAACAAATTTATAACTATAGTATGCCCAAGAGAAGAGGTCAAGAATATTGCACACCTGTACCTACCTGATGGTTGTTGGACAGACATACATTCTTCTACTAAGTTGATGTTGATGTGTAGGGGATGGGGGACCTATATCAACCTCACTAAATAATATATAACCCATTTCTCCATCATATTTCCTCTTGTAGCTTCTTCTCGGCCTTCCTATAGATGTTGTTTATTAGAGAGTGAAGTCCTTGCTTGTATTTGCTACATATGTTTTTCTCTTCTTTTCTTCCTCTGATGTTTTTCCTTGATGTGCAGGTATTGGATGGTGATGTTGATGATCCTAATACTGTTGTTAAGCTCTAGATGAGCTTCTTTGACCTCTGGATCTCCATGCTGAAGTTGACTGCAACCTGTGACCTTTTTGTTTTGTGGGACATGCTGCTACATGATTTCCTACACGGTGTCGTGTAGCTGCCTCTCCCTCAAATTTTTTAATCATATATTCACTTCTAGAACATGAGGATGGTTGGCATGGGTAGATAAGGGGTTTATGGATTGGTCAATGAGAGGTATACCTTTCAGGTGTTGTCCCCTTGTTCTCTATCTTCATCCTCTTTTGTTTATTTTTTTGTTTTTTTGAAAACTGTAAGATTTTTGAAACTGACTTTATTAGATGAATGCAGGGGTGATCATGGTGGAGAGAGGCATGGTGATGAGTTGGTGAGGTATAAATTTATTTTTTTGACATAACCAGTTCATCCCCTTGCTCTAGGGTTACTTTTGTTGCGATTCACAATCCACGGTAATTCCTACAGGATCATCCTATAGGTTTACAGGGAATCCCGTAGAAAACAGAAAACCTTTGCAAACTAAGATAAATGAGTAGAAAAATGGAGGGAATGATGGAATGATGAAGGATATGGAAAGGAGAAATGAAAACGTGAACTATATAGGTCCCCTTTGATCCTCTCTTGTTGCTCTGATCCTCCTCCTGTTATCCTGCAAACATTTTTTTCAAAATTCAGGACAACCTCTTGTAGCAGACTTGTTTTGTCCATATCTATGAAACGGTAGAATGGATTGACTTGAAACTTTTTGATCATGTATCCATCATCATTATTCACCTCCCCATAAAAAATTTGGTCAATGGATGCACGGATCTCAAGAAAAACTAAAAATGACTGAACGTGATAGAGGTCAATTTCTTGGAAGCCCTACACTGGAATTTACTGAAATTTCTTGAGAATGTTACCATAATCCATATGAATCTCCCCCTAAAACAACTTGGAAAAGGTATGCATGGTTTTGAAGTTATGGAAAAACAAATTTCTTCTCTGTGTATTTTATTTCCTATAGTAAAACAGAGCCTTCCTGTAGTATTTTGGGACAACAAGAAAAATGAGTGGTAGAAGCTTGGGAATGATGAGTGGATAGTGGAAATAGATGAGGGTGATGGAATGGCATGGCCTTGGTCATGTTGGATCATTTGAGCAAAGGAGGAGAAAGTCAAAATTTGACTTCTTTTGACTAGGTTTGACCTATTTTTTTCTTTCTTTGGTGGAAACTTGTTTTTGTTTCTTGTAGATGTTGGAGAGCACCTACATTCATAAAAGAGATACATGGATCAAGGATTTTTTTATTTTTTTCTCCCTTTTTTTTGTCTTCTAGTCCTACTAGCCGCCTCAAGGAGGTTTTCAACTAATAGGTCTCCCTAGGCACCTCAAAGGAGGTTTTCACCTAGGATATTTTCTTTTTTATCTTTTTTTTTTCCAACCCATTGACCACTTCGTGGAGGCTTTCAATCAATGAGCCAATATGAGGCACCTCCAAGGAGGTTTTCACCTGAGAATTTTTTTTCTCTTTTTTCATTTTTTTTCTCTTATTTTTCATTTTTTTCTCTTATTTTTCATTTTTTTCTCTTATTTTTCATTTTTTTCTCTTATTTTTCATTTTTTTTCTCTTATTTTTCATTTTTTTTCTCTACGTTATCCTACTTAAAAAAAAAAAAAAACACTTTCAAGTATAAGAATACTTCTAATCGAGCCATGTGCTCATCAAGATGATAGAAAAAATGATGTGTAGGCTTGAAATGGATGCTTTGACATGTACCTGAATTTGAGTGATCAAATGCTTTGACTTTGATGATATCAAGCATGATTAAAGAAGAGAGTATTGCTGCAACTTAGTGACTGTCTGAAACCATATTTCAATATAGTTGTGATACCCTTGGTCCACTTGCTGATTTGGATCAGCTTGGATGTCTTCCTCTTCCATGACCTTCAAATCTTCCTTTTTTTGTTGATTGTACTCTTGAATACATGGAGGATTTGATGGTAACCATGAGGGAGCTCTCTCGATCTCTGATTTTAATGTCTACTCTTCATCAAGTGCAACCCATGATTATGTGGTCTTCTCATTTGAATCTTCTTCTTCTGGATGTGGTCCTTCAATGATATCAAGATAATCTCTTTTTTTCAATACTCTTCCTAAGCTATGGTGAATGCCATTGATCTCAAGAGGAGATGTTTGGAAGTGTTGTACCTCAACATTATAAGTGTGTTGAGCTACTTCAACGTGTGGGTTTGGAAATTGTGGTGTAGGTAGTTGAGTGGGAGTGGATATTTGAGATGGATGTGGTTGGGGTTGTGGTTGTGGAGGAGATGAATGGTAGGGATAACATGGAGCTGGGTATGGAGGATATTGAGGAAAATATTAAGGATATTATGGATGGCTCCCATAAGTTCCTTACCAACCTTGTTGCGAAGATTGGTTTTGGGGTTGAGATGGCCAATGTTGCTAAGGAAAGGGTGTGTTCCAATTACTTTGAGGTTTATATGCATAACATTGAAATTGTGAATTAAGGTCATTAAAATATCAATCAATAAATGAGGTCATCTGTAAATTAAATGCTATCAAAATATAATATATTGTCTTTTTCAGAAGTCATATCAAAATGAGGCATTATAGGAAGCCCCACACGTTGCAAGACCATTATAATACAAGTGGAAGCCACTTTAATATTAATCAAAGTTGACCTTGCCTTGAAAGACGAAATATAATTATAAGTTTGGGAGTAAATAAAGTACATTTAATATAAAAAGGACAATATTTATAACATTCTGATAAATCCCTGACATATTTCATAAATAGGAGACCTAAAATGTTGATATATTTGACCAAACTCTAAAAGATCTATAATGAGATGAAATATAAGAAGGTAGAATTTGGACGAAGTATAATCTATGTGGTTTTTTGAAGGGGTTACAAGGGATTTTTTCCTCATCACTATGTACCTTACACTATAACATGAATGTGAAATAAAAGTATGTATTATAAATAAATAAATCATGTTTGTGTGTTTGTAATGAATTTTTATAGTCAATAAGTTTTTCCAATAATATTAAGTACTTATTATTAAACTTTATAATAAATTAAAAAGTAAAAAATCGAGCTATCCCAAGGATTTATCATAGATATATTATTTCAACAGTGCAATGAGTAGGATAAGGTAGCAGTTAAAAGCCATTAAATGGCAATCTCAGAAGAAGAGAGTGGGAGAACACTATTGGAAAAATTATAAAGATTCGTAGTTTTAATTATATTGCATCTTTAAGGAAGAATTTGTGTGAATAGGGGACAACTAAGCTTTCATTTAAATCCTAAGACGAATAACACAATTAACATGGAGGAGGTTTTCCTGACTTATATTGAATAAGAGCATAAGAGAACAAACAAGATGTTGGATCAATTAACAAAGTTTGTGGAAAAGGTGTTAATCCTCCTCAATCATTGAAGTTGGTGCTCTTAGACAAGCAATGTGAGCTATTGCAATTCAAACTTGAAAAAATTCAGGAAATAATGGTGGGAGAATTGGTAGTTACGGGAATTAGGTTGAATAGACTAGACGTTGAATCCACCAAATGGGAAAAAGGATCTCAAGAAAAAATGACATGCAACGAGAATTTACTAGAGCCAAAGTTGTCTAGCACATATGTACTAGAAAGGAAGGAGAAGGACAAAGCAACAAAACTGAGCAAGGAAACTCTCGAAGTTATCCCATAAGGCTCATGTTAACTACCTTATTTTCTAATAATTTAGTGCATGTGTATTTTTTTATTAGGAGTATTTTGTAAAGGATATCTGTGGTATCAGTTAGTATAATTGATAGAAAAACAAATAGGTACAGAAAGGAAATTTTGTGGATATATATTCCCTATGAAGTAACGGAGATAATAGAGCCATATAAAAGTTGTGGCCTTAAATCTATACTATGATTTTAATACAAAATAACAACCTGTTTAATATATATATATATATATATATATATATATATATATATATATAAAACACATTAATACAAATGAAAATTATTTTAATTTTTGTTTGGGGTCTTGGATAGATGGTGATCGAGTGCACTGTTAAGGCACTCCTAGATGTTAAGTCACTAGTTCAATTCCTTGCCTTGTTTGGGTGACATTCTATAACATGACCGTGATGTAACCTCACCAATGCAAAACTTTATATTTATATATATATATATATATATATATAATTAGTTAATATGGGATATGAACAATAGTATATGTCTTATTTTTAATTTATTATGGGTGGTTATTTATTGCTATTGATATTGAGAATTTAACTAATTTCATGCTAGTAAATATTTTGTTCAAATACCTTTAAGTTATCTCACTAATCTATTTTTAATGTGTTTATTATACATGTCATTCACAATATTTGTGAAGCATTACTTAATTTTACTCAAAATCTTTTTCAAAAAACAATGTTTTAAATTTTAATTTCTTATAAATAAAATTTGTGTTTGAATTCTAAAAAAACATATTTAAAAAATTAAATCAACAAAAATGCCACACTTTGTATGGTTTTAACCAAACATGGCGTTCATTACTCTATTAAATAATAATAATAAATAGAAAATTTTAATTATTTTGCATTGAATATATAAGTTACTACTCAAGCGTACTTATAATATGATATTGAGATACACATTATGCTCGTTAGACACTCTTTTGATAGAAATACACTTATCACATTTTACTACTCACCTTTTTAGATAAAAAAGTGTATTTATGATTAATATTAATCTAATGATATGAAATTTTATACACCTTTTTAGATAAAGGGGTGTATTTAGGATTAATATTAATCTAATGATATGAAATATATAGATTTTATCATTATTTTAATTTTTTTTAATGTTAAAAATGACACAATGTCAATAGTAATATGAATGACAAAATAAATCGTAATAAGATGTGTTTTTCGGTATTTCCTAATGAAAAGTATAAAAGTAAATGAGTATGAGAAAGAAATCAAAAGTATAAAAGTAAATGAGAAAGAGAAATAAAAATAATGAAGATAACATACAGTTGTAAAATATGTCCACATTCATCACCTAACCACTACCTCATCCTTTTACACCACATTTTCATCACTTTTACACCCATGATAAGAAATTATTGAGAAACAAATCACTATATATTATTGTCATTACTTTATATATTAATGTATATACACCTTCCGCTAAAGATATGGATGGTGGCGTAGTAAAGGTGTGCATTTATTTTAATTAGAGGCTATCCTCACTACTTTTACGCTTTATCTTCATTTACTTTTAAACTTGTCATAAAACATGCTTCAAAAACACATCATTCTATGTCATTTGCATTAATTTTAATGACAAAAAATAATATCTTTCACAAAAAAGAGTAGGTGGTGGGGTGGTAAAATCTACTTCTATTACAACTATACGTCTTCCTCATTACTTTTGTACTTCATCCTCCTTGGATTTTACACAATGAAATTGTACATTTTTTACAACTATATGCCATCCTCAACACTATTGTACCTTATCCTAGATTTACTTCTTTTATACTTATGAGGAGGCATCATTGAAAGTTTACCTTTACTTTTGTACTTACGAGGATACACTATTGAAAAACAAATCACTTCATTTTTACTTTTACATCATCCTCATTAGTTTAAATCTATAAATATTTAGATAATAGTGCATCTTGAAAAAATATGATAATATTATATGTATAAATAAAAATATTATTAATATCAAAAAGATTAAATACATTCTTTTAAATTTAATTAAATTTTTAAAAATAAAATAATTTATTTTACAATACGGAAAAAATATTATAACTATCAATTATTATCAATTGTAATATTATATTCACATTTCATTTAAATTAAAAATAAAAATAAATCTTTTATTATTATAATATATATTTCTATTTTAAATCAATCTCTCACTCACTTTTATCAATATTACATGCGAAACATTTCATCCCAATAATGTATGTTTTTAGATGGAGTGAATTTGTCTTTTCCCTTTGAGTTTATTTTCCATTTTCTCATTAATATTATATACAAGGAAAAATTTAAAAGTTTGATAAGATATTTGAATGTAAGAATTCAGAAATATTAAGTATTTAATTATTTTAATAATTATTGGTTTAAATTTATGAAAATCATTAATTATTTTCTAATAATTATTTGTTTAAATTCTTTAGAATTTTTGAGATGAGGTGTTATCAATAAAGGGGGGTTGGAGTGTTATCATCGTCCCACGTAGCCAAAGTACTACGTGATAGGGAAACACACCCCTGAGAGAGAATTATTGACATAGAAATGGAGCATTGCAACTATTATGCAGTCCACCGTGCATACAATCCAAAACAAAACCCGCCTCACCTCAATAGTCATTCACATGTTCAATCAATTTTTTTAGCATAACATGTATTTATCAATCACATTGCAGTATGTGGTTTTGTCTAATTATAATTTCTTCATGCGTGGTGAAGCCTGCATTTGGTTTTTGAAAACTATCAAAGTTGGCTTTAGCTTTGTGATTAGTCTAGCTCTACCTGAATCTCAATGGGCAAGATAGGGAAACAACATCCCTCATAGATTGAATTTTTAGCTTTCCCAACAAGTCTTTATCTTCTACTCCATTTTCAACGTGATGAGGAAAATATCATCTCTCCCCTCTGTCAAACATTTTCATCTTATTGGTGTTTTTACAATTGCAACCTTAGTAGACCTTCAACCACCTAGGAATTCATTGATTTCACATATTTATGTTCCCTTCCTCCCCTTAGCCTCTAGTATTTAGGTTTTCATTTGCATGGCCCCTCTCATCCTTCTAAATCCATCTAGCTAGGTGCCCCCTTTCCCCCTCCCAAATTTACCTCTATTTGCATCTCCTTTTAGCCCAAACTTTCTCTGCCCATTTCGGTTTCAAAGGTGTATCTTTTCTTTCCCTTATATAGTCATTTTTTAGTATTTCCCAACCCTTAGTCCTCTTGCCTTTGTTGGGTTAGTCTGGCAATTCCAAGTGATGAGTATTTCTCTAGATGTGTCCACCTCCCATATGTTATTATGACGCAAATCTTATTCAACACTTATCCATCTCCCCCTCTCCCTACATTGGAGTTTTTTATCTCTAGCCACACGGACCTTGTTACCGTGCCACGCCAACAAGCTCGAGTGTGTAGAGGGTTTTCTTACTACCTAGAGAGTGGCCATAGGGGTAGTATTAAGATGCACCATCATTTCAAAGAAGATGCCACAAAATATTGACACCTCACTCTGGGTCCCAAACAGGAAGAACTTACCCATGCTGAGGGGCAGGGATCTACCCAAATACCTCATCTCTCGGACATTGAAGTCCTGGAAGAGCTCGCAGATTAGGTCCCTAATACAGGCCACACTCAAGTTAGGTTCATCCAATACATGGAAATTATAGACCTCTACTAGCACATGAAATTCATATCATGGAGAGTTATGTTGTATTGGTAAGAACATCAAATGGACATTATTCACACTCTTTACCACCTCCACCAGCACATGAAGGGATTGAATCAAAGGATGGAGCATATAGAGAAGCATCTTAGAATCCCACCCCCATCTGGGGGTACAACCATGGAAGACAAAGACCCCATCCGAGTTTCTACTATTGATTTAAACCCACATTCCTAGCAACATATCATGACTTTACCATTTTGTTATTTTTCTTGTGATGTTTCCTTTTATCTAGTTAGACCCAATTCTCTCTGTTGTAAAATTTTGGAACACTGTATTATTCAATTATCATGTACCTCTCTTTAAAGAGTTTATTGTTTGTGATAGTTAGGTCTCCCTTGTGAGAGACTAACCTTAGGAATCTAACACTTCTATGTAATTTCGATTTATACTAGTAATACAATTCACCTTACAAAAACAAATTGTTAGAATGATAAATGGGTATGGTAAATCCATGAATAAATGGATCATTTATATTTCTGAATGACTTATTATTATTTAATTTTATTTTTGTATAAGAAATTATTGATATACAATTTAGTTTTCAACTTTTGTTATTAAAATGATATTGGAAAAGAATACAAGGTGTTGGCATGTAATGTTAAAATTAAGTTCAAAATTAATATTTTAAAACATAATTCGTAATTCTCTGGATAAAAATTAGTGACACGAAAAATTATACGAGTCCAAATGAAATGAAAAGGGGTAGTGATTAATGTCATTGTGACAAATATAACAAAATTATATTTACATAATAAAATAATGGGGTATTTTTAAATCAATTATTTATCTTGTCTAAGAACTTATAGTTATGGTTATGGAATAATACATGCACATACCTTTGAGAGCTTATTATTGTTTATATTAAGAAAAGTAGAAATTATTGTAGCTTGGTCTTATGAACTAATTCAATGGAGGAAGAGGGTGGTTATTTACTAGATGATATTTGATATTGAAAATGATTTCCCTTTCATTTGTTATATTATTTTTCATATCTTTCACATTTTTGTTCCCTTTTATAACCAAAGAGGGATAAAAAAGAAAGAAAAAGAAAAAAAATCCATGACCATGCCCATTCCTTATTCTATTAGCTAATTAAGCAAAACATTATAGGAATCTTATTGATAGAATATGCTTTATAGATTATCTAGATCACATTCATGCTCCTAGATGAGTTTCTCTATCACTTTCTCCACTCCCCTTTTCCACAATTTCAATTTTTCCATTCATGCTTTTTGCCTTCACTTCTCTTCGATAACTCCAATCACCACTTTATCTTTCTAAAAAATATCCCTTATATTTTCCCGCCACCACTTTACAAATATTACCCCTCACTTCTAATATTACTTTACTCTTCCTTGATCTTATGCCTCCTTCATAGTACTTTTGAATTTAACTATTCATTCTTTTGGATTCATCATAGATTACCACCAAGCACAAGTGCTTATGCTACTATCATTGACGGGTTAAAAATAATATAGTCTTCTTTCACTAAAAACATCTTCACCCAGGTTACACTTTCTTTTACCAGCCTTCCAAAAGCTCCCTTCTTGAACTCCTCTACTTATGAAAAATATTTACTAAATTTAATTGAAAATTCAGTAATGTATCTTTCTATTATGATTTTCATCTAAAATTCAACAAGCCTTACAACTTCAAGATTGAATATATAGAATGCAATTAGGTTATAAATATTCCACTAAATCCCTCTCCTCACTTTCTAGGCTAACCAAGGATGCTTCCCTAATATACTCATCTAGACATAAAACACCACTAGAAATTATAGTGAGGTGACATCATAGTTTTCATGGTTATCATGCAATAATGCACATTCACAACCTTGACATATTGACTAAAAAAGAGGTTAATTTGTCTAAACTATTGATGTTCCACATAGCACTAGGTTAACACAACAATCATACTCTAAAAAATAGACAAACTTCTTGATAATATCCCATGTTGAAACAATTTTTTGGATCAATTCGAGACTTATGTACAAATCGATGTCCACTAGTAGATTCATTATAATCTAGCTGCCTACATTTTCAATCCCCCTAATAGGAAAAGTCTCACCCAACCATAAATTGTTGTCTAAAGATTTAATTAATATAACTAACGTGATCAACCTCCATCCTATAAATCATCCTTAGTAACAAGCAATATAATAAACCTTTTATTCTCCTACCAAAATCACTCCATAAAAAGTCAATTAATAAGCACTATCCCTACTAATATAATTTAAACAAACAAGTGCAACCACTTATCCAATAAAAAAAATTCATTATATAAAATATATAAGCAACAAAAGTAAAAGATATCATAACAAAACCATTATCCAATCAACAATTATTCAATATTCTAATATAATAAAACATTTATACACAACCACTTGAAAATAAAAATGAAAGTTAATTAACAACCATATATTTGTTGGAGTACTTCTCGTACTTACTCATGAACTAAGTGATATTTGTTTAAATTCAAACTTCCACTACTTTTTTAGTATACTAGATTCAATCTTCCATTAGAAGGTTTCTTTCTCACCTTAAATTATGATTATTAATATTGATTCATTTTATTCCTTATAATAATATTCAAACTAGTATTTTATTTGTTTAAATTCAAACTTCCACCACTTTTTTTTGGTATACTAGATTCAATCTTCCATTAGGAGGTTTCTTTCTTACCTTAAATTATGCTTATTAATATTGATTCATTTTATTCCTTATAATAATATTCAAACTAGTATTTTATTGTCACTAATATAAGTATGTCTTCCATTAAAAAAAACCTTTGTTGATACAAATTTTTATCTAATTTTCTATTGCACTAACAATACTATAACTTCCCAAAAAAAATAAGAACCCCACGCCCTACTGCTTTGCAATTTTCAGGAACTAGTTAATGAATTCCAACACATAATTCGTACTAGTTTTAATGAATTCCAACACATGATTCGTACGTAGTTTTCTAAATGTAAAAGGGTCATAAGAACCAATAAGTGTTTGATGCTTTTATAATAATTCGTACTAGTTTTAATGAATTCCAACACATAATTCGTACGTAGTTTTCGTACGTAGTTTTCCAAATGTAAAAGGGTCATCTTTATATATAAGAACCAATAAGTGCTTGATGCTTTTATAATTTTACTTCACCTAAATTTTACACTCTAAACAAATCTTAAAATATTTAACATAATTATTTTGTATAACTTTTACTCACCCAAAACAAATAAATAAATGTAAATCTTTAAGTATTTAAAACAAGAATAAAAGACACTTACATTAAATTATTATTAATATAAAATAAAATAAATCAATTTAATTATTTTATTTCTCGAAAAAATATCCTCAACTCTGACCATTATAATCATTAATATGTTCTCTAATAAAACATCATGAGCATAAAATTATAAATAAATTGATAAATTTCTAATTAAAAACGTGTTTTAAAATAATAATAAATTTTATATTTCTTATAGAAAATATTAATTATACACAAAAAATAAATGGAAATTGTAAAATTTTCTATATATTTTGACATGAGAGGATGTATACATTTTTATATAAAATTTTATATTTCAAATAAATTACAAAATACAAAAAAATATACAATATAAAATGTAATTATTATATATATGTATTATAGACTCTTTTATCTAGATAGTCGTTCTTCTTAACTCTACCTTCTGGTGGCGTAGGAAAAGGATAAAGGTCTAGTGGAATGTAGTGGTTGCCCATTTAGTCAGAGGCCCGAGCCAAAAGTTGGAAGTGAGGATATCACTAGCACTACCCAAGTCACCAAATTAGAATCCTCTCAGCAGCTCATATGGTTGTGTGAACGTGACTACCAAAAGGATAAGATGATCCATTTACCTACTTTGACATGTTAGAGAGCTCATATGGTTGTGTGAACGTGACTACCAAAAGGATAAGATGATCCATTTACCTACTTTGACATGTTAGAGAAATTTCAGTGCCAAGCAACACATGTTTTTACAATTCACCTCAACTTTTACAATTCACCTCCACTTGTATTTTATGTAAATCATTTTTGGTAATATTAAGTTTTTGTGGGCTTATAAAAGAAAAAACATATCCATATGCATACATATATTTATTGATTAATTATTTCCAAAATCTAAAATTTATTAAATTAAAAAATATTTATAAATTTTGAAAATTTTATTATTATATTAAAGAAATATAAAAAATATATCATTTTTTATTATGAATTTTTAATATATTTTATTGTTTTTATATCATAAAATTATAAATTCATAAAAGAAATGCAAGTGATATATGTGAATCTTAAAAGTTTAATGATATGAAAGTATTAATTTTTTATTTTTATTTTTGTAAGTTTGGTGGTATTTTTCCATTAATTTCTAACATAAAGCAGGTTACATCCATATGTCTAAAGGTTAGATGGCCTCAATCTTCCCTAAGGGAAACTGGGTTTGTTGGCAACCTAACCGTAAAATATGTCATCGAGAAACAAAAAATAATAAGTCTGGCGAGCCATGCTATATATGTCTGAGAGTCTTTGTTCTTCCTATTTGCTAGATATCTGTAAACATAACTACTAATATGCCTAAAAATTTGAAAGTGCTTCATACATCACTGTAACGAGAGATGCACTGCCACTACCCATCATGAGTCGCATCCACCAGAGCAGGGTCCTTTATAGTGGAACCTGGCAGCTCCGTGGGGAGAATACAAGGGATGTGCTCCTCTATATGACTAAGCCAACCATTCTGCTGCTGCAATTGAAACTGAATCTTTTGAAACTCTTTGGTATAATCTAAGTGTCCATGGGAGGACATATGCATATCAAGTGGAAACTGCTCCAAGGCTTTGGCCAGAATGCTCTTCATCATCCAAAACAAGTGGATTGTTTATTTATATTGAGAGGATTTGCCACGGGTGTGACCAGGGTCCGGAATCATAGTTTACCAATCTTCTAAATCAATTTCAAATCCCTCCTTGGTCTCTTGAATCCCTTCTTTCCAATTTGTGATAAGTTGTTTGACCAGATTAGAACTGTTTGAATGATAAGGCTAAGTGACTTCTTCAATAATACGAGAGGTTGGTTTGCATCCACGCACAGTCCCCTCGAATGAACTAGTTTGACTTGTGTGAGACAGGGAGGTTTTCTGGCTTTCCTTTGTTTCCCACGGACACAGCCTCCATGACTATTCCTTCCTTTACCAGTGGCTCGTACCATGTTTCGGCTCTTACCAAGAAAATGATGACGTGTGTTGAGATCTCAAGGTTGACCCAAATAGAGTCAAAGCTTAGAAGCACAACGCTGCTAAGGTCAATCTGGTTCTGCAGACTTATCAAAGAAATTACAAACGAAACTAACCTAGTAAGGAACCAGCTTTGAAGCAGTTTTCAACCACTAGGAAGCACTTCATTATGGGCCCACTTCTACCATTTCTCCACCAATTCCCACTGATGGATCAAAATGACTGACAACACCATCCATAGGAAAAACTCCCGAATTGTCTCACTGATTCCCAGAGTTTGTTGATTCAACCAACAAAAAAGTTCACGGAAGAAAGAAAAATATTTGACCCGAGAGTTGCCCCTTTCCCATAACCCACAAACAACCTACACTGAAACCAAATGCAGTATGCCCCTGTTGCAAAAACTCAACTGAATTGCCCATAATTAGTCCTATACTAACATGATTTGAGCTAAGAATTTCCCTTTGACCAATACTCACCCACAACCAAATGATGGAACCACATGAAAAGAACCCTATCCACTATTGTTGGACTGATGCTTACCATTTCCACGAGAGATCCCCAAACTACTCCCCTATACCAACTAAGGCCGAGGAAATGATTACAAACAACCTTATCTTCATATCGAACCCATACAAATTCATAATACTCAAGAAACAAACAAAATTTACCATAAACCAAAACCCTTACAATTCCACAATTATCCAAACATGTAATACCTCGACACACAAAGAAGTCCGCCGACAAAATCCTTTGTGAGCCCGTATGAGACAACCCAATCTCATGGAACATAGATATGAAAGCATAAAAGACTAATGACTCAACACATAACCAAAACCATACTATGCCATGCTCGAGGAACTTGTGATTCGAATCACGCCAAACCACAGTACCATGCACCCTAGAGACTGGAGGGCAAATACACAGATCATATATGCAAAGGGAGAAAAATTAAGGTTGGGGACATACCAGTGGCTGCATCCTAGACCAAAATAAGACAGAGGCCATGATTTCGAGAGCACGAATAGACCATACCAGATCCACAACAAACGGAGGACGCAGAGCAATTTATCCGACTCACTGGAGCGAAAACACACCTTAACACTTGTCATAATGACTTTGCCACCTTCAACGTTGGAAATAAAACTTCGCATGTGCACCGCGACCTCTCCAAGCGTTGCATGCATGCAGAGGGTGGTCATAGAGATCTTGGACATATGCATTAAATTGTGAGCAATGACGTGCCCATTTGAGCTAGCTCATACAGGAGGTGAATGTATTAAATTTTAACAAAATAAAAATTTATTTAAAATTTTGTTAGTTTTATATGTGTTTATTTTGGAATAGAACATTTATAATTTTAATTTAAACATTAGATAGAGGGTAGAGACTAAATCTCCATAGAATATTCTATAAAATTGTTACTAGTTTATATAAATCAAAAGTTGACATTTATCTCCAATGTCTTTATGCCCTTTTCAAACATTTTATTCAAATTCATTATATTAAAAAAAGTCATATATGTGAGTGTCATATGAAATGAGTTATGGTTTTAGTTATACCTATATAATTAAATTCATTAATTTAAAAAAAGAGTTATATGTGGAAGTGTCATATGAAAAGAGTTTTTTTGATCTTGTCGTATTGATAAGCCATCATATTGGCCCATGACATTGTCCCAAAGCCTGTTTAAAGATGAAGAATCTTTTGATAAAGTGGAGGTGAATATTCATGGTTAATGATGGGTTACATGTCTTTTTAAACATATATATGTGTAACTTTTATATCAATTCCTTTTACCATCAATAATAATAATTTGTATGATTTTTTTAATTTTAGCAATGCTAGATGTGTGATAAAGTGTTTTGATTCCTATCAACATTTACCAACCATTATATGCTTGCACTAGTTATTAGGTGGATGGTAGAATTTAACCTCCATAGATTATTTTAGAATATTCTTAGTAGGATACACAACTCAAAGGATGATAGTTATTTGAAAAGCAGTCATCTTTGTTTGTTTCCTTTCAATTAAATTAATTAATTAAAAGAAATACCACATAAACAAGTATTATATGTAATGAGTTATGGTTTTTGGGACATGTGGTGTTGGTAATTCATGGCATTGTAACACAAATTATTTATAAATTAGGAATTTCCATAAGTTATATTATTCTTTTCATCATTAATTATTATTATTATTATTATTATTTTGAATAAAATTCTAATTGAATTAAATTGTATTTTTTCCTTTAATCAATGGAAAATGTTTTTTAATACTTTTATAAATTAATATCATGTAATTTATATAACTACATTAACATATATAAATTTAAAAAATTACATGAATTTAATCACAATAATCTTATATATTCTAAAAATTAATAAATAATATTAAAATTCCTTAATACCATATTTATAAAAAATATAATCTTATATCATTTATATAATTGTATAATCATTGATAAAAAGTGGTTGGTTTACATCTTCACAATAACAATGTCAAATGCTATATCTTTTATATATTTTAATTTTTTAATTATTTTAATGCCAAGTCTTTAAGATTCCATCCTTGTGAGAAGATATGATAAATCCTGAATTACATAAACTTATTCTTATTAAAATACTACTGAATGTTTAATGCTCTGTTAGTAGATTGAGATTGGATCCGTAAAACATGTTCTATGAGTTATGTTTGGACATTGGATTTGAGAAGATGTTTGTCATAGTTTAAAGACAATGTTGTTTTTGGTTTAATGGCTTTATGTAAGGTTTTTTTTTGGAAGATGATCCCCTGTATATTTTCAATAATTATTGTACTTCCTCACTGTGTGCATGGTATAGAAATATCATTGTGCCTCAATAGAAATAATAAGTGTTGGAAGTACTACACACCTACATGCGAACTCTGAGTTAGAGCATGAGACTACATGCAAGATTCTTTTTGCATGATTTACTCCTTGACTTTCTCCTTCTTTAACTCCGCAATTGGTTAGCTCTTCTGCATGATTTACTCCCTGATTTTCTCCTTCTTTCACTCTGCAACTAGCTAGTTCTCTCCAGAACTTGTTGTAGGTGTTGAGTCTTCTCACTGATCACCACTATAGTGCATTACATTGGGATCTTCACCCAGTAATGCTATATCATGAGCATTGTAACCTATTTTCTAATGAATCATTCTTTTGTTCTTTCGATTTTCTTTTAGTGTTTTTGCTCTGCAAAGCCGTGTGTTCAACCTTTACTAGCTAGATTCATCTGTGCAAGTTTTCTAACACATTTACATGGTATCAGAGCCCACAAGTTTCTAGATAAAAGGCGCACCAGTACTTTATTTTACAGGTATTACAGTTTGGAGATCGAAGATCGACAAAAAAATGGAGTTTCCCAAAGCATCAATCCTAACACCGTAGAACTATCACGAATGGAAGGACCAAATGGCTTGATACCTTTGTCAAAAACGGTTGTACAAGATTACCATGGCTGCAGAAGTGGAACCCACTTCAGCCATAGATAAATCCAAGTACCTCAACTGCATGGATGAGGCCCATGGATCCATATGCATGTGCATCTCCCCAGAGTTGCAGTTTCATCTATCTGCCTGCAATACTCCCAATGAGATTTGGAAAAAGGTTGAAGAACTCTACGGGAAACAAGATGAGATGAAAGGACATCTGCTCGAAGTGGAGCTGCTGTCATTGGATCCACAGAACTATGATAGAATTCAAGACTTCTTCACCAAATATAATGATCTATTGCTGCAACTCAAGGGTTGTGGAATTGAGAAATCCAAGGAGGAGAGTCGCCAAATTCTCTCTATTATGTCAAAGCTCGGACCGGAATACTCCGTCTTTGTGTCTACATTTCATTCAGTAAGGCTCGCAACAGGTAAATCCTACACTATGCCTTCTCTCAAAGAATTTATGGAGTCCCTTATTTTTGAGCAAGATAAACTCATTGGCATGGGGAAAATGAAACCTCCAAAAGCACATGCACTTGCTGTGCATTATGGCAACCACAATAAAAATCATAGATCTGATTCAAATCAAAAAAATCGGTAGCAAAAAGACAAGGAAAAGCGCATTCCCATCTAAAGAAGGAAGGGTACACCAAGCCCTTCAATGACTCCTCTGGCTCGAGAAATGTGAAAGGGAAGAAAGGAAACATATGCACCTACTGTCAAAGAGGATTCCATCCAGAATCCTCTTGCATGAAGAAACAAATTGACCAAATGGTAGAAATCCTTTAGAAGCACAACCTTGGGGACCACATCCCTTAGGGCGCCAAGAAGAAAACTAAGGATCCGCCACACAGGAAAGGTAATAATTTTCATGCTTTAGTTGCAATTAATTCTTCTCGTGATGCATGGATTATAGACTCTGGTGCATCACATCATATCGCTGCTGCAAAGGAAGTCTATTCCTCTTTGGATGCATGCAAAGGACCTCCCATCCTCATGGGAGATGACTCACCTATTGAGGTCATCGGAAAAGGTAGAGTGGAACTTTTACACGGAAGCTTTCAAGATGTGATTCATGTTCCAAAACTTTCGGTAAACCTACTTTTAGTTTATTATATCACTCATTTCGGCACTGGAAAGAGAGTGGAATTCACTCCATATGTAGTGAACATATATGACCTACATAGCAGCTCCAAAATTGCAACAGGTGAGGTAAACAATGGAGCTAGTCTATATACATTTTCTGAATTTGTTGAATCTGAATCCTCCTTATTGCTTACACATGCTGATGATAGTAGTAGGCTTTGGCACGAGAGGTTTGGTCACTTAAATTACAGGTATATGCAGCAACGAAGCAAGAATGAGATGGTGGAAGGCTTGCCAAATATCAGTTTTTCCAATGGAGTTTGTGAAGGGTGTGTCCTTGGCAAACATCCTAGAGAAAATTTTGACACTGGCAAGACTCACAGAGCATCCTCTCCTCTAGATCTGATCCATAGTGATCTCATGGGGCCTTTTCCTCATCCTTCCATCAACAAAGCAAGGTATGTGCTTACATTTATTGATGATTTCTCACGGTATACTTGGGTGTATCTTCTCAGGGCCAAATCTAAAGTTTTTGCACACTTTGAAGATTTCAAAGCACTAGTTGAGACACAGTCAAAGAGAAAGATCAAAGCCCTCCGTACAGACAATGGGGGGGAATATGTTAACACAACACTTCGAAACCTTTGCCTTCAGTCTGGCATACAATTGCAGTACACAGTTCCATACACTCCACAACAGAACGGAGTTGCTGAGAGAAAGAACCGATCTCTCAAAGAGATGGCTTCCTACATGTTGCATGCTAATTCACTGCCTCATAAGCTATGGGCTGAAGCACTTAATTGTGCTAACTACATCTAGAACAGATCTCCTCATAGGTCTGTCAAGGATCAGACCCCCTTTGAGGCTTGGAGCGGCACTAAACCAGAGGTCACCCACTTCCGTGTTTTCGGCTCCTGAGCATGGGCCAGGATCCCCTCTGAAAAGAGGAAATCTCTTGATCCACAGAGCATTGAGTGCATCTTTGTTGGATACCCTGATGGTGTGAAGGGATACCAACTCCTGATTCCCTCTACGGACAAGCTCATCATTGAGCGAAGTATCAAATTTGAGGAAAGTCTCTCGCATGCACCTCAATCGCCGCATGCAGACACCTTTTATCTACCTCATGTCCAAGATGATGACTCAATACACTCAGATGCAGATACAAAGCATGCAGATGCCGAGGTAGAGCATACAGATGCAGAGACAGAGGCTTCAGATACAAATCTAGTGCATGCAAATGATGATCCACATCCAAGCACAGATCGGGCTTCTAGCGGTGAATCATATTCCCCTGTCATAAATCAGAGAACAAGGAGCTTACGTGAGATATATGCACAAGACCACCCAGCTGCTAGAAATGGTCTTGTGGGGGATAATTCTGATCTGCAGAGGACTAGCTCAGAGTTTATTGAGCCTCCTCTTGTCCTCGCTGCCACTGAACCATCGCTATCCTGGCATTGTCATTTGGTTCAGTCTTCTGATCCACAGTATTATGCTGAGGTTGCAGGGCATCCATCTTGGGAGTCTGCCATGGAGGAGGAGTATAACTCCCTCCTCAAGAACTAGACCTAGGATCTGGTCCCCCTTCCTTCAGGAAGGAAACTTGTCCAATGCAAATGGGTCTACAGGACCAAGAGTGCTGCAGAAGGGCAAATCACCAGATGGAAAGCAAGGCTAATAGCTAAAGGCTTCCAACAAGTGCATGGCATTGATTATGACAAGACCTTTGCTCCAGTAGCAAAGATGGATTTTATACGCCTTACACTTGCCATTGCAGCTGCCCAGGGGTGGGAAGCACATCAGATGGATGTGAAGAATGCCTTTCTTCACGGTGACCTATCTAAGGAGATCTACATGGAGCAGCCACATGGTTTCATTTAGGATTCATCTTTGGTCTGCAGACTGAAGAAATCTCTCTACGGCCTTAAGCAGGCCCTGAGAGCTTGGTATGCGAAGATGGATTCTTTTCTCTTATCATAAAACTTTGAAAGATGTAAGTCTGATCCAAATGTTTACATGCTCAGGACACACGATTCTCTTCTTATCTTAGTTTTGTAAGTGGATGATCTCCTAATCACCGGCAGCTCGGCTTCAACCATTGCTACAGTCAAGAGGGCCTTGCATGATAGGTTTTTGATGACGGACATGGGTCCATTACACTTCTTTCTTGGTCTTGAGATAAGCCAGGATGCCATAGGCATCAAACTCTCTTAGGCCAAGTATGCATGGGATCTCCTCGAGAGATTTCGCATGACTGGCTGCGAGCCAGCACTGACTCCTTTTCTGGAAGTTGACAACACTCTCTACCGATAGCTAGTGGGGAGCTTATTGTACCTCACCCACTCCAGACCAGATCTCTCATATGCAGTAGGGGCAGTTTCCAGATACATGCAGGAGCCGCATGAGCTACACTGGAATGTTGCCAAGTGCATCCTCCGATATGTGCAGGGCACCATCACCTTCAGGATTCACTATGCAACAATCACTGCATTGAATCTCCTTGGCTTCATAGATTCTGATTGGGTGGGAGACAACGTTGATCGCAAGTCCACCTCCGGATATTCACTCAGTCTAGGATCTGGCCCTATCTGTTGGTCGAGCAAGAAGCAGGCTGCTATTGCTCTCTCTTTAGCTGAGGCCGAGTACATAGGAGTAGTCAACATCACCATTCAGGCTCTATGGCTACAGCACTTCCTCACTGAGTTGGGCGTCCAGTTCCACTAGCCCATTGTCATTTGGTGTGACAACCAGAGCACTCTCAAATTTTTCAAGGATCCAGTACAGTGGCAGCAGACAAAGCACATAGAGATCCATATGCACTACATCAGAGACTTAGTACATGATCGGGTCATTGATTTATGATTCTGTCCTTCAGCAGAACAGACTAAAGACATCTTCACCAAGACATTCACTTAGCAGAAGTTTCACTCTTTGCGCGATCGTCTTGGAGTGACGGACATAGTTGCTTAACAACTGTCTTTTCTTCCTCTTTTCTTTTGATTACATTGCATTTTGAGGGTGGTTTTTCCCACGAGGTTTTCCCTCTTTCCTCAATTTTAGTACAAGTTGCACTGTATTTTGGGTGACCTTTGGCCTTAGTTTCTAGGGCCCATTTTCTATTTTTCCCCATAGTGGTGTTCAGGGGGGGTGTTGGAAGTACTACACACCTACATGCCAACTCTGAGTTAGAGCATGGGACTACATGTAAGATTCCTTTTGCATGATTTACTCCTTGACTTTCTCCTTCTTTAACTCCGCAACTGGTTAGCTCTTCTACATGATTTACTCCCTGATTTGCTCCTTTCACTCCGTAACTGGCTAGTTCTCTCTAGAACTTGTCGTAGGTGTTGAGTCTTCTCATTGATCACCACTATAGTGCATTACATTGGGATCTTCACCCAGTAATGCTATATCATGAACATTGTAACCTATTTTCTAATGAATCATTCTTTTGTTCTTTCAATTTTCTTTTAGTGTTTTTTCTCTGCAAAGCTGTGTGTTCAACCTTTACTAGCTAGATTCATCTGTGCAGGTTTTCTAACACATTTACAATAAGTCATTGGTCGTTCTGTTTCTTGAGAACATAAGTCCCATCAATGTGTTCACAATGTGTGCATTCATCATGCATGTTATCTTATTGGTTGATAAAATTCGGGGATTTGCTATGAGCATCACTGTGGACGCTAGGCATCCACATCTCAGGTCATCAAGTTCATGCAATAACTAAAGCTACAAACCCTAGGCATCCATATCTCAGCCTCATTCTAGAACAGATTTTTAACTGAGACATTACAACGGAGATTAATGAAAGATATTGTTGCTCAATGTCTTTACAGTAAGGTTTTATGCATTCTCCATTGTTGCGCTTGAATATTTGTTAAGCTTGAACTCTCCAGTGAATAGACAATGAGAACAAAGTTGGCAAATATGAGGAGAATGTGCTATGGGAAGGAAGTCCTCCAAAATTTTTTGTGGGCCATTTTCTGTTTTTGGATCTCATTTCTAAATGCTCCTTGAGTTGTTCTCATGGTATATGAATGACGCATTTCATATTGTCATGCTATTATTCATGCCTATGCCATGCTATGATTCATGGATATGCCATTACTCCATCAATTGCTATTTGTTAAGAGTACCATATAAATTGTTTGTCTCTTTGCAACCCAGCGAATAGTTTTAGGTACCCTGGGAAAAAGTAAGAAGGGGAGTGTTGATTCCATAATCGCTTTGTTGGTATATTTTGGGGATAATTTATTCAAAATTTAAACAAGTATGGTAGGGTAGAGTAGTATTTGAATAAACAATTATAATTTATATTAATTAATGTTAAATTAAAAGTGATTGATAAATAAATCTAATTTTATAGGCTTATTTTGACACGAACTAAAAATTGAAATATAAAATGTATAAATTAATTGATTAAAAAATCTATTTTTTTAAACAAACAAAAATTTATTCGCAACACTTTGAACTAGTTACCACATAAAACAAATTTCATACCAAAAAGTATGGTTGAATTCGATGCAAAGTATGAATCCATAAATGAAACAGGACGTGACTATCTTCATAAAAACACTAAACAAGAGGGTTACCAATTCTATTTTAAACTACTAAAGTGATCGCCATGTAATTGGTGCAGCTTTTTAAATACGACAAACTCACTAAGCATATAAAACAAACCAACTAAGAAAAAAAAAACATGGATATGGCAGGGGAGACGCCTTGGCCAGGCCCGACTCAAGGCTCAGTAACTACAAATAATAGAAGCAAACAGTTATCAACACATATGAGAACATGGCACAAATATCAAAGTAGAACTTCACTGATCACCAAGAACATAGCAATTTTGTATTATGTCTAAGAAGTCAAATGATAGCAACAACAATTGTCTTTGTGCTTTAGGCATTCTCTTCTTATATAGAGTTCTAAAAGTTCTAAAATAAACGCATCAAAGATTCAGTTTCATTTTGGCTATCTTATTAAGCACAAATAGAGTAAATAGTTACATTCAGGTTTTAGTTTTTATACATGATTCAGTTTATACAAACTAACTTTATCCTTGAGAAACACAACTATGGGTGGTTCGAGTAATTTTAACACACTAATATTTTGCAACCTATATGTGAGCGAGAACAAGTATTTTTATTGTAACAATATTTTCCTCCTCAATTATAACGACCCGAGAGATAGGAAATAAGATTAGTCAATAAGATCTCTTTTAGAATTAAACTACTTCCTTTGTAACCTGCATTCATAATTGAAACTAAAGGCTTTCCTTGTTGGCACTCAAACATACTTACAAATGCCTTCCTTGTTGGCAGTCAAACATACTTGCAAATGTACTCAGTTGATAGCTAACCATGGCCAAGGACCGCAGTCTTTGTCAAAAAGATTACAATTCCATTGATATGCCAACATGCAACTAGCCGTAGTGTTTTACCAATAGGCTTCAATCTCTCGATACTTTTGTAATGCAAGCAGATCCATCAATATGAAAGTGCATAAAAACTTTCAAGTGACACCATGTCAATATAACAGAGGCATGTAAAACTATAATTATATAGTCTTATAGTCAAAACACTTTGATTCAAAGAGCTATTTTATTTAAACCACACTAGATTAAGATTCAATAATTTAAGCTAATTTTAATCAAATCTCTTACTTATTTACTTGTCTTATAGGTATGACAAGTTAGGTTTAAAGAACGATAAAGTTTTTAAATAAAAAAAAAATATTTTAATAGAAAAATTGTTGTCATAGGAAGAACCCATCAACATATATATTATACAATATATTTTGAGCAAATATTAATGAATTAAAATAAAAACCTATTTTTTAGGGTTTTGTAGGAGTAACAATGGAGTTATGAATTTTTATATACACATCATACGAGATCCTGCATATTATGTAATTGAAGGAAAATAATATTCATTACTATTCAACCATATTGAGAACCTTTAATCTAGAAATATTTTACTAAGGCTTTTACACATTATAATAAATTTTATCCTTCAATTTTTCCTTACCATATTGCTACTCTTAAGACCATTGTAGAGGAATATGGTAATATTAAAACCAATCTCTTATGATTCATTTTAGAAAAGTATTTGACATAGTGCCTAGAACTAAGAATTTTAATAGATAAGAAAAGCTAAAAATTCCTTTCTGATGCAGGAGCATCTGAGCACCTTAGTGAAAAAAAAACTAGAGAAAGAAGACACATGGACAACCACATGGACAACCAGGCCAACCAGGCCAACCGTGAACAAAATTAAGTTAGTGAACAAATTTCAGTTAAAAATTCAGTTAAAACTACCATGTATGTATAACGAGATATTAAGAATTCGTTGGGGCATCAAGAAACAGAGAACCTGCACATGTGAGGATACAAAGAGAGTGTAAGCAAGAGAATACAATGTAGTTGCAGGAGAATTCGGGATTAAGGCTGAGATGCCTTAAATTGTAATCGAGTTTGTATATAATAGAAATGCGTCTTATGTGAATTTATGTCTGTGTATCTTTTGTTTAAATTGTTTTCCTTTTCCATAAGCACAGTAAACATACACAGGTGAACGATAAGCACCAAAAGCAAGGAGAGCTTCCAGACAAATAGCAACGCAAGTAGAACAAATATACGAGAGAGCGAGAGAGAAATTATTCACAGAGACAAGATTCAGACAGAGCCAAGTAACTGAACTTCAAAACCCTCAAGTCGTTGGACAGGTTTGAAGTTCGAAATCAGCAGAACCTGTCGAAGCCGAACACTAATACTCTCACTACTTCGAAGTCCAAGAAGGGTGTATGTCCAGGGCAAAGAAAGCCATTGTTGAAGATGATGACGTTGACGGAGAGCAGGCCGAGCCCAAAAAGAAATTGACATCCAAGGAAAAAATGCCACTGTCATGAAAGATGATGAGGTCGCTGAAGATAGGAAATCGTTTTGCAAGGGAGAGAAATCAGTGTCCGCTGAAAAATAAGTTCCAACTTTGAACCCTCGTCAACAGAAACTGCAGAAGGAGTGGTAGCAAGAATCCGTAGAAGCAACAACAGCAAAGAACCCTGAAAATAAAGCACGTGTGTGGATGAAGAATGATGAGAAAGTCATCATGCATTGTCACCCGGTTTGTTCTGGCAAGGGCCTTCAGTACTCCAAGAACAAAGCACAGTTCTTGAAAAGATGAATGATTCATTAGCCCATAAGGCAAGTGAGACCCAGCTGTACGAAAAGATGAGAAGCGTTTCTGATTGGCTTTGTGGGCCATAACCCGCAAGCCTCAAGAATGATTTATTGGGGAAATGGGATTTTGGTTCAATCCCAAAATCTCATCCCCATCAAGTGGTATCAGAGCGGGAAAATATTTCCTGCGGAAAGGAGTTTTTGCATGCGAAGAAAGAAGAGGTACAGTTTTGCTGAAGATTTGTAAGCTTGTAATTTTTTATTTTATTTTGTGAAGGTGAGAAGATTGCAACAAACCTAGAGCAGGAATGCTCAATTGGTTTGAGAGGAGAGAACCAAAGTGATGTTGAAAGACTCTTCTCAGTAGAGAAGCTTGGTAAGGCATCTGGTAGCAGGGAGGACTTGCTATTACAGGGGTATGCTTGCATCTCATAGAAGACCATGAAGGCAGTTCCACTGAAGAAGTGAAACAGTGGGTAGGATTTCTAATAACAAGGAAACGCAGATGACCATGAGGTCATAAATTTTTGTACCTCGAGAGTCTGATGGAGGAGCATCCGAGCACCTTAGTGAAAAAAAAATAGAGAAAGAAGACACGTGGACAACCACATGGACAACCAGGCCAACGAGGGAACTGTGAACAAAATTTAGTTAGTGAACAAATTTCAGTTAAAAATTCAGTAAAAAAATGCCATGTATGTATAACGAGATATTAATAATTTGTTGGGGCATCAATAAACAGAGAACCTGTGTGTGTGAGGATATAGAGAGATTGTAAGCAAGAGGATACAATGTAGTTGCAGGAGAATTCGGGATTAAGGCTGAGATGCCTTAAATTGTAATTGAGTTTGTATATAATAGAAATGCGTCTTATGTGAATTTATGTCTGTGTATCTTTTGTTTAAATTGTTTTCCTTTTCCATAAGCACAATAAACATACATAGGTGAATGATAAGCACCAAAGCAAGGAGAGCTTCTAGACAAACATCATCGCAAGTAGAACAAATATACGGGAGAGCGAGAGAGCAATTATTCACAGAGACAAGTTTTAGACAGAGCCAAGTAACTAAACTTCAAAACCCTCAAGTCATCGGACAGGTCTGGAGTTTGAAATTAGCGTAACCTGTCGAAGCCGAACACTAATACTCTCACCGATTCGAAGTCCAAGAAGGGCGTATGTCCAAGGAAAAGAAATCTGTTGTTGAAGATGATGACATTGACGGAGAGCAGGCCAAGCTGAAAAAGAAATCGACATCCAAGGAAAAAATGCTGCTGTCATGAAAGATGATGAGGTCGCTGAAGATAGGAAATCGTTTCGCAAGGGAGAGAAATCAGTGTCCGTTGAAAAAGAAGTTTCGGCTTCCAACCCTCGTCAACAGAAACTGCAGAAGGAGCGGCAGCAAGAATCCGCGGAAGCAACAACAACAAAGAACCCCGAAAAGAAATCACGCGTGTGGATGAGGAACAATGAGAACGTCATCACGCATTGTCACCCAGTTTTTTCTGGCGAGGGCCTTCAGTATTCCAAGAACAAAGCATAGTTCTTGAAAAGATGAATGATTCATTGGCCCATAAGGCAAGTGAGACTTAGCTGTACGAAAAGGTGAGAAGCGTTTCTGATAGGCTTCGTGGGCCATAACCCACAGGCCTCAAGAACGATTTATTGGTGAAATGGGATTTTAGTTCACTCCTAAAATATCGTCCCCATCACTTTCAAGTTTAGTGTTGCGGCCATAAGGTTGTGCAAGAACATTATTTTCAAGTTTATAATCACTAAGGGCTGGTGAGACAATATTAATTGTGAGGTTGGAGTTAAAAAAAGGTCATCATGCCTTTTTTTACTTACACATTGATAAATTAGAGGGCTATTTAGATGTAGAGTGTGCAAGTATGGCTTTAGCTACAAAACTCATCATCCTTGTTCTTTATAATGATGATACTTTGTTCTTATGGTGAGGTGTCCTTATGATCTCTATAAGAAACTAAGATATCTCAATTATTAGTCCTCTAATAAAGGTATTCATGTTAATGTTGACAAGAAAATGGTTATGATATTTAAATCCAAAAAGATTCACTTACAATAATTTTGTGTATGACAACAATAAACTGTAGAATATGACTTAATACAAATACTTTAGAATCTATCTACATCTCAAATTTAATTAAAACTATAAAAGAAAAAAATAAATAGAAAATACAAACTTTATTTTGAATTTAAAAACAACTATAAATTAAAAACATTGAAAACAATAATTTATATAAATTAAAACTAATAATTATAAATAATTAAAACAATAAAAATAATTTTTAAATTAAAACTAAGAAGTATAAATAATTGAAACATAAAAAATATTTTATATATATTAAAATTAAAAAAAATATTTTATATATATTAAAATTAATAAGTATAAATAATTATAAGATCAAATTTAATTTATATAAATTCTTAAAAAAAAATAAGAATGGAACAACTAAAAATTCATATTAGTCTATATTAAAATATAGAAATTAAAATTAATAAATCTAGACAAAATTATATATAGTGAAATTTATCTACTATTATCAAAATAATTTTAAAAAATAAATAACTATTAAAATGACTTGTGAAATACAATTTCTAATAAACTTTAAATCTTATTAACAAAAAAATCATTCAAATTCATGTTTGTTCAGCAGAGTAGCATAACTGTAACACAAAATAACATTACCATTTTACCAAGGGAGGTGCTTTCAATTTACATTATAGAAAATCTCTTCCAACTTCTAACCAATGACACTTCAATCCAAGAACACATACATATTTTACAAAAGTACAACAACCCTCATCCAACTAACACATACATATTTTACAAAAGTACAACAACCCTCATCCAACTAACTCTTTAGAGTTTTACAAAATTTACACAATGCTTTAATGTAATTGCCTACTTTGTATTTTACAGTATTTCACAATGCATTGCGTGCTACTTATTGTCAAACAAATGACAAGAGATGGACGGACATTTTACTATTACAAGTTTCAGTCATCTCCATGGTTAGCCCATCACAGCCAATTGAGGGAGATTCCTTCCAGAAAACTAAAAAGAATTATGTTGTCAATATACAGATCTAACAAAAAAATAATCGTGGGAATTCAAGAAGCCAAACATCACGTTGGTTAATCACGAGTGTTTCAAACATTGGATTTCGTTTTTTGCAAGCCTTCGTAAGTGTATGTAGAGACTAACTAACCTTATCAATGCTTTGTTTAGATTTTCCGCAACTTTAGTTTTCATCACCAGACCATAGTGCTAGGAGTGTCTTAGTGTATAGATATTAAATGTTATAACATTGAATTCATACCCCTTTAATTTAAATGACACTAAAGAATTGTAAGTTTATTTTCAAAAATATTTTTGCAAGCTTTTGTAAGTGCATGTAAAGACTAACGAACCTTATCTAGATTTTCTGCAACTTTAGTTTTCATCACCACACCATAGTGCTAGGAGTGTCTTAGTGTATAGATAATAAATGTTGTAACATTGAACTCATACCCCTATAATTTAAATAACACTAAAGAATTGTAAGTTTAGTCCCAAAGAGAGTTATGAAAATGCATGCGAAAAATAATCATGAAAATGTAGGGGAAGAAAAACAAATTCCAAACCCAACGCAACATTTTTGCACAAGAATAACAATAAAGCAAATTACAGTTACATTCACAAATACATTGCGCATTAGATAACATTAAAACCCAGCTTCCAGCCCCATAATAACAAAATAAACTAACTAGAAAACTATGAATCAAAGAAAACCCAAATATATTACGGCAAAGAATAGAGCTCTAAAGGGGAATGTCCCTCCATAATAATTGTCCACTGCATGTACAAAACTATAAAAAAAAATGACTAATTATAATGATGGAGTTATATAAATCTTTGTGGAAAAAAATTATCTCATTATATTCCAATACACTTTTGACTAAACTAAAAATAAAACATTCAAAATATAAACCAATCAAATAATTTTAAGCTGGGTTTTCTTAATATTATTTATATATGTATAATTAATTTAAACGTTATATAAAAAACTCATTTATTGCTCCTCAAATGATTATATTTCAGATTCATGGTATATATTCAAGAGTAAAGTGAAGACGGCCCAACTGAAATTCGATACTGTCCGACATTCGACAAAGACTTTGGGTATAAGTTTTATATTTAATTTATTTAATAACATTCTGTAACAACGCAATGACCCTCTTTCATTTTTTATGAGATTTTTTTATCATCTGGAAGTATCTTACGGTTGTATGGTTTTCACAATTTTCCCATATTCATTTGGAAAATTTAATGTTAATGTTTGAAGCTTTGTATATGTAAATTTGTGTTATTTTGATTTGGATAATTGTAGTTACATATAAATTAAATGAATAACTATTATTCATAAATATTATAAATATTATTATAAAATATTTATTTTGGAGTAAATTTGTTAAAATTTAAAAAATTTGTTAAAATTTAAAAAATTATAATAATTATAATATTACTTTGAATAATAATAATTATTAAAAAATAATATATATATATATATATATATATATATATATATATATATATATAAAGATTATTGTACATAAAAAATTATTTTCATTTTATTATGGAGATTTTTAATATGTAAATAGGTTTTGTTGAAATACTATAGTCTAATACTAATATGGTTTATCAACATTACATGCCCAAAAAATTATAACTCACTTCATATGACATTTCTTTTAATTTAATAAATTTAATTAAAAGCACAAAAAACATAACTATTTTGAACATAAATCATATCCTTTGATGTGTATATACTATTAAGAATATTATAGAATGTTCCATGAAGGTGAAGTCCCTATCTTGCCCCTAATAATTATTGAGAAATTTATGGAAGCTCTATTAAGAAATAGACATGTCTATAGGCCTAAGAATATTCTAGAATATTCCATGGAGGTTAAATCCCTACCATTCCCCTAATAATTAATGATAAAATTATGGAATCCCTATTCACAAATATACATGTTTATAGAATTAATTATTTTTGTTTTCGTTTGGAATTTAGAGATTATAGAGAGGCTAGAGTGAGGTTGGCAATACTAGGCCAGCTCACAAGTATACTCATTTAAGAGTTCACAAGGCAGGAAGCTAATACAAAAATATTCATAGGAACAAAGTCATTACAAAAATGTTCATCATGTCATAAGGGGGGTTTTGAACATGGGTAGGAAGATAACAACCACCCAAGGTAATCTCAATTCACAAACAAGTGTTGTTCGCTGCAACATAGCCTCTATCAATTAACTATATATATGAGTAAAAGTGAAACAAAATTTGTCAAATGTGATACTAGTAGAAATATTAGAATTTATTTAATTGTTATTATTATACATAAAATGTGTAAATATTTAACACAAGCCTCTTAACAATCTAGACTTAAATAAATACCAAATAGATATATGAAATATGTATCCAAATGTAGTATAGATTTACATTATATATATATATATATATATATATATATATATATATATAATGTAAATCTATACTACATTTGGATGGACCAATTACTTTTCAAAACAATTCTTGCATCACCTTAAGATTATAATTTAAATTTAAATTCTTCACAATAGAGGTCTTATTTTTCATTTTTTTTAACCATATGCTCACTCAATCAAACTTTTGCTCTTTGAAAATTTATCTTTTTCGATACATGATAGGTCCATATATGTAACACCCCCATATATTGTAAATACTTATTATTTACTGTCATTTACTTTTATTGTATGAGACTCTAGTGATTGAAGACTTAAAGGAAAAGCCGAATGAAACTCTAAATGTTTAAAAGGTTTATTTTTATTATTTTGTTTTATATAAAAATGTGATGACTCTTGGAACTCACGGAAAATACCTTAAACAAATTTTCAACTTCTAGATAATTAGAGACAAATATCTTCTCATTCCCTAGAGATAAAAAAATCACAGTAGGAAAGCAAGGGGGTTTGGAAAAAATGAAGAAGGAAAAAGTTGAAGACCTCTTGAGAGAGAAGAAGGAACATGAACAAGATGTTGGGAAGGTGTGGTAGGATGCTTCCCGAGGAATATTTCTTTATTTGGACTTGAGCTAGTGGAAAAACGCTGTGACACACAAGATTATGTAAGTTCTAGGTTGGACTAGGTCTTTATGGCTGTGAACTAAGCTTAATAAGTCACTGTCGAACTGACTGTTCTAGAAGTTGAGAAGCTTGGGGGAGAACTGGACATAATCACCATTCTCGTTGGTAGGGAGTAGTGGTATATTCATAGTTGAGTTTCTTGACAAGTTTAAATGAATACAAATAAGTGAAATTATCTCTTTTCAAAACATATGAGATTTTACAAATGTTGTAGAATAATGAAATCTTTTAAGATGATTTATCACCGTTGTTGAACAAGATATTATTTCTAAATTTATAAACATAGTCCATATTCATTATTGTTAAGAGTATGAGTTTGATTAAGAAGGGTTGTGTTCCGTACAATTAAAATATGTATTCAATTTGGTTGAATAATGTATGAAAAGATGCCTTGGAACTACTGCAGGGTTTAGTGTCTATAAAAATGCAAGAGGTTTTGAGAGAGAGGGATTGTAGTCCTCTAATCATAGTTGGAGGAAAAGGAGTAAAGATTCCCTGAAATAGAAGTCTCCTTAGAATTTCAAAGGCCTTGAGACTTAATAGTAATAAAGTAAGGGAAACTGAGACATGGGTTTTGGTTAAGCTCCAGACTAAAAAACCAAGGTTTGTTAAGAGCAGTCCATAATCTTGCAGGATTTTTTTCAAGTAGAGCAATCTAGAACCTTGGAGGCTTGTTTTCAAGTACCCTAAGGGCAAGATTCAGGTCCCAATTGAATTGTCTTGACTCTTTGTCAAGCACGTAAAGAAAAAAAAAAAAACCAGGCAATATATAAGGAAACATGTGAGTGTTAGTTAACTAAATTCCCATGAATTATGAACTATATGTAAACCTGAAATTACCAATGTAGCCATAAATTCAAATATGAGTACGCATTATAGAATATGTTTTTAAGGAAATAAAATCGATTAGAGAATAAGGAAACTATGCATAAAACTGCATAGTGCAAGAACCATAACCCTGATATTCATACATATTAAGGATCGTAAAGAAATTCTTTTGCTACATTCAACAAGTATTCATGGAACATAGGGAAAGAAAGGAAAATTTGTACATGCATGGATAAAAGTTGAACTTTTAATAAGTAGGTAAAATGTAAACTGATTAATTAAATCCCATGCAAGAACAAAAACTTGTACACACCCACAGTTGTAATATAATCATTTAGTCTGCCAATGCAGAACTTAATGAACAAAAGAGATTCTAAGAAATGTTCTATTAACTTAGAGAAGAAAACCCTTGAAAAGGTCCCTGCTATAGCTACATCTAACACAAAGAAAACCCTTTCTTGAAGGGTGGTATGTAACCTACACTAATAATGTTTACAATCATAAAATGTACAAATACTATCTAGGGTTTCCTTAAGGCTCTCGGAAAACCCTTAAAACATTTTCTTAAGAATATACATAAAATGTTTTATTTTATAAGAGGAAAATTCCTGGAAACCCTCACACAATTCAAGAGTGAGATCAAATGGAATGTGGAAAGAAAAAAAGTTGTGTGATTCCACTCTTGAGCTCAGAAGTAAACCTCCAACCCAAAAGAGCCTTGAATAATGGAGAGGTACAAATTCGTAATGTGTGAGACACCAAAGATTTAATTAGCCATGTTTTTCGAGGGCCTAAACTTTCCAAAAAGAGAATACACACACACACACACACACACGTTAGGGCTCATTACATGTTAGAGGACCCAAAAGCTGGTTGATCGTCCTCGAGCCTTTGAAAATTTGGGAACTTATTTATTACCAATGGTAAAAAAGAAAAACTTATTGATGTAACAAGGAGAAACTCGACATAAGACTAGTTATCACTTGTATGGGAAGATACCAGTTTTCCACCTTGAGTTAACTTTGGAGAAGCTTTTGAAACCCTGTTGTCACCTATAGAAAAAATGGGGAAAAGAAGAAATCATTACAAACCTACATAAGTAAATAAGTATGGTCCTACAAAATAGTAGATCCCAACAAACCTCGTAAGGATAAGGGAAGTACCTATAACTGCTAAGTGATGGAAATCCCTAGTGCCATGGAAGTAAGTTGCAGACATGAGAGTCCTACAGTGAAGCGAGAGAATGAACAATCGAACAACAAGAGCTAGGGCTGGATGGTTACCCTTAACTACCCCTTTGCAACCTACACCATTGGATCAAGTGGTGGGAATATCAATGGTAGATACTAGGTCAATTGTCTCATGGGATTAATGCAAAATTAAATAAATGCATCCTAAGGATCGAGAAACATCGATAAACTATATATAATAATAATGAAAGTAGATATGATAACATTTAACAAACATAAAAGACATTAAAATAAAATATTACGATATCTTTAAACATAGCTATTGCAAACACAACATATAACCTGTATTAAATACCCATGCCACTCATTTAATTAAGTTGTTAACATATGACAGAAAAATAAAGATAGTCATAATTCATTTGCTAGTATTATTAAGTTAACAAATGATTAACTCAAGACAAATGTCTTGTTCCTCTATTAATGTGTTATGGAAGTACAAGGGTTATCATCTATGCTAAATATGCTATGTAAAAAGAGAAAAAAAACTTTTAGGGATGTTTATGTACATGTTACAAGTGGTATGAGGGAGTCATGGTTGTAACACTATTGCCTATTTGGGAAATTGTGAAACAACAAAAGTATTAATAATGCATAAAGAAAGCAAAAGTAGCATGAGGAGAGGATATAGAATCACTCTACCTCGGAGACCATCAGAAGGATCTAGACCTGTACCTTTTACAAGAGCCAACCTTGAAATGTTGGTATAGTTGTAAGGAGAAATCCACAACACAAATGTGATGTTCTTGGAAATAGCTCAACATTTATGAACTAAGATGATGAATTAAAGAGTTGATAATGAGAGGTCGAGGTTGGAACAAGAGAGAATTATGAAAAGTCTCTTAGAAAAACAAAATCAAAGAAATCCAAATCCCAGCCCTGAGGATGGATATATAGATATGAAATGCATCAGGAAATAGAGGAGAATCCATAATTTGGGGGAGGTTGAATCGATAATGAAGAAGAGTCAGAAATGCTTATGGTGGAAAAGGGATCAAGAGGCAAACAATCAAATTGCAAGGGGAGTTCAAAAAAATCAAAACACAAACGTTTGATGGAGAAGTGGAGGAAGTTGATGAATATTGGATGATCAACATGAATAAACACTTTCAAATTTATGCATACGATGATAATTTAAAAGATATGCTAGAAATTTATAAATTTCAAGGTAAATCCACCTTATGGTGGGAAGAAATTAAAACTATTCAAGAAATTGACAATCAAGAAGTGACTTGGGATGAATTTGTAACTAAGTTTACTTCTCTACAAAAATATGCTCCCTATATTCGTGAAGAGAAAACTAAGGTGAAATGTTTAATCAATAGTTTACCAGCTTTTATGAATGAAAGGTTAGAATTTGATAATCTGAAGTCGATGGATGAAGCCATTCAAAAACCATGACTCTACTACTAGCAAATGAAGCAAAAATGGGAAAGCGGAAGATGGTGGCCAAACAAAAATGGGAGGAAAAACTTTCAGAATACTAAGAATGTAAAAGTTTCGCATGTTAAGAATGCACATAGAAAACAATATAATGAACCTTCGACGAAAAATGAACAAAAGTTCAGATCAAAAAATGGCACCAAACAAGGCGAGAATTCTGGTAAGTCAGAGCCTAGCCAATCATAAAAATCTCCTTTGCACTGCTAGGGTTGTGGGGAACTCCACTATTATAAAAAATTTCCTCATCGTACTAGAATAGAGCCAATTGCTAACATTCAAGAAGCCCCTACAGTTGGGGAAGTGGTAAGAAACATTCCAATAATAAATGTTTCTTTGGAGGATCATTAGGAAAACTATCAACTTGTGATGATAGAATTTGAAGGTAGTACAACTAACTATTTTACCTCTATATTAATAGACCAAGGTGCAAGACTCAGTTATGTTAGTATGAAAATAGTTGAGTTGTGTCATTTATAAATCATCAAATTTTAAAATCCTTGGTTAGTGAAATTGGTCACTCAGGCTAAGCAAAGAGTGACTGTTGAAGTAGAAAGTTATCCTATGGAAATATCAAGACAAGAGATTAAAGTGAATTTAAGCATGCTTCCTTTAGGGTCCTATGATGTGCTAATAATTATGGACTCGCTAGAAGGACATTGGTCCTTGGTGAACTGTAAAGACAAAACCATCAAGTTTCTCTTTGATGAGGTGTTAGACAAGAAACACAAGGTATTAAAATATCCATTAGTTTACGACCCATCACAACTAATAAATTAAGAAAGTGTATTTGAAAAGGTTGTAAAATTTATGTTGTGCGGGTAGGCTATACTAATTTTAAGGATAAGCTATATACTCTGGAAAATATCCCAATTATCTAAGAATTTGTTGACATCTTTCCAAAAGAGATTCCAAGGCTGCCTCCTAAATAAGATATTGACTTTACCATAGTACTAATCCGAGAAACCCCACTATATAAATCTCCTTACCGTATGAGCATACATGAACTAACATAACTTAATATGCATTTGGAATAGTCACTTGACAAAAGGTCCATTCGCCCAAGTGTGTCACCTTGGGGATCCCTAGTGATGTTCATGAGGAAAAAGGATGGAACTCTATGATTGTATATCAATTATAGGAAATTGAATAAGATAACTATAAAAAATAAGTACTTATTTCCAAGAATTGACGATTTATTCAATCAAGTTAAAGGTGCTATGATATTTTCTAAAATTGATTTTCTTTCAGGTTACCACCAGATAAGGATAAAAGAGGAGGATATTTGTAAGGAAACATTCAAAACCTGTTATGGTCATTACGAATTTTTTGTTTAGCCATTTGGGCTTACTAATGCCCCAACAACATTTATGAGTTTGATGAATGGTATTTTCAATCCTTACCTATACAAATTCATTCTGATTTACTCAAAGAATTTGGAAAAGCATAAGGAGCATCTGCGGATAGTGCTGCAAATCCTCTGAGAAAACCATCTTTACACTAAATATATTAAATGCGATTTTTATAAGGATTAAATCCAATGCTTAGGACACATCATTTCACCAAAATTCATAAATTTAGATCCTAAGAGAACTAAAACCATCATGGAATGTTCTATCCCCAAAAATGTTGCAAATATTCAGTCTTTTATGGGTTTAGCCAGGTATTACCACTCTTTTATGAAAGGATTTTATAAAAATTCTTACCATGTAAGTTCTTTGAAAAAAAAGGGAAGAACATTCAGATGGATAGCAGAGTTTTAACACCATTTTGAAAAGTTGAAACATTTATTGACTATGACCCTTGTGCTAAAAGTTTTATATCCTGAAAAGAAAGAATTTACTGTATGCACAAGCACATGCCAAGGAGGTGTCAGGGGAGTTATGATGCAAGAAAGAAGAGTGTAGCCTATGAATCCCGTAAGTTGAAATATCAAGAGCAAATATGTTTGGTTTACGATTTGGAACTAACATGGTAGTTCATTCTCTAAAGGTATGACAACATTATTTGTTGGAAAAGTGTTCCTTTTAATCACTGATCATAGTAGTTTGACCAGTTTATTTAAGAAACCTAATTTAAATTCACACCAATCTAGGTTGACCACTTTTCTAAGTGAATTTGAATTTGACATAAAATATCTTAAGGGAAAAGAGAATCGCGTGGTTGATGCATAAAGAAGGAAGTTACATTATGTGTGTGAGATCTTCTATAATCAAGTAAAATTTAACTTTTATGAATGGATAAAATAAGCTACTCTAAAAGATCTCGAATACAATTATTGATGACAACAAGCTAGACAAACACATAATTTTGGAAAACAATCTGAATATGGTATAAGAAATGATAATTTGTTGAATTTTAGAGGAAAAATATATGTTTCTAACCAACTAATGATTAAGCAATTTATGTTGGATGAATTTTATCGAAGCCCTTATGATTCCCATCCCAGTTATCGTAAACTAATTTTTGCAATGAAAAAGGACTAATTTTGGCCTAGAATGAGGAAGGATATTTCTAAATATTTAGCCAAATTCCTGGAGTCTCAACAAATCAAGGCTGAGCACCAACATCCTGTTGGTTTTCTTCACCCATTACCTATTACTAAATGGAAATGGGATACAATTACATTAGATTCTATTACAGGCTTACTCAGATCTAAGAAGAAAAACGCTTCCATCATGGTAGTGGTGGATAAATAGAGAAAAGTAACCCATTCCATCCCTGTCAATTCCACATACTAATCTATTCAAATTGCATATATATTTATGAAATAAATATTTTGGTCACATTGTATGCGAAGAGTGATAATTTCTAATAGGGATGTGAAGTTCACTTGTACAATTTGGAAGGTCCTTTTTACTAGATTAGGTACTTAGATCCAATTCAGTATTGTGTATCACCCGCAAATAGATGGGTAGACTAAATGATTTAATCAGGTACTTGAGGATATGGTAAGAATGTATTTAATGAAATATCCAGTTAAATGGAAGGAATACCTTCACTTAATTGAGCTTGCATATAATAACAACTACCATGAATCCTTAAAAATAATTCATTTTGAGGTACTATATGGGAGAAGATGTAGAACACCTACTAATTGGAGCATTCCTAAGGATAAATTAATACTAGGACCTGATATGCTAGTGGAAATGGAACTCATAGTTAAAAAGGTTTGACAAAATTTAAAAGTTGTTGAAGAACACATAATGAAGAGGAATTATAGAGAATTCCACATGGGTGACCATGTATATGTGCGAGTTAAACCCAAGAAAAGTACCTTAAGGTAGGGTGGTTGTGCAAAATTACCACCCAGGTATTGTGGACCCTTCCATATTTTGGAAAGAGTGGGGCTTGTAGCATACCAACTTGCACTACCAAGTCATATAGGAGTCCACAATGTGTTTCATGTTTCACTGTTAAATAAATATATATATGATCCCAAACATATCTTAAATTGGTAATATGTATAGGTATAATATAAACTAGAAAGTTTTATGAATGTATGTATGTCTTGATTAAGTGATTAAATAAAACTAATGGTAGTATTATGAGTGTGAGACAGGTCGAACTGGACAGAGATTTCATGGTTAAGCCTTTGCATATTCTTGATCAGAGAGAAACAATGTTGCAAAGGTGAGTTATCACCCAATTTAAAGTGCAGTGGAGGCACTTTATCCTTGAAGAGGACACATGGGAGGATGAAATATTTATGTGAAAAACATATCCTAACCTATTCCAAGGGAAAGAATGAACATCGGGGACATTATTTTGCACAAGGGAGGGAATATTTAACACTCACCATTACTACAAATACTTATTATTTATTGTTGTTTGCGTTTACTGTAGGAGACTCCACTAATTGAAGGCTTAAAGGAAAAGCCATGTGAAACTCTAAACGTTTAAAAGGTTTATTTTTATTATTTTAATCAATAAAAAATTGTGATGAGACTTGGAACTCATGGAAAATACCTTAAATGGATTTTTAACTTCCATACAATTAAAGATAGGTATATTCTCTCATTCCCTAGATATAAAAATATCTCAGTGGGAAAGAAAGGGGGGTTGGAAAAAAGGGAAAAGAAAAATTCTTAACACCCTTGAGAGAGAAGAAGGAACCTGGACAGGACACTGGGAAGGTATGGTAGAATGTTGGCCAAGGATTATTTCTTGAGTTGGACTTGAGCCAACGGAAAAAATCCTAGACAAATAGGACTCTATAAGTTCTAAGCTAGACTAGGGCTTGATTCCTATGGATTGACTATAATAGGTTGCTATTTAACTGACTATTCTCGAAGTTAAGAAGCTCACGGTGGGGGGCTAGACATATTAATCATTCTCATTGGTAGGGAGGAGTGGTCTATTGTTGGTTGTGTTTCTTGACAAGTCTAGATTAATACAGATAAGTGCAATTATCTCCTTTAAGAACTTATGATATTCTGTAAATGTTGTAGAATAATGAAATATATTAAGATGATTTATTATTGTTGTTGAAATAGAGATTCTTTCTAAATTTAGAAATATAGATTCTTTCTAAATTTAGAAACAAATTATATATTCATGATTGTGAATAGTATCAGTTTGATTAAGAAGGGTTGTGTTCAGTACAATTAAATTTTGTATTTAATTTGGTTGAATAATGTATGAAAGGATTTCTTGGAACTATTGTATGGTTTGGTGTCTGTAAGACTGCAAGAGGTTTCGAGGGAGAGGGATTGTAGCCATGTAATAACAGTTGGAGGAAAACAAGTAAAGATTCCTTGAAATATAACCTTCCATAGAATTTGAGAGGTCTTGAGACTTAATAGTAATAAAGAAAGGGAAACTGAGACATGGGTTTTGGTTAAGCTCCAGAGAAACAAACCAAAATTTGTTAAGAGGAGTCCATAACCTTACATACTTGATTTTAAGTCCAACCTCTTTTCCTGGCACCGAAAAGACAAAGAAAAAAACCCAGGGAACGTACAAGGGAACCACTTGGTTTCAATTAACAAAATTTTGGCGAAGCATGAACTGTATGTAAACATGAAATTACCAATGCAACTAGAAATTCAAACCTAAGTATGAATTACAAAATATGTGCTTAAGGAAAACCGATCAATTGAAGAATAATGAAACTATCTGTAAAATTGCATAGTGCAAGAACCGTAACACTAATATTCAAACATACTAAGAATCATAAAGAATGTCTTCTACTACATTCAACAAGTATTCATGGAAAATAGGGAAAGAAAGGAAAATTTGTACATGCGTGCACAAAATTTGAATTTTAAATAAGTAGATAAGCAATAAACTAATTAAATAAATCCCCTGAAATAACGAAAACTTGTACAAACCCATATCTATAATATAATTTTTCAACGCCGCTAGAGTGGAACAGTAATGAAAAAAGATATTTTGAGATATTTTACATTAAATTAGAGAAGCAAAACCCTTGAAAAGGTCCCTACTATAGTTACAGCTAACACAAATCAAACCCTTGCTCGATGGGTTGTAAGTAAATTGCACTCATAATGTTTACAATCACAGAATGTACAAAGACTATCAGAAAACCCTTAAAAAAAATTCTTAATAATATAAGTAAAAAATTTGGTCTAGAAAAGGAAAATTCGTGGAAACCCTCACACAGTTCAAGAGTGAGATTAAATGGAACTTTGAAAGTGAAAAGTTGTATGAGTCCACTCCTGGTCTCAGTTGTAAAACTCCAACTAAAAATAAGCTTGAATAATGTAGAGGTACAAATTTCAAACCTATCAGCCACGGAAGATTTAATTAGCCATGTTTTTTGAGGTCCTAAAATTTGAAAAAGGATATATTGTATATGTATATGTATATGTATATGTATATGTATATATATATATATATATATATATATATATATATATATATATATATATATATATATATATATACACATATATACACATATATACAGATATATACACACATACACATACACATACACGTACACGTACACGTACACGTACAGGTATACATATACGTATACATATACATATACATATACATATACATATACATATACATATACATATACATATACATATACATATACATATACATATACATATACATATACATATACATATACATATACATATACATATACATATACATATACATATACATATACATATATATATATATATATATATATATATATATATATAGATATACGCGACAATGCTTATTACCTGTTAGAGAACCCAAACCTTGGTTGATTTTCCTCGAGCCTCTTAAAAGTTCTGAACTTGTTTCTTAGCGCCAATAGACAAGAAAACAAAATTATTAACGTAAGAAGGAGGAACTCGACAAAAGACTAGTTATCACCTATGTGGAAAGGTACCAGATTTCTCCCCCAGTTGACAATGGAGAAGCTTGTGAAACCATTTTGTCACCTATAGCAAACATGAGAAAAATAAGAAATCATTACAAGCTTGTGGAAGAAAACAAGTATGGTCCTGTAGGATAGCAGATCCTAATGAACCTTGTAAGGAGAATGGAATTACTTATAACTGCGAAGTGACAGAAAACCCTAATATCATGGAAGTAATTTGCAGACATGAGAATCCTACAGTGAAGCAGCAAAATGAGTAGTCAAACAATGAGAGTTGTGGTGAGTTGGTTACCCTCAACTTCCCCCTCAACTTCCCCTTTGCAACCTATGCCATTGGATTAAGTAGTGGGAAGATCAATAGTAGATACTAGGCCAAGTGTCTCATTAGATAGGTGACAAATTAAATAAATGTACCCTAGGGATCAAGAAACATCAATAAAGTAGATATAATAACAATGAACATATGAGCAAGACATTAAACTCAGGTATCACAATATTTTTAAACGTAGTTATTGCAAACATGACGTATAACCCGTATTAAATACCCATGACACTCATTTAATTAAATTGTGAACATATGACAGAAAAAGAGAGATAGTCAGCATTCATTTTCTAGTCTTAGTAAGTTAACAAATGTTTGGCTCAAGATCAACAACTTTCCAACATGATTGACAACTTTCTCAATATTTGTGTATGGCTATGCCACAGCTCAATCCTCGTGTTGTAGTGTCCATCTTCCAATTTTTTTCTAATTTTTCCCTCAATTAGATATTTAATAGAAATTTTAATACAAAGAATTTTCATTACTAAATAAGCTAATCAATACATGAAATTAAGAATTAGATGATGAATGCAGAAAGTAGTCCCCATTCTAGCAAGTTTATATCCTAGAAAAATCCTTGGACCTCCACTAAAAGACATGAATGTTTTTCATATAAAGTCAACACAACGTATATCATGTTGTTATATATTTTTTCTAATAATTATTTTGATTTTAGAATTTAAAAAATATCTATTATAAAATTCAAAATAAATTCAAAATTTCAAACTTGATACCTCCACGCATTGAATTGTAAATCATCTTTTATGGAGGGATTCATTTACATGCACCCCTTCTAACACGGGAGGCCCTTTCCACCCTTCAGGGATGTGGAAATCTAAAAATAACATGGAATAAAAAAATAAAAATTTATCTATTCCATGAAAGCATGAGATTATGAATATAAACATTTATTGTAGTAAAAAAGATATGATTTAATAATAATACCCCTCCATTTAATGGTGTTCAATTCTTATCTATGCACATTTTGACTACTTTGCAAATGGTAAAGTCTCATTGATTACCTTCAAATTATCTAATGGATGCAACCTACATTAATGATTTAATGGATATAATTATTAATAAAGAGGAAAATTACCCCTAAAAAAACCAAAGAGAAAGGTATTTCTATAATTTTGCTTTAAAAAATAAATCAGATAATAATATTTTATTAGAAAAATTAATATCACAACTTAGCCATTAAACCCTAAATCATATTGGCAATGAAATATGCCACATTTTTATATAAATAAAACAAAAAGTAATGTGTAATTTATATATTATATGAAAAAAACAAAAAAAAATGTGAAATTTATATTTTATACTTGGGTAAATGCCATATGTTTGTATTGGACTCTTTTGCTTTGTGTAGGCTATCATTTCATATTCAAGCTTCAAAACTAAAAACGAAGCTTTGATTTACAAAAGTGAATCTTGAAATTAAAGGGACTTTAATAAAAATCATCTTTCCATCACTCTGGTAAGGCCAAATAGGAATCACTGAGGAAGTGAATGATGGGGAGCTTACTTTGTTTGCCATGTTATATTAAATAATAGAACAAAATATTATTATTTTTATATTTAAAAAAAAAGTGTATAAAATAAACAAATTTGTTTATGTTCAAACAAGAAAAGTCTTTGTCCATTAATTTCCTAGTAAAATATAGATTTGCATAATTTTTTGGTGGGTAGTAACCACTCCTAATTTTGCATATTTAAACTTTTACTCCTACATGTTAAAGTGTCCAAGAAAACATAAATAATGGTAACTCCTAGTCGGTATATTTATTTCCATCTTGTTCCTATTCATTTTTTATGCAAATAATTCCTTAAATTATGGTGGGTAGTGATGGTAAATAGATTATTTACTTGAGTATGAGCTATTTTCAAGTATTTTAATTCTAGGTGGTTTTCCTATGAAGGTTAACAATGAAAAATGATTGCACAAATATTTCAAAATAATGGTTTAAATATCACAACTACATTAAAAAATTATGGAAAAAAAACAGTGATACACATGGAACAAAGGTTGCAATACGACCATCAAAGTTATGGTCCAATCAAATGTTCGAAAATTATTTTTTTCAATAATATTGAAAAACAAATATTTTTTTTCCAAAGTTAAACATTACAACTTGGATTGGTCAATGCTAAACTAACTTTGGTCAATAGGAAAATACTTGGAGAGGACTAATAAAAATACCCCATACTCAACTAAATAACACATTTACTGTCAATTATTTCCCACTATAATTTAAGCTTGTCTTTGCATAAAAAATGGATAGGAATAAGATGTAAATAAATATACTTACCCGAGTTACTTCCCACTATTATTTATGTTTTCCTAGTAAAATTGTAAATGTCTAGAGTTTCTTGTGGTTATTATCCACCAACATTTATGCAAATCCTTGTAGTTAAGAAAAAAATTAATGTATCTACTTCACATCTCAATTTATTAGTTCCTACCAAAGCAATACTATAGGATTTGATTTTCCTATTGATTACTATTAATTTAGCATTAACCAATTTAAACTACATTTTTTTGATTGAATTTATCCTCAAACATAATTTCTAATTTAAATGAAACAGAATAAAATTCCCTATAATATTTATTAAACATTAAAATATATAAATATTTTCATATTAACAATAGGTTACAAAAATTGTTAGGATGCTTGAATAATTGTTTCAAGTAGCAATTGACATGGAAAATACATTATTGCACCTTATTAGTCCTGCCTTTGGCGTGTAGGGACTATAGCGTTCGATTGACGTTTACTTAACATTAATTTTTTTGAAATATCACTGTATTTCATTTTTTAACCAATCTTTTGCCAATATTTAACAAAATATCTTGCCAAACAAATTTTTATCGTAAGTGTTTGTTTTGACCTCTTATTGAACCCAAGATTGTATGATTTCCCTATTTTCATTAAAACTTAAGATAAAAAGTTTTGAAGTTTCAAATTTCAATTCATGTCATTTTAATGCTAGTTGGGAGTAAGCATTAATTTGGAAACATTTAATGTTATATTCCATTTCCCTATCATTTCTTACCCTAACCTAAATGGTATGGTATGGTGTTGATAGTATGGTGTGGGTGTCATGCAACCAGCACATGTTAGCCATCTGTTAGGCTTGATGCTTGCCCACCATCTAGATAAGGGTCTATATGTACAATAAGTGTAAGTTCTTTGAAATTAGGGGATTCAATCTAGCCGCAAGTTTCCCTACGACTCCCTTGTTATGAATGGAAGCACACCTTCTGGTTCCAGCTTCAGTTAATATATCACCGAGAGAGCAAGGGTATAACCTTGTTACGAATGGAAGCACCCCTTTCGGTTCCAGATTTAGTTATTGTATCACCAAGAGAGCAAGGGTATAACCACTGGTAGAGATAGAGATAATGACACAAGGAGCAGGAGCAAAGGAGGAAGCACCCTGCCATTGCATGTATTTTTCTCAGCCATAAGGTTGACTGATAGAATGTATACACTCAAATTCATAGTTTTCTGGAGTGCTGCTACTTTTCTAGATATATTATGCTATCAACGGTATATTTTTTTTGGCCATGAGCCACTATGTTACTATTCTTATTCTATACAATAATAATGATTTTTAAAACCCGGTTTCTCTCATTTTTCGATCAACCAAATCATGAGGGAAAAAAAAACACAGAATTGAGTAAATGGCCACGGACATTGTTGGGTCCCTATAATACTAGTGATTACCCCATTACTATTGTAGTTATACCCCCTATTTATATTGTTGTGCCCCTATTACCCCCATATTGTTATTTCTGTGCCCCATAGAATCCCTCTATTGTTATTTTTGTGGCTTTATATTATTATTGTTAGGTCGGCTGGATTATATTGTGACTCCTTAGACTCCTATATATAGAAAGGAGGTTTTGTCATTTGTATCATCCAAGAATTGTTCATTTATGTAATGTAAAGGAGGTTGCCCCCTCGAAGAGGCTGAATTCTAAGGCGTGGATCTCTCTTTTCTATCTTTTTGTGAGCTGGTTTCATAACATTTGGTATCAGAGCTTTGGATTCTAGGGTTTCGCTGCTCCAAACAGGTCATCGTGGCATTTTCGCTATAACTTTGTTTCTGTGATGTTTCAGAAGTTGCAAAAAAAACCCATTTGAGAAGAAATCGCGCTGAACCTTGGGTCCGAATTTCAGAGCTTTTCGTGTGATATTTGCGGAGATATGATCTGAGGAAGTTGGTCTTTTTGCAGACTCCTGAATTACATTCAAAACAGGTGACCTGGGGAAAATCGTCATAACTTTCTCTCTGGGGATCGGATTGAAATTTCGTAAGAAGGTACAGAAAGAGGACGGACTGTAGTTTCTTGTATGCGTGTTTCAGATTCAAAGGTTGAAACAGTGACTCGTGGCACGTCGTACAAGTTCGCTCTACTGAACCAGTCTAAAAGCAAGTCACTGTGGGAGATTTCACATAACTCTTCCTTGGAGAATCCAATTTGGCTCAGACTTGTGGCATTGGAAAGAGGACGCAGAAGGCTACTACAGGTAGCAATTTCAGAATTGGATGATCTGAAATTACAGAGATACATCAGATTCAATATCAGGCTTCTATAAAGTGAAAAAAGGTGTGTAGTTTTTTTTTAAATTTTGTGTAAGCTTGGTTTAACGGAATTCAAAGGGCATAGTAAAGCATTATTATCGGTAACTGATGCCCCGAGGAAAGAAAATGCAAACACCTAGTAAGGAACCTGAAAGCTCTAGCATGACTCATGAAGAAGAGGAAGAAATGCTACATGATATATCAAAATTACAAGAACAAGTGCAACAAATGTCACGCTCACAAAAGCTAACAGAAGCTAAGATAAATGGCGTGGAATCTAAGATAAAGGGCATGGAAGCTAAGATGGAGGATTCGATGGCAAATTTGAAGATAGATTTGAAGACAGACATGGAAGAATTGAAGAAGTTGCTACAAGAAAGGGTCACTAATGGTGAAAAGGTAGTAAAGGAAACTCATGATGAGAACAAAAGAAATGTTAATCATGATTCCATAGACTCTAATGTTGGATCGAAGACTCACCATGTTCCAAAAATCGATATGAGGAAGTTTGATGGCAAGGATCCCGCCACATGGATATTACAGATGGAGCAATTCTTCGATCTCAATAATGTGCAAAACACACAAAAGGTACGTATGGCAACTTTATATTTGGAACCAAATCAGTTTGTATGGTATCAATGGCTTTGTTCTCGTAAACAATTTATCACTTGGGCAATTTTTACGGAAGAATTGATAGCACATTATGAGGATACAAAAAGCAACACTTTTTTTAGCCAATTGATAAGTCTCAAACAAAAGGGTTCAATAATGGAGCACATTGAGGAGTTCCAAAAATTGAACATAAGGGTAAAAGATATTCCAGAGGAGCATAGGATTGATGTGTTCATAGGGTCTTTAAAGGATAATATCCAACATGATGTGCGCCTTTGGGAACCTGATTCATTAGAGAAGGCATTCAGGTTAGCAAGAAAAATGGAAAGCAAAATTATGGCAACTAGGAAGCATACCATTCACAACTATAAAGACGGAAGTGTTGTTGCCCATAGTCTTCCACAACCTACAAGGTTGACACCACAACAATTGGAAGAAAAAAGAGCAAAAGGGCTTTGTTACAATTGTGATAGCAAATACACAAAAGGTCATAAGTGTGCTGAGAAGAAATTATTCTACATAGATTGTGAAGAGGAAGAAGAAAAGGAGCAAGAAAGGTCAAAAGAAGAGGATATATTCCAGGAACAAAGCCTAGATGAAGAACAAATAAATCCGACCATATCTTGTAATGCATTGGCGGGAATTACCACTCCTCAAACCATCAAGATAGAAGGACAAATCAAGAAGAAAAAGGTAATAGTGTTGATTGATTCAGGAAGCACCCACAATTTTATTCATTGTAGGGTAGCAAAAGAATTGAATTGCTTCCTATATCCAGCACCAGAGTGTCAAGTGATGATTGCAAATGGAGGAACAATAAATTGTTCTGGAAAGTGCCATAATATCAAGCTATCCATGGGAGAATATGTATTGACTAGCCCAATGCTTTCCATTCCAATGGGAGGTGCTGATGTTGTACTAGGAGTCCAATGGCTACAATCCTTGGGTACAATAGCTTTTAATTTTCAAGAACTTTTCATGAAATTTTCTGTGGAAGGAAAGGAAGTTGAATTAAGGGGTATTGCAGGGAAACCAGGAAAGATAATCAGCTCTAATGGCATGACAAAGCTTCTAAAAAAGGAGCAAAGAGGTGTAATTGCACAATTATGTTCGCTAGATGTTTCCACATTGGAATCATCTATTTCTCCAGATCTCCAAAAAGTCCTGGACAATCATTCCAAGGTATTTGAGACTCCCAAAGGTCTCCCACCTATGCGTGATCATGATCATGCTATTCATCTGATTCCAGGAAGTGTTCCTCCAAACATCAGGCCGTACAGATATCCCTATGTCCAAAAAAGTGAAATTGAACGTATGGTTGCAGAAATGCTAGAGGCTGGTATAATTCAACCGAGTCAAAGTTCTTTCTCAGCTCCAGTAGTATTGGTGCACAAGAAGGATGGATCATGGCGCATGTGTCCAGATTATAGGGAGCTCAACAAGCTCACTATTAAAGATAAGTTCCCCATTCCTGTCATTGATGAATTACTGGATGAATTGCATGGATCAATTTACTTCACCAAGTTGGATCTTCGTTCGGGATATCATCAAATCAGAATGAAGATTGAAGACATTCCGAAAACGGCATTTAGAACTCATGAGGGTCATTATGAATTTTTGGTCATGCCTTTTGGCCTTACCAATGCACCTTCAACATTTCAAGGTTTGATGAATTCAATTTTCAAACCATTCCTTAGAAAATTTGTGTTAGTATTTTTTGATGATATACTAATCTACAGCAAGTCTTGGAAGGATCATGTTGAACATGTTGACAGGGTGCTACAACTATTGGAGGAGAAACAATTATATGCAAAAAGATCCAAATGTTTCTTTGGAGTCCAGGAGGTGGAATATTTGGGTCATATTGTATCTCATGAAGGAGTTAAGGTAGACCCTAGCAAAATTAAAGCCATTAAGGAATGGAAAATCCCCACATCCATAAAGCATCTGCGAGGATTTCTTGGGTTGACAGGGTATTATCGCAAGTTTGTTAAGAATTATGGGAGAATAGCAGCACCTCTAACAACATTATTGAAGAAAGATTCATTTTCATGGACTCCGGAAGCAACAAAGGCCTTTGAACATCTTAAAGAGGCAATGTGCCAAGCACCGGTCTTAGCTACACCGGACTTCACAAAAACCTTTATTGTGGAATGTGATGCTTCAGGAAATGGAATTGGTGCTGTTCTAATGCAAGATGAAAGACCCATTGCTTTTGAAAGTCGTCCAATCAAGGGAAAGTTTTTAAGCAAAGCTATTTATGAGAAGGAAATGTTGGCAATACTCCATGCACTTAAGAAATGGCGACCCTACCTAATGGGAAGACACTTCAAGGTAAAAACGGATCATGATAGCCTTAAATACTTTTTAGAACAAAGATTATCCTCTGAAGAGCAACAAAAGTGGGTCACAAAGATGTTGGGTTATGACTTTGAAATCATCTACAAAAAAGGGAAGCAAAATGTGGTGGCAGATGCACTCTCAAGAAAGGATGAGGATGTGGAAGCATTGTTGTGTGCCATTTCTATTATCCAACCAGATTGGATAAACGAAGCAAGGGAGGAATGGAAGAATGACGAAGAAGTGTGGGCACTTATTCGAAAGCTACAACAAGATTCCAGTACTTCTGATACATTTAGCTGGCAAAATGATTCGTTATGGTACAAAGATCGCTTATACCTCTGTAAGAATTCCCAGCTAAAACAAAAGATTCTTATGGAATTGCACACTTCTCCCTTAGGAGGGCACTCAGGATTTTTAAAAACTTACCACAGGGTTAAGAAGGAATTTTTTTGGGATGGCCTTAAATCAGATATTCAAAAGTTTGTGGCGGAATGTTTGGTTTGCCAGCAAAATAAAGTTGAAACAATTAAGACACCGGGTCTATTACAACCTTTATCCATTCCAAGCCAACGTTGGGAGGAGGTTTCAATGGATTTTATCACAGGTTTACCCAAGTCTGAGGGAAAGAGTGTCATCATGGTGGTAGTTGACAGACTTACCAAGTATGCACACTTTTGTGCATTATCACATCCATTTAAAGCCAGTACAGTTTCTACTGCATTTATGGAAACAGTTCAAAAGCTACATGGAAACCCAAAGATTATTGTAAGTGACAGAGATCCCATTTTCACTGGAAATTTTTGGACAAAATTATTTTCTTGTCTTGGTACTCAGTTAGCTCATAGCTCATCTTATCATCCTCAATCTGATGGGCAAACTGAGATAGTAAACAAATGTTTGGAAGGATATCTTCGTTGCTTTGTATCTGATAAACAGACACAATGGGTCAAATGGTTGCCTCTGGCTGAATGGTGGTATAACACTTCCTTCCATACAGCAACAAAAATGACCCCATTTATGGCACTTTATGGGTATCAACCACCATCCATCACATCATATTTAAGAGAAAATTCTAAGGTTCAGGCAGTGGAACATCACATCGAACATCAACAACAAGTCCTCCAACTCTTAAAGGATAACCTCGTGTTGGCACAAAATAGAATGAAACAACAGGCAGATCAACATCGCAGTGAAAGAAGTTTTGATGTAGGTGATTGGGTATTCCTACGGCTACAACCATATAAGCAAATGTCCCTAAAGCAAGCTAAGAAGGATAATAAATTATCACCAAAGTATTATGGTCCGTACAAGGTGTTGCAAAAGATTGGTACTATGGCATACAAATTGGAGCTTCCTGCAGCTTCTCGATTGCACCCAGTTTTCCATGTTTCATGTTTAAAGAAGGTTATAGGTGACAAGCTCCCAATTCAAACAATATTGCCAGAACTTGACGAGGAAGGAAAAATTATATTGGAACCGGAAGCAGTCACAGAAACAAGAACTCGACAGCTACGAAATCGATCAATTTCAGAGTATCTTATCAAGTGGAAGAACTTATCCGCTGAAGATTCCACATGGGAGGATGAGAATTTTATGCAGAAGTATCCAGAACTACTCAAGCGTTGAGGACAACACTTTTTTGAAGGAGAGGGGCATGTTGGGTCCCTATAATACTAGTGATTACCCCATTACTATTGTAGTTATACCCCTTATTTATATTGTTGTGCCCCTATTACCCCCATATTGTTATTTCTGTGCCCCATAGAATCCCTCTATTGTTATTTTGTGGCTTTATATTATTATTGTTAGGTCGGCTGGATTATATTGTGACTCCTTAGACTCCTATATATAGAAAGGAGGTTTTGTCATTTGTATCATCCAAGAATTGTTCATTTATGTAATGTAAAGGAGGTTGCCCCCTCGAAGAGGCTGAATTCTAAGGCGTGGATCTCTCTTTTCTATCTTTTTGTGAGCTGGTTTCATAACAGACATATTCATGCAGGGCGAAACCTAATTCATTCTTCGCAGTTGAAGAAATCTTTGACTTCGTCGCACACAATAGATTTGACAGGGCAACACAAATCCATAAAAAAACCAATGGAGATGCATAGGAAAATTAATAGACTGAAGTTAGTTAACTCTATTTGCAGGTAGAAACATCGCCATGGTGAAACCAACCAGGCAACAAAAAAATACATGTAGCATGTATGGCAAACAAGTAGTTAAGCAAAAGTTAGAGACAACTGAAGTGCATGCACTCCCCCACATGTTTACAAGTTTTTTTATTTATTATATTTCTTATTTTGGTTTTTATTAATATTTTTATTTTTTTCAAATTTTACTAAGTGTTTGTGCAGTGATTATCTATGCATTCATTTAATTGAATAAATAAATGAAATAAATGGCACAAGAATATATATATATATATATATATATATATATATATATATATATATATATATATATAGTAGCATCTGGACAAGTGTAAAGCATGCATCTTTGCACATTGCATGCATCATTTTCTAAAAAAAAAATTAAGAAATATATATATATATATATATATATATATATATATATATATCTAGATATATACATATATTTCTTAATTTTTTTTTTAGAAAATGATGCATGCAATGTCCAAAGATGCATGCTTTACACTTGTCCAGATGCTACTATTTCACCTTGAGCCTTGCTCCTGTTTGACTGTTACTCATTTTTCATGTTTTAGTGTTGCACTCTGAGCTAGTTGTTGTCTCTGTGCACCAGGTCAGGTAGTTGATCACAAAATATTCTTTGAGTAACCTGGTTCTATGTTTCCTCATGCTCTAACAAAGTGAGACTACCAATATCTCCAAAACAATGGAGGCAATAATGCATAAATGAGTCACTAGTTTTCAAACCCATCATTCAGAGTTAAATTATGTCTACGATTCTGATACCTTCTGTGCTAGGTAGGAGCTATGGCCTTCTCACACTTACATGTTCACCTTTAAATGAAATTTTAGTTACTTATCAGGTGCTACAAAGTTTCTTTCATTTTGATGTGCCTAGATATTGTTGTGACTTGTAGTAGTTTAACAACAATGATTTATGTTATTCTGTTACAGCTACATTAAGGGGGGTTATCTTGAAGAAATTAAACCTCGAACTTTATAACCATCGTCAAGTGTTGGGTTGTGTTATATTCTTTCCATGACTAGCCGGCGTAGTTAACCGGGGGGTTAGAAGGGGGCCAGAGGCCCCCCTTCGTTGCACCGATTACATAGTGGGGGTGTCACAAGGGGTTTGAGGGGTGTAGGTAACCCCACTCTATGCCTCGGAAAATTTTGTTTTTGGACCCTATATTAGGTTGGAAAGACCTACTTATGGTTTTGTGCATGATTTTTTGCACATGGTTTTGGACGTGATGGTTTTCGATCCATGGTTTTGGACGCAATGGTTTTCGGTCTATGGTATTGGATGCTTTAGAATGTATAAATATGTATTGTAACATTGAAAGGAACATAATTAAAAATCAAGCTGGTAGTCCCGATTTTGGGATCCAGGGGAAAATATCTGTGTATATGTGTTTTATTTTTCATGCTCTCACATTGTTTACTTTCTGTGTTTTAGAATTCGTATGTAGGTAATTTTTGTACGGGGTTAAATCCTACATTTGGTATCAGAGTTATTTTGGCTTCAAGGGGATGCCTTTGTTACTGAGGGGTTTCGCTCGGACCTGTGGTAGACCCTATTCAGTGGGAGATCTGCGAGATCGATTCTAGTGATAAAAGAAGATGGCAAGCAATGGAAAGATAGAGATCGAGAAATTTAATGGTCAGAGTTTTGATTTATGGAAACTCAAGATGGAGGATCTGTTGGTGGATAAAGATTAGTGGTTCATGGTAGATCCATGTAATAAACCAATGAGAGTGTCCAATGAAGAATGGAAGAAGTTGGATCGGAAGGCAAAGAGAATAATACAATTGTGTGTCTCGGATTCAGTATTGATGAATGTATCAAGGGAGGCTACATGAAAGGAATGTATTAGGGGAAGCTACATCAAAGGCTTTGTGGGAGAAGTTAGGGACTTTGTACCAATCTAAGTCTTTGGTGAATAAACTGTTCCTACAGAAAAAGCTATATAACCTGAGGATGAAAGATGGAGACTCGGTGACAGAGCATCTGAATGTATTTAATACTGTGGTAAGTCAGTTATTTTCTGTTGATATTAAAATTTGAAATGAAGATAAGTGCATCATTTTGTTGTGTTCTCTACCAAATTCCTGGGATATTCTGGTTATTGCAATAGGTAGCAATGAAATTGCCTTATAGTTTGATGAAATAGTCTCATCCTTGCTGATGGAAGAGATGAGATGAAAAATATGGAGAGCCAGAATGGTGATGTCTTGTCTGTACGAGGATGGTCCTAGAATAGAAACAAAAGTAAGTCATCGAGTTGGAGATCTAAATAGAGAGGGAGATCTAAATCTCCAGGAAAACCTGTAAAGGTGGTGTGCTGGAAATGCAGAAAGGAAGGGCACTACAAAAGGGACTGTAAATCTAAAGCTCCTGACAAAGGAAAGCGATATGATGATTCTCCTTCTGCAGAGGTGAAAACCACCTCTGATGAAGGTGGGGATGTGTACTTGGCTTCTTCAAGCACACATGTAGATCATGAGGCATGGTTGATTGACTCATGTGCATCCCTTCACTTCACTCCCCATAGAGAGTCGTTCTACGAGTATGAGAAATGTGATGGTGGTGATGTCTTCTTAGGGGATGATAGGAAGGCCGGAATCGTTGGTCACGGAAAAGTAAAGTTTAAGTTGCAAGGTGGAAGGGTTATAACACTTCTGGGTGTTCTGCATATTCCTACATTGGCAAGAAATATGTTTTCTATAAGCAAGCTAGATGATGCAGGTGTAAAAATAGTGTTCGAGAAGGATACCTGTAAGATGGTTCGGGGAGGACTGGTATTGGTGTGGGGATTTCATATTGGAACTCTATACAAGCTATAAGGTATCATTGTTGTTGATGGGTGCAACGCTTTCGTGGCTGCTGAAAGTGGAGTAGAAAATCTAGTGGTCTCTAGAGAGAAGACCATGATGTGGCATCAAAGGCTTGGGCATATTGGAGAGAAGGGCCTTCGAATACTTCATGGTAAAGGTATGGTCGGAGGTATGAGTAATAGCTCTTTGGATTTTGATTTCTATGAAAATTGTGTATATGGGAAGCAGAATTGGGTGAGTTTCCCCTCTGGTGGTAAGAGGGTGAAACAGATATTAGAGCTTGTGCACAATGATGTTTTTGGACCTGTGAAGGTTCCATCATTGGGTAAGTCTGTGTACTATGTATCATTTATAGATGACTTCTCAAGGAATACATGGATATATTTCCTTGAGAAGAAATCTGAAGTCTTTGACAAGTTTAAAGAATTTAAGGCTTTGCTGGAAAACCAGACAGAGAAGAAGATAAAGGTGCTGAGGACAGATAATGGTGGAGATTTTTGTAGTAAGGAATTTAAAGAATTCTATAAGAAGTGTGGTATAGCATAGTAGAAGAATACTCCATATACACCTCAAAAAAATGGAGTTGCAAAAAGAATGAACAAGATGTTGATGGAAAGGGAAAGAAGGATGCTCAGTGGTGCCAGGTTAGGACAAGAATTCTGGGCAGAGGTGGTGGAGACTGCATGTTACCTGGTCAAAAGATCACCTTCATCAACATTGGATGATAAGACTCCACAAGAGGTATGTACTAGTAAGAAACCTTATCTTTCACATCTGAGGGTATTTGGATGTGATGTATATGTACATGTTCCAAAGGAGGAAAGAACAAAGTTGGATAGTAAATCTGAAAAGTGCATCTTTATTGGGTACAAGGATGGTTTAAAGGGTTGTAAGCTTTGGAACCCAATAACAAGGAAGGTCGTGTACAACCAAGATGTGGTGTTTAAGGAGGTGAAAGATGTTATTAAATATGAAGTCCAACCAAAGGAACCTAAGAAGATAGAGTTTGAGCTTAAGGAGGAAGATTTAGACTCTACAGGAGACGAGGAATCAGAAGATGAAGAGCCATAAACTCTGGGTGTGAGAAGATCAGTTCGAGAAAGAAGGCAGTTAGAAAGGTATAGTCCATTTTCTTTCTGTTCAGATTTTTCTTTATCTATTACTAATGATGATCCCAAAACTATGAAGGAAGCAGTAGATTCAGAGGATGACAAACTCTAGAAAAGGTCATGGTTGATGAAATGGCATCTTTGCACAAAAATGACGCATGGGATCTGGTGTAGTTGTCGGCTTGAAGGAAACCCATTCGTAGCAAATGGGTGTTCAAGAAGAAGACAATTGCAGAAGGAAAGGTGGAGAAATACAAAGCTCGGTTGGTAGCAAAAGGTTATTCCCAAGTGCCAGGAATTGACTTTAGTGATATTTTTTCTCCTGTTGACAAGGTAGCTTCTATTAGATTACTTCTATCTGTTGCTTCTGCTTTTGATTTTGAGGTAGAACATATGGATGTGAAGACAACATTTCTTCAAAGGATCTGGAAGAGGAGATCTGCATGAAGCAACCTGAAGGTTTTGTGGTGAAGGGTAAGAAAGAATTGGTATGCAAGTTAAAGAAGTCTATGTATGGGTTAAAATAATCACCAAGGATGTGGTATCAGAAATTTCATATATTTATACGGGGACTTTGCTTCACTAGAAGCAAAGCAGATCACTATGTGTATTTTAAATTAATTGGTGACTGTGTTATTTATCTAGTCTTGTATGTGGATGATATGTTGCTGGTTGGAAATGACAAAGACATTTATCTAGGATTTGAAATCCCATTTGTCCTCCAAATTCGAAATGAAAGATCTTGGTGCTGCAAACTATATTTTGGGCATGGAAATTAAAAGAGAATAGAAAAAGAGGAGGCTCTGGTTAAACCAGAGGAAGTATGTTGAGACAATATTGTAGAGGTTTAATATGAATGATAGTAAACCGGTGAAGGTTCCTATTCCTGTAGGTGTAAAGTTATTTGTTGAACAGACACAAGAAGAGGACATGTCCCGTGTTCCATATGCAAGTGCAATCGGTAGCCTGATGTATGCGATGGTCTGTCCTAGACCAGACATTGCATATGCAATGAGAGTATTGAGCAGGTTTATGTCAAAACTAGGGAAGGAGCACTGGACAACAGTGAAGCGGGTTTTCAGGTATTTTGCGTGGGACTAGAAATTATGGTTTGTGCTACCAAGGAAGACTAGGATTGGATAGAGTGTTAGATATTTGTGGCTTTGTTGATGCAGACTGGGCTGGAGATCTGGATTAGAGAAAATCTGGATCAGAGAAGATATTGTGTTGAAGTATGGGATTAGTACAGGGAGCTATAAGTATAGACTGCGATAGCCAAAGTGCAATTTTCTTGGCAAATAACCCTACATATCATTCAATGACAAAGCACATTGATTTTCGGTATCACTTTATGAGGGATATGATAGAAGACAAAAAGGTGTTGCTGGTAAAGGTGGACACTTTGAAGAATACTACAAATGCATTGACAAAATCTGTGAGCTCTGAGAAGTTCTCTTAGTGTAGAGAAACAATGGGCATTGCAGGGCTGGACAAATGACTAAGCTCTCCTATGGCCCCTTATGGAAAGAAAACAAAAAGTGGGAGAATGCTGGATTGTGTTATATTCTTTCCACGACTAGCTGACATAGTTAACCAGGGGGTTAGAAGGGGGTTGGATCCCCCCCTTCATTGTGATGATTGCGTAGCGGGGGGGTCATAGGGGTTTGAGGGGTACAAGTAACCCACTATATGGGGACAAAGGCAGCGCCCTAAAAAATTTTGTTTTTGGACCCTATATTAGGTTGGGCAGACCTACCTATGGTTTTGTGCATGATTTTTCACACATGATTTTGGACGCGATGGTTTTTGGTCCATGGTTTTGGACGTGATGGTTTTCAGTCCATGGTATTGGATGCTTCGACATTTATAAATATGTATTGTAACCGTGAAATGAACATAATGAAAAATCAAGCTGGTAGTCCCGGTCTTAGGATCCAGGGGAAAATCTCTATGTATATGTGTTTTATATTTTATGCTCTCACATTGTTTATTTTCTATGTTTTAGGATTCGTATGCAGGTAATTTTTGTATGAGGTTAAAACCTACATCGTGCTCAAAGTGTTCTCGGATAGTTTTTTTTTTGGTATTCTCATCTAGTGTCGTGATTCACCATACATCGATATTGGTGCTCCACATAAGAGATTAAGCATCAATGGTATTAAGAAAATAGTATCATGAATCATTAATGAAGCACCACGAATAGAAAACTTATTGATTAATTGGTTGAGTAGGGGTAGTGAGCCATTTCACCAGCAAGCCTTTACTCTGAAACCAACCTGGAATGAAGGGTTTCATATCTAGATGGCATCACACTAATTAGCATTTGACAACATTTGCTTCTATAAATTGTGATGACGTGACTATCTTTATCACAAAATCATTATCGCACATTGTAACGATACAGCGAGATAGGGATGTATGTAAGAGAGTGAGACAAGCTATATAAAATATTGATCATGCCCATACATTGGAGATGTAGCGATAAAGGATAATGAATTGGCATTAATGAAAACCATTATTAAAAACTACACTTAAAAGGAGAAGAGGCAACATTGGAAAGTGTTTTAATCGAGCATTGAGATGAAATTTAAAAAGAGCATTGAAAATTATTTAAAGGCTATGTAAAAAAATAGTCCCAAAGTAGCATAAGAAGTAACTAATACAATGCAAAATACTTAATTGACTAATACAATGCAAAATACTTTTGAAATACAATATGTCAAAGCTGCATGAAAATGGCATTAAACACTATAATGACAATTATGTAGAACACTAATGCCAATGCAGCATAAGAAGCGACTAATACAATGAAAAATACTTAAGCGACTAATACAATGCAAAATACTTTTGAAATACAATATGTCAAAGCTGCATGAAAGTGACATTAAACACTATAATGACAATTATCGCAACTATTGTAATTAAGCCATTCTATATCTCTATCAAATGATAACAATGATTCTACCAGTGAATGAAGGTTCACGAAAGATATGTTAATAGGGAAAGACTACAATAATGTTCCTTGATATTGCATGGAGGTGCACTATTACATACTGCCCATGCATGCAATTAGAACAAAGACAATGCAATACTTTACCAAAAATAATGCACGGAGAAATGTTACGACCTATGTTGAGGTTGAAAACTATCAAAGGGTAATTAAAGGAGGAACCAAAGCCTACGATGTGATGGGAATTTTTATAATGTTCCAGTATTGAAAACTAAGGAAACACGTAGCGATGAAACCATAATGCAAGATTTGTGATCATGCCTTAATAAACCATCATCAGAGTTAATATAATTGTCGTGACCACACTTGACCCTCTACATAACGGGCACTAGTTTCAAAGAAACCACATTAAGGGCACTAATTTCAAAGAAACAACATTACCGGCAGGGACTACCGGCTGCATGCAGCACTTGTTTATGTAGTCTTTTAAGTTGGTTACATGTATTCTTGATTTACTTTCAGACATCATCGTATCAAAATTCAATACATGAGAAAAGTTTCAAAGTTGCTTGATCTATCTTAACATCATTTAAAACATAAAATAAAATGAATACAACGAAAATTTATTACGAAATTTAGAAACCATATTTTTGAAAATAATTATTTCAATAAATGATGCCATATTATAACTTAGTCTATTTAGTTTCAGGATTCAACTGTTATGAGTTGAGTTGTTAAAGCCGTTCAAAGAGTAACTAGTGTTGGTCTTCATAATTGATATTTGGATGATGACATGATGCAATTTTTTTTATTCTTCAAAAGAAGAAAGAGAAAAATTATATATTTAAGCATGAATTTCATGCTCATGGTCATTGGTCACTAGGTCAAAGCACCCATTGAATTCTCTAGGTTTTTAGTCTTGAATCAAAGTATTTTTCATGATGTAATATACCCTATTGGGCACTTGTATCAAGAAAGAAAATATTATTTTGTTGATTAAAAGACTCTAAAAAGACCCCAAAATAAAGTTGGCCAACCTTCATAAAGTCAACCTAGAGAGGCCCATTCTAGCTTGTGAGAAGACTATATAAAGAAATGACTTCCACCGCATTGAGATATACAACAATCACATATATCATGGTTTGATATGAAAATAATAAGAGAAATGCGAGAGCCTTGGAAGAAAGGAAGAAAGATCAATGAAGGAGGGGTGTATACACTCTATTCAGAGTGACATATGCAAGATCCATATGGTCTCTAAGGTTTCCACAAGTTCAAAAGGCTCCACACATTGTTTGAAGGATGATACTATTGCTTTGAAGGATATTGTCTTCTTGATATTGAAGAATGTATGTTTTGATGACGAACTTGATCTTGGGAAGTCTTTGTGTTTGAAGTCATGGGTATTGGAAGTCTCCTTTGAAAGTGATTCTATAAAAATGTCAAATACACATGGAATGTGAACAATCAAATAAGGTAAAGCGTGAATACATTTTCTATTAACAAATGATATACATTTATAATACATGGGAGTTACCATTGGATTGCATATTCCAAGGTCTCTTGGTCTGCCTTTGACGGTTTATCTTCCACACCATAACCCTTAGAGGATTAGGTTTCCAACATTCCCCCTGTTAATTTGAAGGGGTATGTATGAGAGAAAGAAGAGGGTTTTAATACAAAATGTGAAAAAATGCATGGCATCACTAGGTTGAATGTGCTCCCTGAAATCTTGGTATAAGGGAGGTGGTTTAAGGATGACCACCAACACTCGAATGATTAGTGTAGTTCCCGGAACTCTTCCAAATCTAGCATGAAGCTAAGGTATTATGCTAGAGGAAGTGCTCTTCATGTTTTGTAGAGGGAAACCTTCAACCATGAAAGGGAGGTCTAACCCCACATAAAAAGGGAGAACCTCAACCTGAAAAGGGAGGTCTCAACCTATGATGGTTTAAGGATGACCAACAACTCTGGAATGCTTAATGCAATTCCTAGAACTCTTCCAAAACTGGCAAGAAGCTGAAGTCTTTTGCTAGAGGAAGTGTCTTCAATTCTTTTAAGAGGCATAACCAACTGAAGGTATGCTCAATGGCATATTTGTCTCTAGATACAACTTTGAATCTAGTATGACAAGTTGTGGCTCAGGCTTGCTTGATGTGGCTTTGAAGCTTGTAGATGACCATCATTTCCCCCCTGTCAGATACAAGGTGAGAAGATGAAGCAATCTCAACTACAATACTTTTCAATATTCTAGAACAAATCCTATTGTATGATTGAAATATATTCTTGGTTGTTCAATCCCATTGCCAAGAAGCAATACATCCAAGATGAATCTTTGTTCTTGTAGGAGGTTTGTTTTTGCAGCATTTGTGTGAAGAATGAGTATGCTGACTAGAATTATTGCATGGATGAGTATGCTAACCAGAATTCTTTATGGCTCAGGCTTGCTTGATGTGGCTTTGAAGCTTGTAGATGACCATCATTTCCCCCCTGTCAGATACAAGGTGAGAAGATGAAGCGATCTCAACTACAATACTTTTCAATATTCTAGAACAAATCCTATTGTATGACTGAAATATATTCTTAGTTGTTCAATCCCATTGCCAAGAAGCAATACATCCAAGATGAATCTTTGTTCTTGTAGGAGGTTTGTTTTTGTAGCATTTGTGTGAAGAATGAGTATGCTGACCAGAATTCTTGCATGGATGAAGATAAAAAAAATGATCTTTCATATGGCCAACTCAGTCACAGTGATGGCATTTCACAATCTATTGTTGTTGCTATGGTTGAGGAGTAGAATCTTGAACAGCTGAAGGTGAACTGTCATGAAGGAATCCCACACTCTGAAATTGAGTAGGCTTTGAGTAATCTAGAATATGAAAGGACACGTCCTTGTCATATCCAAGACCAGTTCTGTGCTTATTGTGTACAAGCTCTTCCCAAGGTCTGATGATGTGCTTGGTAAGTGCAAACTGAACTTCTGCTTCTGCATAGAATTCTGCTCCTTCATTGGGTACTAGATCAACATTATTGATTTTCTGCTGATGGGATTTTGTCTCAATGTTACTGACTTGACCACTTATTGGTTGTTGATGATGTCATGATGCTTATGTTGTTGTAACTGATCTTTTTGAAGCTAAGATTTAAGCTGTAAAAAATCAATCTTCTCTTATGTATGTTACAAGCAAGTTTGAATGTCAAAAAGAGTTTCCTTGGTAATGTTGATTATGCTTTTAGTAGTTGACATAATTACAGTTCTTAATATCTCTAATAAATTGGCAATTTTTGTGTCATTTTTAAACTTCAGTAGGTCAACTCAATTCATCAACAATAATCTAAAATAAATAAAACTTAGATTGCAACCTTCAATGTTTCAAAAAAGAAAAAAGAGAAATGCCAAACTTTTACAATACTAATGCAAAGAATACACCTGGTAATTTATCCCAATGGTCAAAGATTTAATGGTCTAATCTGGGAATGTTTGAACCCAACTTGGCACTCCAAACAAGCTGCTACATGAATCACATCAATCCATCCCCTTCTAAGAATGAGTTGCTCTGCTTGCAAGTGTGCTGTAATAGAGATGAAGACTCAGGGAGAGTTTTACCCTCTTCAAATAGACTACTCTAAAGAAAATGATCAGAGCCTAGAAGCTTTTGAAATGGGAAGTATGGAGATTATGAGTAAAGAACTTTTGCTTGGGCCAAAAGACATTCCTATTCCTCAAGTTTCATCATCAAGATGGTCTTTGACTACTGAATCTATTGAAGGATGCTCTATTCTTCATGATCATTACAAATTACTACATGAAAAATACGTTGAATATGCACATAAGGTGTATGTGGAACTCAAGTATCATGGCATTTGGCTAAACAAAGTTGTCGATGATTAGCAATTGTTGTTGCAGGGAGTGAAGCACCTGTTACAGCTGCAGAGTGTGATTTCAAATCTTAGATTGATATGATAAACATAGAGGACTTGAAGTACCTGCATTCAACTATTGATGTTTCAAATGCATGCTCTAAACGATATATGCTACTTCTCCCAATTGTTTCGATTGGTAGTTTTTGACACACAAATGAATGACTAGTCAGTTGGAGAAGAAGCAGTCACCTATAAATCCTATGTCTCAGAAATTAAAAAGCTCGTCACATGACTATGTAGCTACTACACAATTTTACAGAGGCGTGTTGCCTTGAATTAACTGCTTAAGCGAGGAGGAAAATGTAATTGACAGGTTTTGGAGTTTGCATCAGCAGGTTCCTCGGTGATTAATAATTATTTTCTGGTTCAGCATGAAGAAGTTGCGATGGAGAAAAGGTGAATCGCCCCCAAAGACTATCGTAGTGGGGTTATTGCCTCAACTAGGCGGCCTGGAGCTTCTTTCCTGGACTATTCAATCTCTCGCTCGACCTGGTGATATCATCCTTGCTCTTGTCATTTCGATTCCATTTTCCACCTTTTTGCTCAGTAAAGATTCACTTAATTTTGTTAGATCCCTTTAAAGGAAAGTGAAAGCAAGGACACTCCTGGTAAAGAGGTGAAACAGAAAAAGACCAAATCTAATGAGGGAAGTAAGAGCAATTCTCAGAATTCATGTGCTACTCTGCGAATAGTCAAATGTTCATCGAGGCTTAGAGATCGACAAAATACATGAGTGGTTGATTATGACTCCAAATATCAGTAGTTTCTAGCTCTATATTTGCTAAAATGAGATTTTTGAGTTGTAACATGTAGCACGTTACCTGTAAATTTGTAGCTGATTGCTACTAAAACCCATTTGAAGAATGAGAAGGTATAATGACAGTTACAGGAATGAGTCAGTGCCAAGCCGTCGAAGAGCAGAAGTGCCCAGGCGTAGCAGAGCAGCATTAGAATATTTCTATAAATATAGAAATGGAAAACAAATTCTGGAAAGAATGCAGCACTGACAATCTCTAGAAATTCCTACGCTTGGCCTGCGCTCTGATACCATGTCAGATGCACATGGAATGTGGACAGCCAAATAAGGTAAAGCGTGAATAAATTTTCCCTTACCAAATGATATACATTTATAATACATGGCAGTGACCATTGGATTCCATATTCCAAGGTCTCTTGGACTCCCTTTGACGATTTATCTTCCACACCATAACCCTTAGAGGATTAGGTGTCCAAAAAAGAAGAGCAATTGTTTTTGGGTTTTTCTGTGACTGGGAGCCTATCTCTGTTGTCCCTTTTGTCTTTGTGATATTCATTGTTTTAGAAATTGTCTTGATGATAAGAACATAATAATAGAAGAAGTAATAAGAAACACAAGAAACCACCACATTGAAGATAAATAAAATTAAATAAACCCTAATAAGCTTCCCTAAGGATTTCCCAACAAAAGGAACTTTTCCTTATCTACGAGGTTTGTACTATTGTAATTGTTGTTTCCCTTTTATAGTGACTAAGGTTGTGTAGGCTATGGACATGTTAGTTTTAAACATAACTGTATTTTGTTTTTTTCAACCTTGTGTCAATATAGAGTTTACCATACTCTCCAATACTTCACACAAGAATATGATATAAATTAGATAAGGAAAACTGATAAATTGAAAACACAACAATATATATCCAAACAAACCCCTCTTTAACCTTGTTTAAGTACAGTCTGTGTTTTATTTCCCAAGAAAATCTTTATGGGTAAACCAAAGGATACTTCCCCATGTTCATGGATGTCATCTTTAATAATCATATAAATGTATATATGTTTTCCTTATTCATGTAGATTTGAAAATAATGTCTAATAGCACTTAGACAAATGCCCAACACAAATAATGACAATTGATTGAGCTAATACCTTAAAATTTTAAATTGAAGAACATGGTGGTGGGTTTTAATAAAAGGTAAAATTCTTGTTTATATCGAAGAAATAATACTTTTTTTCCCTTAAAAAAAACATATAGGGATTAAATACAACCTCCCAAGGATTTTTCATCATTTCACATTCCTTGCCATCATTTCACATTCCCTGCTTACGCTTACTCAAGATCTAATGCCTAATACACATTGTAGTGAACATCTAGTACAAGTCACAAGAAAACTATATTTCTATTGCATTAGCGATAATAAAGACATACATGGATTAAACATCAAATCTAGAATCATACATATCCCATATAAACATCATGTTTATACCTATATAGCATTTTTCAGTGAGTTATTTAGTCATGTTTTTGAGCTAGCCATGACCAACAATTGATTGTCAATTGTTTTTGGGTTGATCATAGTTAAATGTAATACCAACTCAAGAAAATTTTTGCATATATATATATATATATATATATATATATATATATATATATATATATATATATATATATATAGATATATATCTGTGTGTGTGTGTGTAGAAAATTTCACTAATTTTATTAATTCTTGAAATACCTTTTATAAAAATGTTAAATTACATTTTTATAAAATATTGAAATTTATAAAAAAATTATATCTATTTGATGATGATGATGGTTAAAGTCCACTGAGACCAAACTTTGGTCTATCAGACCTAAAGAAACGAATTATTTAGTTTGATTTAAGATTTTATCCCTATGCTCAAAAAGCTTGGAGAGAAACCTCCCGAACTCACTGTAATTTTGACAATGTAAAAGTCTAGGAAGGTCAGTATTGCGACAAAGGTTATGAAACTGAGATCTAATGTGGTTGTATGTGGATCACTCTAAGAGGAAGTGATTTTCATCCTCGATGTTGGTATTCTCACAGAGATGGCAAAACCTTTCCATCCATGGTGTTTTAGGAACTTCCCAACGACCCGTTTCACTATGGAGCTCATGAGAGTTCATTCTAATCTTGGATATATTAATTTTATTCTTTGAGCTAGTTAAAACAGAGAGATACTTTTGATCTTATAGGGTGGGGTTGATGATCTCCTTATAATATCTTAATTTTCTTTTAGCTGCTAAATCTTTCTGACACCACATTATTTCTTTGAACTTAGAGGTAACAATATTTTTAATGTTATTAATGTTTTGCAATGCAACATTCTCGTCAATCTCCCAATGGTTTAACCAGGCCCTGGTGTCTTTATACCAACCTCGTTTGAGCCTTAGGTGGTTTTAGCTGGAATTTAAAGCTAGCTTAGGAAGTCTATGGTCTCCTATGTTATTGAGTTTGTGCTTATATAATAGAAGCCTAGTCATAGCTAGGCTCTCGATAGGGGAAAGACCCACTTCTATAAGGAGAATAGGATAGGGTGTGTTTCTTTTAATTTTGAGGTTATACGTTATAAAACACTTCTGGATTTGCTCAATCTTTCTCAAGGATTCTCTAGATATGATACAACCCCAAAACTCACATCCATATAAGATAACTGGAGTGACTAAAGTTTCAAAGAGGAACTCCTTTCTATCCCACATTATGAGGTTTGTCGTTTTACAATTATTTTCAAGACAAAAATAGTCTTTCCATCCCCCATTAATCCTTTTCTCAATGATATAGTTCCAGTTGAGCTTGTGATGAATATCAATTCCTAGGTACTTGTAGGAAGACACTTCCTCCAAGTTACAATTGTCATACATAAAATTAGCATAAGTGTCCTTCTTGGATTTCATAATCATAACTTTTATTTTGTCAGTGTTAACAATCATACCCATGGTAGAGCAGAAATCCTTAAGAAGTATAAGTTTCTTATCAAGATCAGATGGGCACCTTGCAAGAAGAAAAATATCGTCATCATAGAGAAGAAGCATGATGACTATCCCAGCTAAGATCATGCCAGCACATCCTGCTTCCTCCAAACAACCTTCTAGCTTTTCGATGTAAATTCCAAATAGGGTAGGGGAGAGGGGGCAACCTTGTTTAACTCTGATATTACACTTAATATCTTTCGACCACCCCTCATTTCTCTTTAACTTGGCAATTACATTCTCGTATAACCTTATAGCAATAGCTCTCAACTCAAAGGAACCTTTAGCTCTTCTAATCTGTTCTAAAGGTTGTTTCTAAGAACCGTATTGAAAGCATTTCTAAAGTCCATAAACAAACAAAAGAGATTGGATTTATCATTGTGAAATTCCTCCACAATGATCCTAAGCGTAACGAGGTGGTCTGTTGTTGAGTGCTACTTTCTAAAACTTGCTTGGCCTTTAGCCCACTTACCTTCACTTTCAAGCCATATGCTCAACTTCCTTTCCAAACTAATACAATATAACTTGGCTAGGAGAGGGATGATCATAATTGTCTGATAAATAGAGGGGTTATTTGTATCCCCACTTCTAAAAATAGGAATAATGAGGCTTTGAGTCAATGGTTTAGGGAACCCTTGCTTGACCACTTGATTGAAAAGCTTGAGAATGTGGGGGATGAGGATAGGACCTCCAATTTTTAAGATTTCCGCCTGGTAACCTTCAATGTCCTTAGCTTTCCCATTAGCCAAGCGATTAACCCCAAAATCAATGTCTTCTAATGAGAAAACTTCTTTCTTTGTGAGCAGGGTTTCAAAGTTATCCATGACATTTGGAGAATCATAAAGCTTGTGAAGATAGGAATTCCAGTCGTGTAAAGAAATTTTATTATCATCTTTAGTTTTCATAGTTAGAATCTGCCTCCAGAATTTCTTAGGAGCTACCTTAGAGAGGTGTAAGAGATTCTCTCGTCTTTTATGAATATACTGCCTTTTTTTCCTTTTAGTTAAGGCTTTGTATATTTTTATCTTGCCAATTTTAAGAGATTCATCAACAACTTCCTTCCCTGCACTTTTACAATCTTTGTCATACCATGGGTTGGTTTTGCTATTTCTTTTATTACTTGAAACTTCAATTGAGAACTTGTTAATAGAATATGAGAGAGTTGTAGTAAAATTATGATAGAGATCTTCTATGTTGTCTATACTAGATAAAGGAAGCAAATTAGTTTTTAATTCATTTAGAAAGAGATCTTTTTATTTCTATCAAATATTAACTTCTTTTTTCTATAAGGATTATCTTCTATGGGATCTCTATGCATGACAAAATTGAGAGTTACAAGTAAAGGTCTATGATCAGAGTCAGGCTCGTGGTTGTTTAAGATGTCAAAATTTGTTATTTCATTGTATAGAGGGAGATCAGAGATAACATAGTCTACCACACTACTACCAAGCCCATGGATGCAATTCATTTGGCTAAAATTGGGCCACTTCTTTAGACCATTGCAAATTATGAGATTCTGAGCACTACAGAGCTTGACTAGCTCTGACCCAAACAAATTCTCCCCGAGGTTTTCAAAGCTCCTTTTGTACCGGCTAGATAGATGAAGGTCTTCATCTAACCAAAGAGGATTAGGGTTGGAATGATTTCTTAGAAGAATAGCTTGGTTTCTTGAAGTTTGACAATTAAAGTCACCCATTAAAAGGATATTGCCTTCATTCCTTAGGCTATAAATATCATTCTCTAAACCATTGTAAGGACTATTTTTATCTAGATTCTTTTTCTTATAGAAGTTAGAATTGATGGGGGGGAAATAACAAATTGCTATGTAGGTATTTTTATCATAAATGTCAATAATTTCTATCCAACTATATTGGTTGTAAGGGTCGTTTTTATAAATCCTAGCACGGGGAGATATGTTCTTCTTAATGTAACAAGCTATACCCCTAATGCCTCTACGGGAGGATCTCTTATTCCAGGTAGACCATAATGTAAAGCCATCTATGTTAGGGACCTTAGATTCTTCGTGCTCCCAAGTTTCAACAAGAAAAATAATATCAACATCATTCGAGATCCAACTTAGCTTGGGACCTTTGTTCCATGGAAAGCCTTGATAGTTCCAAGAAAGAATATGAAGCATGTTGAATTGCTATTTATTATTATCCTTTTGGTTTCTATCTCAAATAACAACTTTTCTATTTTTGATTATTGCTCATTTTCCTTCCTTCCTAGCTTCCTTTAGCTTTTAAACCTCCTTTCTCAATTCTGCTTGATCTTTTGGAATCAGATCTTCATTTATAAATATTCTCGTTCCTTTTAGACTTGAGGTTTTACTAAGTATGTCATACTTATGGTCAGTAGAACTCACCTTTATTTGGATCGGCCTTCCTTTATTCTCAGTTGGTTTCCTCAACCTTGTTGCTTCTATGAGACATGTTTGAATTTGTAATCTGTTATGTAATTTTGTCTGGTTTATGGCTAAAGTATCCTCATCTACCTCCTCTTTCAAACCAAATATTATAAGGTTCAAGGCCCTTTTATTACACTTATGGTCTAATTCTATCATATTTTTTCATTTCATATTTAATTGGTTTGATATCTAATTTACCTACCACACTATTTAGGGTGAGGCGACTATTAACTTTCTCTTCTAGCTCTTTAATCATGTCCTTCATTTTAAGACTCTCTAAAGTATCAACATCTACTTACTGGGATGTTTGGTTCATATCTTGGTTTTGTTTTTCTATAACCTACAACCTAGTCTGCATTGCCTCCATCTTATTCTCCAATAGTTCTATTTTATTTTCTATTTGTTTTTGGATCTTATCTTCAAGAGATGCGAATTTATTAATCTCCATTGCCTCCATCTTATTCTCCAATATTTCTATTTTATTTTCTGTTTGTTTTTGGATCTTGTCTTCAAAAGATATGAATTTATTTTCCAGCATGGCTACTAACTTTGTTTGTAGCTTGACTTCTCTTTCTTCTCTATGTTTCTTTAAAGACTCTATATATTCATAGAGGCTCTATAGAGTAACTATGCTAGGTCTACCTTTGGTAATCTTTGGTAATTGTGGTGAATTATTCATAATTGAAAATATATGAGCAGATATGTATTAGAAAAATATAAGGAATGTGTGCACCTAATATCAAGAAGTCGTATCGTAGACGTACATGCCCCAGATTTTTTTCTATTCCGGACCGCAGACGTACATGCCCTAGATTTTTTTTTCTATTATGTAGAGAGATCGTAAATACATCACCCTAAATTATTAGGGCAGAGAGAACGTAAATACATCACACTAAATTATTACTGTAGAGAGATCATAAATACATCACCCTAGATTATTACTGTAGAGAGATTGTAAATATAACTATTCGCATCATTAATAAAAAAATCGAAAAATAATTAAATTTAACAAAATAAAAATAAAATAATATATAATTACTAAAATATTAGTTGAATCCTTTATCATCCACATATATATATATATAATTACTAAAATATTAGTTGAATCCTTTATCATGGTAATCCAATAACAATTACTCTCGTAACTCTCTAATATAAACTAAAACCCATCCAACAATAGAAAAACGTGCTATTAGGTGTTTGATATGGCTTTCGCAAGTAAGTAATTTGTTTAGGATTAATGGATTAGTGTTAGAAATAAAGTATATTAGATATTATGAGATTAATATGTTTAAGATTACACAATTAAAGATTTAAATATTAGGTATTGAGAATTATAGGTTAATAAGTTATCAATGATGATTAGTTAATTTTGAATTAAAAATTAAGTATGTTTATAATGTTATAAACAACATTCTAATATATACTGAACCCATGAATAACCCTGGTAACCCCATGATCGTGCAGGCAGTTATCGCCAGAAAATATAGTGTTTAATGTATTCCACTCAAAATAACCTTAGAAACAACATGGAATTATTATGCGGCATCAACCCTGAAAAGTGCGTACTTACATCTGACAAAAATGGCTTATATATCATATATCGGTTATTGGATTCGAAATGTAACCTACCTCATTACCACCATAATCACAAAAAACAAAAAAAATGTTTAATCTCATAACTAGAGATATCCTCAGGATACACATTATTGGTTACTCATGTAATCTTAGTTAATTATCCTTCCGTTGTCATAAAAATGAATCATTCCTCCTGGTTTAAGTTTAATACGTAATATCAATTTCATGTTGGCTACTAGTAACTTAGTCATCACATAATAGTAATGTCGCATTTCCAATGGTAACCTTCGAGAGACTATGCGGGTTCACGCCACCTAGCTTGATCCTTCCTTAGGGATTCCGAAGAGAATCGAAAGCGGGGAGTGGCTCGGGGTGATCGAACGATGAACTGAGGTGGTAACAGTTACGGAGTAACTAACCCCTCTCTTGCTTGGCACTCATTCTATCCTTACTCCTCTGTGCGTCCGTCCTCCCTCCTCTGCAACCCTAAGGGACAACACCGTGGGCAGCACTTCTCTGGGAGCATTTTTGTCTTACGAGGTAAAATTCTGCACTGGTGCCCTCTCTTTTTTACCATCCAGAGGTTTTCTATGCTACATTTGACCTTATTATTTGTTGGCTTGGTTTGTCAGCCACCCATCTAACGTTGCTTCAATACCTTCTCCAGGTGGGTGTTTCTCCTTATTTGCGAGGTACTCGGAGCTTCTAAGTACATGTAGCGTCGGGTCTCCAGCAACATAAAATACTCTCCAAGAGGGTTTCTAATATTAAACACCTCCTTGCATTTCATTCTGATACCCAACTCCTAACTGTCTGACCTCTGTTGTAGACAGGTTGAACATATGGGGACACAACATCAATTTTTCCATGTATGTTTCTTACTTGATCTTTCTTATTGCTTCTTCACTAGGAATTTTCTTCCATGAAGAGTACTCCTCTAAATTTAGGTTTTTTTACTTTGGACTTGACAAGTAGAGTGTTTGTGTTCATCACTTTCAGGGTTATCAATTAGAGTTTACAACTCCAGGTTCCATTCTATCAACTGCTTGCTGATTATTCTTTTTACTTATTTACAGGTCCAAATGTTTTAACCCTACAAGGGTATTCATGCATGTCGTTCTTGGCAATAGTCTCTAGTGTGAATCACCGTTACGCCGAAACCCTTGGATTCCTTAGGCAAGGGTTTTTGATTCTTATTTCAACTGTAATTTATCTATTCAAGATTTGTTGGACTATGAGTATGAAGACTCTGGCTAAGTAATTGTTCTAGGTATATCTTTGGAGACATGGGTACTCTTTTCCGCTACTGACAACCCCAAAGCCTTCATGAGGATCATCTTTGTAGAGAAATTTTATTTAACTTCTAAATGTAGAATATCTTCTAAAAGTAGAATATCTTCTAAAAGATAATTCTATTTTGAAAGATAATTCTTTCTTTTCGTTGCACGAGACTCATTTGGCGTTTGGCTGTGTCCTAGAGCTGGGAGCTGGTTGTCTACTACTCATCGAGCGTTCTTTCTTGTCAATTGTTTTAAAAGGTTTTGATGAAGGAGCATCTAGCTAAGGGCACCATGACCGGGTGTTGGTCTCCACCAAGGTGGAAAGTTTATCAGCGTTTTGTTTCTTTATGTTTAATTAGTCAAGGAAGAATATAGGAACTTGTTTCTTTTTACTTTTGGTGTTAGTTAGGGGGCAGTCTAATTAGTTAGGGTCACTGTCACAATTGTTTGTCTTTAGTGAATAATTGTTTTATAAATATTTCTTTCATTTTAGAAAAGAAAGACAATCATGTCAAATGTAAAATCTTTCAGTGCAAGCAGAGTCGAATGCATTAACAGTTATGTAACTAATAGAATAAAAAATAAAAAGTAACTATGCACAGTTCAGATAACTTTGGACCAACAAGTACAAATAAGAAATGTAAATGATTCTGAGGGGTTTAGCATACGAATTCAGTAATAGAAAGCAGAGAAGACAATTTGTATTCATTCGAATTCATCTGTAACAGGCATTGTAACATTTCTCTATTGTTTTTCCTAATCATTGAATAAACCAGAATAGCAGACATGGTGCTTGCAAAATCTTTCATTTATTTTCTCTTCTAAAAGAACAGAATGCAGACAACAAGAATTGCAGGCGAGTTTCTAGAACGAAGGCCGGTAATCCACGAAAAGAGACTGCGACTCAAACAGATAAGCGCAACTACAAACAGTTCGAGCAAGGACAAGCATGTGAACGCTGGTAACAAAACCCTAGGACAGAGGTAACATACATAAACAAAGACATTGTGATTTCTTTTCATTCCAAAACAATATATATATCTATATGACAGAGAGTCCAGAGATAGCCCAACGAACAGTTAAAGAGCCGAATTAACCATTAGAACCCTAGACGAGGGTTCCAGTTCTAGAAAAATATGCATAAATATATATAATTGTATGCAATGAACAGCTATCAAACCAAAATAACCAGTGGAACCCTAGAAGAGAGTTGCGAACAACCTTCAAATAGTCTTTTAAAATCATTGTAACCTTACAAAATTTCACAGAGTCAAACGAGGGTTTGTGCCAACAACCGAGGTCGCATAGCGATGACAGAAGCATATGAACAAAGAAATACCGGGACTCAATCCCATTAAATCGACATAAACTAAGCATAAGAAAACAAGTCAAGACAGTGGCAGAGCCTATCGGAACAAGGACCATGGCATTCATGCCAAGCACGCCCAAGAACCAAACCCCAACCTGCAAAACTAAAACAGAGCAAGGCTATTAGCCAATTGTCAACTAGAAAAAAAATGAACGAAAGGTAGAGGATTGTTAGTATAGTGAGGGAAGAAATTAGCTGGAGTTTTGGCCACGCAAAAAGGAAGCAAAGCCAGAAGTCACAAACCACAGTGACAACCTGAGACAGAGGATCCAAGGTTCTTAGAACCAGAGTAAGGTGAGGAGGAGGAAAAAAGCATGGAGAATTAAGTTACCTGGAGCGAAATCGCGAACAGGAGGAGGCCACTTTAGATGTGACCTGTAGCATGGACAACGTGAATCAACTCTAATCAGTCGGATAACCATTAAAGAACAATAACAATGAAGCAAGTATAAGCCAAGAAACTGAATAGGAAATACTGTAACTATTTATTTTATGCAAACGAGAAGAATCATCACCTTGTGCTCAAGGAAATGAGCCCATAAGTCACCCAGACAAACGCAGGTGCCATACTCATAGGCAGCATAGTCCATGACCGACACGTGCAGAGTTGTAGCTTAATATCATACATTTGCAGCATAAGCGTTTCCAGGCCAGATCCTCAGCACAACAAAAGCGCAGAACAAAAATGACAGAGCAACAATAGGAGGTAGGGTTTTGGCATAGACCGAGGAGTGGGAAACGCAAACCAATGTAAGTACTGCCAGTGCAGTGACATTAAAGACTGTCATAAATGCCACCCAAACAAATTCCAGAATCATTCGAAGATTAATCGCTAACTGCAACTGCTAAGTCCACAACAAATCATTGTTTAATCATTTAATCAGTGATTAATGTAATATTGTATTATCTAAAATATTTGTTCTGCGGAACTTTGGGCTGGTCCCATCATAGTGGTATCAGAGAAGGATTTAGTGTTTTCTTGAGGAATGGAAGTTGGCAGACGAGGACGTGGAAGAGGTGCTCGGAGAGCAGCAGATGAAGGGTTGCGAGACGAGATCAGGATCCTTACTGCCTATTTGGAGGCAGTTGAAGCAGGAAGGAGAAGGGATCCAAAGGTAGGGGATGATAGCGAAAAAGAAGCTGTAGTGACAACAGATGGATCGGATGAAGAAGGACTGGAAATGAGACTGTTGAGGTCGGTCCTATTGGCGAGCAGCAAGCCCAAACAAAAACTCCCAAATTATGACAGCAGCTTGTCCACAGAGGTTTTGTTGGACTGGATTAGCGAGCTGGATAAGTATTTCAAGTGTGAAGAGGTCAGTGAAGACCGTAGAGTTAAGTTCACTACGACAAAGCTGAAGGGACACGCAGCCTTGTGGTGGGACAATGTCCAAACAGAGAGAAGGAGGTTGAACAAGTTTCCAATCAAGAAATGGTCAAGGATGGTGGCCAAGTTGAAAGGTAGATTTCTACCTAAGGATTACCAAATTGCACTACACCGACAAGTGCAAAATCTGAAGCAGAAAGGGATGACAGTGAACGAGTACACTAAGGAATTTTACTGGGTAAATCTAAGGGTCGGTTATATAGAGGACACCCCGGAGAAAATAGTCAGGTATGTAAATGGTTTAAGGTTAGAAATATTAGATGCAATCATCATTCTTTCCCTGAAAAACATCCAAGAAGCATATCAGAGTGCTATGAAAGCGGAGGAGAAGATCACCATAAAACAAAATGCTAGGAGAGGATGGGGAACTAGCAGAGGAAGAGGATAGTCTTATGGTAGAGGGTGAACTGCTAGTAGTAATGAAGAAGGAAGCAGTTCCAAAGCTTCTGGAATAGCAAAAAATAGTAACAACATGAGAGGTGGTAGGCCATATCATCAAGGCAGGGGAATGGCTGATGCAGAGGAGCTGGTTATCAATGTTACAAGTGTCACAAGTGGGGGCACAGATCTTTTGAGTGTCCTAAGGCAGAACAAGCTGGACAGAGGGGTGCATATGTCGCATAGCTAGAAGAAGCAGAGGCACCTCCCCAAGAAGTAGAAAATGTGCCGGAAACAAGGGAAGCCTTAGTTTTGAACAAGGTGTTGCTGAAACCAACCAAAGAAATAGCTAAACAAACTCAAAGGAAAGCTTTGTTTCAGACAGTTTGTAAGTCACATGGTAAGTGCTGTAAGCTGATTATTGATAGTGGGAGTACAGATAATTTGGTTGCCACGGAGATGGTGGAAAAGTTGGGGTTGAAGCGGTTGAAACACCCCACTCCTTACAAGGTATCATGGCTACAAAAAGGCCATCAGTTGTTGGTAGATGAGCAATGCGAAGTGGAGTTCCATATCAGTAGATATAAGGATAAGGTCATTTGTGACATAGTGCCGATGGATGTATGTCACACACTGCTAGGCAGGCTATGGCAGTATGACAGGAAGGTGGTTCATGACAGGAAGACAAACTGTTATAAGTTTGTCAAAGATGGGATCAAGCACACGCTTGTGCCCATCAAGGAGGAAGAGACAGCGGAAACAAGTGAGACGAGAGTGTTGTTAATGAGCAGAAAATAGTTTTTGAAACAAATGGAGGATAGCGAGGTGAGCTGTGGTGTTGCTACACACAGAGGTGTGAGATTTGCCCACAGAAATTCAGTAGATGTTGCAGGAGTTTAGCGATATAGTGGTGGATGACTTGCCAGATAAACTGCCCCCTAAAAGAAGTATAAGTCATCATATTGATTTTATACCCCAAGCAAGTTTGCTGAATAAGGCATCATATCGGATGAGCCCCAAAGACAATGAAGAGATTAGAAAACAGGTGCAGGAATTGCTAGATAAAGGGCTGATAAGGGAGAGTTTGAGCCCTTACGCAGTTCCAAGAGTTCCCGCTCCCAAAAAAGGAGGAAAATGGAAAATGTGCACAGATTCGAGGGCCATCAACAAGATCACCATCCGGTACAGATTTCCACTGCCACGGATGGATGACATGATGGATTGCCTAAGTGGGGCAACATATTTTTCTAAGATTGATTTATAGAGTGGGTATCATCAGATTCGAATTCGAGAAGGGGTTGAGTGGAAGACAACCTTCAAGACTAACGAAGGACTGTATGAGTGGCTGGTAATGCCATTCGGACTGAGCAATGCACCCAGTACCTTTATGTCATTAATGAATGAAATGCTGAAATAATACATTGGGAAGTTCGTGATAGTGTATTTGGACAACATATTAATTTTCAGTAAGACAAGAGAGGAACACTTTTGACATGTTCGAAAAGTGCTGGAAAAATTGCAGTAGAATAAGTTGTTGATAAATCTGAAAAAGTGTACTTTTCTGCAAAAGGAATTAGTTTATCTGGGTTTTTTAATTACAGAAAACAAGTTGAAGATGGACCCAGAGAAGATTGCAGCGATAGTCAACTGGCCGTCCCTGAAAAGCTTGTTTGAGGTACATAGTTTTCATGGGCTGGTGAGTTTTTACCAAAAATTTATAAGAAATTTCAGTGAAATCTGCGCACCTATGTTGGACACTATCAAGAAGGCAAGTCAACCTTTTCGTTGGACCGAGGCCACAGAGAGGAGTTTTTAGCTACTGAAGAAGAAGATCACAGAGAGGCCAATCCTAAGATTTCCAGATTTTAAAAAGCTTTTTTCAGGTTTTTTGTGATGCAAGTGGTACGGCCATTGGAGCTGTACTTAGCCAAGAGGATAAACATGTTGCATTTTTCAGCGAGAAGCTGAATGAAAGTAGGCAGAAGTATTCATCCTATGACAAGGAATTCTATGTTGTCGTCCAAGCGCTGAAGCATTGGAGACACTATTTGCTAGGGAATGAATTTGTTTTATTCTCAGATAATTCTGCACTGTAGTATGTGATGCAATAGCACAAGCTGAATCACAAACATGCTAAATGGGTGGAATATTTGCATAGTTTCACCTTTGTGTTGAAACACATCAGTAGGCAGGCCAACAAGGTGGCGGATGCATTGAGCAAAAGAGCCCTACTTTTGCAGGAGAGTACTATACAAGTGTTGGGTTTTGAGCACTTGAAAGATTTGTATCAAACTGACACAGATTTTAAGGAGGCCTATGAAGCATGTCATAATCCTTTGGTGAGAGACAATAGTCTGTGGTTGGACTATAATCTGCAAGAGAAGCTATTGTTTAGAGGAGGACAGTTATGCATTCCTGACTACTCAATGAGGGAGAATATCATTCGGGAGAAGCACAGTGGAGGTCTAGCCGGACATTTCGGCATAGACAAGACATTGGAGCATCTCAGTCATTTTTATTATTGGCCAAAAATGTGAAGGGATGTGTAGAGATTTTTGAACAGATGTAAAGTGTGTCAGTTGGCAAAAGGACACAGTCAAAATACGGGACTTTACATGCCATTGCCCATTCCAAGTAGACCGTGGGATTCAGTAAGCTTGGACTTCGTCTTGGGTCTACTAAGGACACATAGAGGTTATGATTCGGTGATGGTAGTAGTGGACCAGTTTTTGAATATGACACATTTTGTCCCTTGCAGAAAGACAAGCGATGCCACTCACGTGGCCCACTTGTTCTTTACAGAGATCGTTAGACTACATGGTCTACCTAAGTCCATTCTCTCTTACAGGGATGTGAAGTTTCCAGGGCACTTTTGGCGCACCCTGTGGAAGAAGATGTACATGAAGTTGAGTTAAAACTCTGCTTATCACCCGCAGACTGACGAGAAAACAGAGGTAGTAAACAGAAGTCTGGGGAACCTGCTACGAAGTTTGATTGGTGAAAATTCGCGAATGTGGGATCGAGTACTTGCCCAGACAAAGTTTTCTTATAACGACTCGCCCAACTGCTGCACGGGTTACAATCCTTTTCAGATCTTGTATGGCATGCATCCTCATGGAGTACATGAGTTGCGAGATCTAGGACATCAGGAAAGGCAAAGTGTTGATGGGGAAGATTTCGCTAACGCGATGAAAGATTTGCATGAGCAGGTGAAAATTAAATTGCAGGACAACAGTAAAAAATACAAGCAGCAAGTAGATTTCAAATGGAGAGAAGTGCAATTTAATGTGGGGGTTGAAGTCCTCACGCATCTACCCAAGTAACATTTCCCTAGAGGTGCATACAACAAGCTGAAGTACAAGAAGATAGGTCCCTGCAAAGTCCTCCGGAAATTTTTAGTGAATGCCTATGAAATACAACTGCCACCAGGAATAAGCATTTCACCCACCATAAATGTAGCAAACCTATTTCCGTACACTGTTGGTTCAGAGGAAGATAGTACCATACGGCCTACACGAGACACCCAAGATGGAAGTGAAACTTGGATGAGACAAATGCCTTACATTCAGCCTCCCGAGATCGAGAGAATCCTCGACACTCAGGTGGCCAAACGAACTCAGCGGAAAGAGTATCTGCAATATCTAGTCAAGTGGAAGTTCCATTCTATTGAGGACAGTGCGTGGCTTGATGCCAGGCAGATAGAGTAGGCGGGTCATTCAGTCGAGAAGCTCATAGACCAGAGTCGTGATTTCTTTTTACCACGGGAGCCTGATGCAGGAGCATCCAGCTAGGGGCACCATGATTGGGTGTTGGTCTCCGCCAAGGTGGAAAGTTTATCAGCATTTGGTTTCTTTATGTTTAATTAGTCAAAGTAGAATGTAGGAACTTGTTTCTTTTTAATTTTGATATTATTTAGGGGACAATCTAATTAGTTAGGGTCACTGTCACAATTGTCTGTCTTTAGTGAATAATTGTTTTATAATTATTTCTTTCATTTTAGAAAAAAAGACAATAATGTCAAATGTAAAATCTTGCAGTGCAAGTAGAACCAAATGCATTAACAATTATGTAACTAATAGAATAAAAATTGACAAGTAACTATGCACAGTTCAAATAACTGTGGACCAACAAGTACAAATAAGAAATGTAAATTATTCTAAGGGGTTCAGCATACGAATTCAGTAATAGAAAGCAGAGAAGACAATTTTTATTCATTCGAATCCATCTGTAACAACCATTGTAACATTTCTCTATTGTTTTTCCTAATCATTGAATAAACCAGAATAGCCGACATGGTGCATGCAAACTCTTTCATTTATTTTCTCTTCTAAAAGAACAAAACACAAACAACAATAATTGCATGCGAGTTTCCAGAACAAAGGTTGGTAATCCACAAAAAGAGAGCACGACCAAAACAGATAAGCAAAACTACAAATAGTTCGAGCAAGGGCAAGCATGTGAACACCGGTAACAAAACCCAAAGACAGAGGTAACAGACATAAACCAAGACATTGTGATTTCTTTTCATTCCAGAAAAAAATATATATATGTTCGCATACATATGACAAAGATTCCGGAGATAGCCCAATGAACAGTTAAAGAGCCGAATTAATGATTAGAACCCTAGACGAGGGTTCCGGTTCCAGAAAAATATGCATAAATATATAATTGTATACAACGAACAACTATCAAACCAAACTAACCAGTGGAACCCTAGAAGAGAGTTGTGAACGACCTTCAAACAGTGTTTTAAAATCATTGTAACCTTACAAAATTTCGCAGAGTCAAATGAGGGTTTGTGCCAACAACCCAAGTCGCATAGCAACGACAAAAGCGTATGAACAAAGAAATACCGGGACTCAATCCCATTAAATCAACATAAACTAAGCATAAGAAAACAAGTCAAGACAATGGCGGAGCCTACTGGAATAAGGACCGTGGCGTTCATACCAAGCATGCCCAAGAACCAAACCCCAACCTGTAAAACCAAAACAGAGCAAGACTGTTAGCCAATTGTCAACTGGAAAAAATGAACGAAAGGTAAATGAATGTTAGTGCAGTGAGGGGAGAAATTACCTAGATTTTTGGCCGCACAAAAGGAAGTAAACCTAGAAGTCACAAACCACAATGACAACTTGAGACGGAGGAGCCAAGGTTGTTAGAACCAGAGTAAGGCGAGGAGGAGGAAAAAATCATGGAGAATTAAGTTACCTGGAGCGAAATTGTGAACAGGAGGAGGCCACTGTAGACATGACCTGTAACGTGCACAACGTGAATCGACTCTAATCAGTCGGATAACCATTAAAGTACAATAATAGTGAAGCGAGTATAAGCCAAGCAACTGAATAGGAAATACTGTAACTATTTCTCTTACACAAATGAGCAGAATCATCACCATGTGCTCAAGGATCCGAGCCCATAAGTCACCCAAACAAACGCAAGTGCCATACTCACAGGAAGCATAGTCCATGACCAGCACGTGCAGAGTCACAACTTAATATCATACATTTGCAGCATAAAAGTTTCCAGACCAAATCCTCAGCACAACAAAATCACAGAACAAAAATGACATAGCAACAATAGGAGGTAGGTTTTGGCATAAACCGAGGAGCGGGAAACGCAAACCAAGGTAAGTACCACCAGTGTAGTGACATTAAAGACTATCATAAATGCCACCCAAACAATGTCCAGAATCATTTGAAGATTAATCGCTAACCGCAATTGCTAAGTCCACAAAAAATCATTATTTAATCATTTAATCAATGATTAACGTAATATTGTATTATCTAAAATCTTTGTTGTGCGGAACTTTGGGCTGGTCCCATCGGGTTCCTTGATTTCTCTTCCTGCTATGAAATTATAATTCCCTTCTTATTTGTGCGCAATTCAGGTTTCCTAGTTCTATTATTTTTTCCGCCTCTAGCATTATTAGCATTATTATTAATACAACTTAGATCCATCTAATAGTCTTACGAGGAGAATTATTATTAATACAATTTAGATCTATGTAATACCTGATTACGATCTATCTAAATCTAATCTAATACCTGATTACGCCCAGAGATCTAATCTAATACCCGATTACACCAAGAGGGATCAAATCCATGGAGGTGCAATTAGGTTTCCTATTTCAATTATTTTTGTGGCCTCTAGCTTTATTAGCATTATTATTAATACCACTTAGATCCATCCAATTCTTGATTTATCATATGTGGGCAGGGATCAAATCCCTCGAGTATGATGAAATCCCTCGAGGTGCAATTAGGTTTCCTATTCCTATTATTTTTGCGGCCTCTAGCATTATTAGCATTATTATTAATACAACTTAGATCCATCCAATACCCTATTTATCATACACCGAGAGGGATCAAATCCCTCGAGGTGAAAACCTGAGGGATTTGACCCCTCTCGGCGCATGATAATAGATCCAGTATTAGATGGATCTAAGCTGGTTCGAGTGGAGGGCAACAATGTCACATTTTTATATTATCATTATTATATATATGTTTGAGATAAAATTAAAAATTCACATTAGGTTTTCTTTGCTTGGCATGACTATGTCATTCTCTTCTTTAATTTAGTTTGTAAGTCTGTGTTTAAATGGTTTGTAAGTGTGTGTTTGAATGGTTTGTACATCTGGTTTGTAAGTGTGTGTTTGAATGGTTTGTACGTCTGTGTTTGGATGGATTGAGTTGTTGGTGTGTTTATGTGTTTGGATGCATCGAGTAGTTGGTGTGTTTATGTGTTTGGATTTAGATGGTAAGGTTTGTGAATGTAGAGAAGAATTGATACTAGTGAAATTCTTATAGAATACATTTTGTCTTATGCTTTCAAGGTTTGTTTTAGGTCATATCTCACACAAGATATTTTTTTTTTATACATGGGCTTAGTGAATGTAGAGAAGAATTGATACTAGTGAAATTCTTATAGAATACATTTTGTCTTATTCTTTCAAGGTTTGTTTTAGGTCATATCTCACACAAGATATTTTTTTTTATACATGGGCTCAGCTTATCGATAATATAAATAATATCAATCTGATTGTAGCATGATGATATTTTGGAATTTGGATGGGAAAGCAGTTATGATCAACCATCAGGGTTGTAAAATTGCCAGCAGTTGAGAAACATTGTGTAGAATCTTTGGACTCTGTTGGCTCAACTTGCTAAACTTATTGCAGGCTCTGACAATGGCATGTTTCCACTATATGATGTTCCCTCTAGATTTAGTGCACGCATCAACAACATAATCTCCCTTGCTTTACATGTGAAGAAATTGAGCAATTAACATAGGCCTACAAACACACAATTTTATTGACCTATATTATGTTGCAGGGGAAAGCTCTCACTCGGAATTATGATAGAATTTATACAAAAGTACAATAGCCAACAATTGCAAATGAAGTCAATATAGAAGCAACAATTCTGAATTAGATGAGAACTTTCATGGAAAATTTAATACTCGTAACCACATGTTGAAAGCTATATATTATTACTACATAAGGACCAATGATATGGTAAGACAAAACAAATTTGGGGGTTTAAATTCTTTCAAAATTCTTTTTATTTTCCACAAATCGATGGAATAAATAGTCATTCATAGGCGGAACAACCAAATGGAAAAAAATGTCAATAACTGCAGAAATGAACAACGAATTCAAAGATGATGGCAAAGCTTTTTCAATCCTTGCAATTTTTCCACTTAAATTTAGTCGAATTTGATCAAAGAAAAATGAAAATGCACTTGAAACAAAAAAAAAAAGGAAAATAACCGTGTGACCTAAACTTAGGGTTTGAAGAGGCTTCGATATTGAGGGATCATTTTTTTGAGAGATCTCACAAAACAAATTATTTCTTCGTTGATTAGAACAAAGATAACATCAATCTTTGTATGTAGACATCAATCATGCTTTTCATTGGATAATTGCATACATTGTGAAGTAAAAATTGTGCTTGAAAAGATCCCCGATAAACCTGATGTTTCCCAGAATGCGAAGTCTTACCATCCTCTCCCTTTCATGGCACTCCACTTCTATATCTTGGGATGTCATTTCTTTGATTACAACTTACTTCTATATCTTGGGATGTCATTTCTTTGATTACAACTTGCAAATTATATGCTCCTTCGAATGCTTCTTGGCAAGTGTCATGAAGAGTTCCCTTGAATATTACTGGTTTACCATCTGGTTCCTCAAATGGAAATTGAGGGAGTTCCCACAATAGATAAAAGCACAACTAAGCAATAATGGTGCAAACTATTGGTTCACACGCTGCCTTGTCAAAAATTAGAGATACTACTCCCAGAAAAATCTCTGTTGAGTTGATACACGAGGCTATAAGTTGATCTTTGAGAACATCAAATTTTTCCGGGTTTAAATTCTCAAGTATCCCCAGAACCGTTTCAAGAACTTGATCCTTTTTTTACAAAGTTGTCCTCCTAGCAGAGAAACGAACAACAACATTCACAAGAGAAAGAGCTGGGTGTGTTCCTGTGGCTGATATAATCTATGATTTCAATTGTTCCTGATGAACAAATTGATAAGAAGATTTGTGTCGTTTTGAACCTGGGGCATATGACTCCACCTCTAACCTTCGTGACCCATAGCCATATCCACTGCTTTCACCAAGTGGGGGCTTGGTCTTCTGCAGCAAAACGAAAACTAAAGCAAACCCAATGCGGGAAATATGAAGTTCCTCATACTCTCCAATCTAATGAAAAATACGAGTTCAATTGTTCCTCATTAGCAAACTGATAAGCAGACTTGCGTCATTTTGAACCTGTGGCATATGACTCCACCTCTGACCTTCATGCCCCATAGCCATATCCTCTGCTTTCACCAAGTGGGGGCTTGGTATTCTGCAACAAAATAAAACCCAAACAAACCCAATGCAACAGATATGAAGTTCCTCATACTCTCCAATTTCGTGTCAAACAAAAACAATTATTGGAGCACTTAAAGAGCGAGAGGAGATATTTCTATGAAAATAATATACATACATGAATTTTAAAGGATTGCAAGGTCTAAACCCTCATATCTATTTTGAGTCCAATATGCTCAAGGCAAAGAAATAAAACCGCTCCAGTGAGTATGTCTTTTGGGACAGATTCTTCTCCAACACCGTTTCTGGGATGGTAATCATGGAAATCATGGTATTGTGTGCATGCCAATTGATTCAGTGGGGGCTTGGTCTTCTTCCAGAAGAAACAAACCCTCGCCTAAATTTCCAAGAGTAAAGCCAAGTTTTGAATTTTACAGTGATCGGTAGGGGAAGATTTGGTGCACTTGTGCTTTTGTTGTAGTCCTCGGGTGGAACAAAGCATATGAGTGGCTAGTTGATGTTCTTGAAAAATGGATGTTTCTTGATATCGGAGGCTCCCCGAGCCGACATGAGACACCTCCTTGGGTCTTTTACTAGAAGTTGTTTTATCCAATCCCGGGCGACGTTCTATTGCTCAGCCTCGGCCCTTGATCTCTTCGCCCGACCTTTGAGAGGTTATCAACTGAAACTGTATCAATCTAATGGTACACATTTTTCCAATAGTCTAAAAGTTGATTTGATGGTGTAGATTGATGCAAAGTGACAGCTAGGAGAATTCTTCTTAGAAAAAAATACCTTGTAATTATATTAAAAACATATAATAAAATATTTTAATTAAATTATTAATTTAAAAAATATGAATATTTATTCATACTTAGATATAAGAAACGAGGACCATAACTTAAATCTGGATACTATCTACATGGGCCCAAAAAAAATTGTAAAAGTTTTGGAGATAAATTAACTTTAGTTGGAAAGCCAAAGTTCTTCGATTACGTTGATTATGGTTGGAATTATTACGGTTTGATTTCCAAAAGAACTATCATCTTGTTATGGTCGAGAGTAAATATTTGAAACGCTATCACAAGCCAAGCCAAGTTAGGTACAATATAATTTTAAAGATGGAAATTTATTTTTAAATTTAGAATTCTTTTGGTAAATTTTACTAATTTTTAATAAGCAAAGTATAAAATATTTTGTTATATTTTTATAAAAGCTCTGGAATTTTTAATTACTTTATATTATTTCTATAAAAATATTTATCAAGGATGGCAAGCGAAAAAGTCGAAGTCCAAGTCGAGAACCGGAGGGCGAGACCGAACCCCGAGATGATAAAACTATAGCTCCAATTCATAAGGCGCCGGAAGTTTTAAAAGCAGTGGGTGCTGAGGAAGAACTTGTCCTGAAGAAGTTACTTACTGATTGGAAAAAACTGGATGAAAGGTTTATTCCAGAGAATGAGAAACAATTGTTTAAAGAAACCTTTCAACGGTATAAGGAGAAGACGGCAGGCTGTTCAGAATCACGAATGGCACATGATGCTCAGGAAGGGGATAGTCAGGGTAAGCCCGGTAGGAAAAAAGGGCGACGAACGTTGAATGAATCCATTCAAGTGGTGGGTGAGAATCTGGTGAACTCTGGAAAGGTGATACCTCTCTCTGAGGTATTCCTACCAAATCCTCGCAAGTTTTAAATGATTGTTTTAAGCTGGAATATACGGGGACTTAATAGTCAAGGGAAGCAGCGATATTTGAAGGAACGTGTAAAGAAAGAAAAGCCGAGTATCATGGTCATCCAGGAAACGAAAATGGAAAGTCAGCAGCTGGAAGATATTGTTAAGCAAATGAAACTTGGATATGAGGTTATGGCGCTAGATGCAATAGCGACAGCAGGGGGATTGGCGGTCTTGTGGAATCCAGAGGAGGTAATTTTTGAGCATTGGTATGCTTTTCCTAGAATTCTTTCAGGTCTATTTCGTTTAGTTGGGATGGGAGAACGGATTTTATTCACGGGGGTTTATGGGCCTCATAATCATCGAGACAAGCAGGCTTTCTTGAGGCATCTCCATACTTTGAGGAATCTTCTCCTGCAAATTCCATGGATGATTGGGGGGGATTTTAATCTAATTAGGCATCTGGGAGAGAAGCGAGGAGGGGTTCGGAGAGAAGATTCACTTATGGAGGAGTTTAACGATTTGATTAGGGATCTAAGATTAGTAGACATACATACAACCAATGGGGTACATACCTGGAATAATAGGCGTGGGGGACAGAATCAAATTGCCTCTCGTTTGGACCGTTTTTTGTTATCCGAGCAAATTTTAAATAGGGATGTCTATCTTGAAGCTACCATTCTCCCTAGCATTGGCTCAGATCATTGGCCAATTCGGTTAGAGGTCGATATTAAGCAGATAAAAGGGAGAAAGCCTTTTCGTTTCGAATCCTTCTGGTTAAGGGACCCCCAATTTGTTCAGAAAATGGAAATCTGGTGGAGTCAGTGCACTAGTCGAGGAAAAGGAAGTATGCATACAGTCCAGCTGAAGCTCAAAGAACTTAAACAGCGAATCAAAGAATGGAATCGAAAAGAATTTGGGAATATTTTGGAGGCTAAGCAGCGCTTGGAAGGAAAAATGGAGACCCTACAGCAACAAATCATATTGAATGGCAGAGATGAAGCTACTAGTCGAGAGGAAGGATGTCTTCTCAGTCAGTTAGAGGAACGACGTAAACAGGAGGAGATTTTATGGCGCCAAAAATCTAGAGTAAGATGGTTACGAGAAGGTGAGCGAAATACAAAATTCTTCCACCAAGCCATGGTGCAACATCGACAGCGGAATCAGATTTTTTCTATTAAGAATGCAGCGGGCGAAAGAGAGGTGGAGCAGACCGATATTGAGAAGACTTTAGTAGATTATTTTAAGGAGGTGCTCACTGAAACTCAAACAGATCGAAGGGAGGCTATTAGTAATCTATGTAGAGACATACCAAGAATGGTTACAGCGGACCAAAACAAGGCATTAATGCGAGCAGTCACTATGGAAGAAGTAGAAGAAGTTGTGATGGACATGCCTAAGAATAAGGCTCCGGGTCCTGATGGTTATACCATTGAATTCTTCCAAGCAACTTGGAAATTTATAGGTAAAGATATCCTGGCAGCGGTGGAGGAATCAAGAATCAGACAGCAAGTATGGCCAGGTATTAACTCAACTTTCTTCACTCTGATCCCCAAGAGCACAGCAGCTGATGAACCACAGGGTTTCAGGCCCATTGCCCTCTGTAATGTTATTTATAAGATTATATCTACAGTGATAGCGAAACGGTTGAAGCCTCTCTTGCCCACCCTGATTGCGCCTGAGCAAACTGGGTTTGTGGAAGGTAGGCAAATATTGGATGGCATTGTGGTATCTCAGGAGGTGATACATTCTTTAAAACAGCGGAAGAAAAGCGGGATGCTCATGAAACTGGATTTATCTAAAGCATATGATCGATTGAATTGGGATTATCTAAGAGCGGTTCTTGAAGCCTTTGGTTTTGATAATAGATGGATAGCTTGGATCATTAGCCTCGTCTCCACCCCGAATTTCTCAATCTTGATAAATGGGATACCTTCAGCTACGTTTAATGCCACAAGGGGTATTAGACAGGGGGACCCGATCTCACCGTTTCTGTTTATCTTGGCTATGGAAGGTTTAAGCAGAAAACTTAAGCAGGAGGTTAGCGCAAGAAGGATCAAAGGCATTCGATTATGGGGAGCGAACATAACTATTACACATCAGCAATTTGTTGATGACTTGATGTTGTTTGGGGAAGCATCACTCAGAGAGGTAAGGGGTTTCAAGCAAGTCCTCGAAGGTTTTATGAGTGCTTCAGGTATGGCGGTGAATAATGATAAATCTTGTACTTTTATTTTTAACACACCTGAAGCTGTTAAGGCCCATTTAACTCGTGTGCTAGGTTTCCGACAGGGGGAATTACCCACCAGGTATTTGGGCATTTACTTAGACATTAATTCAAAGCGTATAAAGAATTGGCAACCTCTAGTTGATAGGATTCGAAAAAGATTGCAAAATTGGTCGTTTCGATTGTTGAATTTAGCAAGTCGGGTTGTATTGTTAAAATCTGTTTTACTCTCTATTCCTATATACCCGTTGTCAATTATGCCTGCTCCTAAGGGAGTTTTTTGCAAATTACGGGAGATCTTTGGTAAATTCCTTTGGGGAGGTCCAAATCAGCAACGCAAATGGACCCTGGTTTCGTGGCAACAGGTAACCAAGAGGAAAGAGGAGGGTGGCCTGGGTATCAGGGATCTCGAGCAAGTTAATAAGGTTTTTGGTGCGAAGTTATGGTGGCGCTGGGTGCAGGGGGGCATGGATATTTGGAAGCAAATATGGACTCATAAATATAATATGCCACGCTCCGTGGCAGGACGTCTTCGGGTGACCAACACTCCAACAGGGTCGCATATATGGGAACTCGCAAGGAATAACAAGGATCTGGTTCGGGAATTTGCTTTCTGGGAAATTCGCGAAGGTAATTTAGCGAGGTTTTGGACGGATGGATGGCAACAACGGGAAAAGCTGGAGAGGCAACCCATTTTTCATGATCTTCAAGCAGCGGCACAGCAGGAAGGAATGGAGTGTGTTAAGGATTATTGGCGCCAGGCAGAGTTAAATGAAGTGTGGAGAGTCTGGAAGCGACCTCATGAATGGCATGCGAGAATAGCTCCGGAGATGCAACAATTGTATATCAGGGAATTAGAGTCGAGGAAAATTAAGATACGCCCAGGTAGTGATATCCTACGTTGGGGAAAAGCAACGCAGGGCATGTTCACGGTCAAAGAAGCCTATTATTGGTTAACAACGGAGGATAGAATCGCTGACCCCATGCCTTGGAAAAAGATCTGGGATGCTAAATGGTGGCCTAAAGTTACAATTTTCGCATGGCTGGTGTGTAGAGGTAGGATATTGACGTGGGATAACCTACAGAAACGTGGCATGATTGGACCATCCCGGTGTTCAATGTGCAATGAGGAATTTGAGACACAGGAACATTTGTTGAATCGGTGTCCGTATATTCAGAATCTGTGGGAAGAAATTCGGGCTCTCTTTGGTTACTTGCATAGGGATCCTGACAGTCTTAGGGGAACCATTTTACAATGGGGAGCGGGGCAGTTTCATAGTAAACTTGTAAGGAGGCTCTGGAGTCTGTCACTGGGTTTTGTAATTTGGGAAGTGTGGAAAGAACGAAATCGTCGAATTTTCAAGGATCGCAGCTGCTGTGAGGCAGGCATATGGGAGGTTGTGTGCCGGTCGATTAAAGAAACGGTCCTCTCTGAATCTTGGAGAGAGGAGGATTGGAAATTGACGGTGGAAGAGCAGAGAATTATAGCCAAACTGAACATTGACTCTTCGATGCTATACCCCAACTCGGATAGGTGTCATAGATATAGTGTGCAGAGCCCCAATTATTTTCGCTTCCCAGGCGATAATCAAATTAAATTGTCCTTTGACGGTGCATCAAAGGGCAATCCTGGGGAGGCAGGATGGGGTGGAATTTTTCGTGATTGGCGAGGGGGTCCGCGTTGGGTATATGCCGAATGGGGCGGGGAAATGTCCAATAATGAGGCGGAGCTTTGGGGTGTCTATCATGGTATCAGCATCGCTATAAGGAATGGGTACCGAAACCTCATCATAGAGGGCGACTCCCAAATGGTCATAGAAATGCTTCGGAAATTACAGCAGGGTAAAACATGGGATCACGTTGCCAAGAGTTGGAGGATTGCGGCCATTATACAAGATATTGAAGGCCAGATGAGACAGGTTGATTATATAATACTTAGTCATGTCTTGCGCCGAGGCAATAGAGCGGCTGATTATTTAGCGAATTGGGCAACCGGTGCATCCAATCGGGTGATGGACGGATGCTGGGGTGGGTTACAGACAGATCCAAGGTGGGCTGAGTTGGCCACCATCATACGACAGGATAATGATGAGGCGTTTGAGCGTGGTGGAATGGCTTAGATACGGTGGGCTGAGGTGGCTACTGTCCTACGAACGGATATTGATGAGACGATTGGGAGTGGTAGGCAGGCTACGGCTTAGTTATATTTCCGTAATCATTTGGAGGAGCGATCGCTGCGGTGGGATTAGGTTTGCTCCTGTCATAATTCCCATTTGGCAGCATGTATTAATGCAGACATGGGGTGAAATTCCCATCCCAAGGATGACTGCAGGGCGGGTACAGAGGTGGGAGTGTGGTGGCATCACGCTGCCGAGAGGTCTATCACATCAAAGCCTTGGTTCAGCGACGTGTAATAACGACCAGGGCTGGCAGCTAACTAACAATACTGTAGGACGGTGGACGAGCGGAGTTATATTGTTGCATGCAAGGGTGAGGAACCCGCAGCAGCTCTGTCGAGGAATAGGGCTCTGTGACGGAAGGTGGCCGCGCGAAGGTATAGTGTTGCAAGGAAGGGTGAGGCACCAGCAGGCTTGTGGAGGAACAGGGCTTTGGGACTATTACAGTGTGAGAGCTCTGGGTGAGGTGGCATTGGGTCTGTCTGAGATTATCATTTTGCAATTGCTGTCTACGAAGCTGCTGAGGATGGCTGCAATCCGCAATGAGGGTCGTAAAACACGCAGTCAGGGGGGAGTAATGGAGGAGAAAGGGAAACAGGAGATGGAGGAAACTTTGAGGTCCATTTACCTGGACATTTCTGAAGAATCAGAAGAGCAAGAAAGAGGTAGCAAGGATTATGTTGCAGAGCAGGCACCACGACCGACCTCGGGCGGCAAGGTAGGCAAATGGCTGAAGCACTCTGCCTCAGTGGGTGCTGCAGAGGATGATGTCGGGGAGGATGTTTCGGAGGACGACGAAGACGAGGAGTATTATGGCAGCCGTGGTCGCGGTAGAGGCAGAAGGGGTCGTGGGACGCGGGGTCGTGGCAGGCACCGTGCTGGTCGAGAACAGTATGAGGAAGATTACAGTGCTGGGGTCTCAGGCAGGAAGCGCGGCAAGAAGAACATGCGGCGGAAATTGAAGGAAGCGGAGGATGCATATGTCAATGAAACTCACCCCCATATTCGCAGAATTATCGACCACCTGGAGGACGAAGCGTTGCAGGATCAGTCGGACCCGGAAATGGCAGACTTATCTCCCTGACCCGGGTCATACCCGCAGGAGGATGTCTCTATACAAGCAGTCCCTGCATGTGTATTGGGGAATGAAACGCCTCCTTGCCAGGGCAATGGAGCAAGTCGCAGGTGAAATGGTGGAGCTCTCCCGAGTAAACATCAAAAAAGAAACGAAGGGTCTTCAAATAACACTTATGATGCAGGACAGGAAGATGGACCAGTTGATCCAGTTGCTCAAGGATAATGGAATAGTTAAGGTAGAACCTGATACCAGCGCTGATGATGCCATGAAGCCGTAGATTAAGGAGGTTACTATATGACTCTTTTTGTAATTTTGTTATCGCTTTTCTTTACAGCTATGCATAGGAGTATGTTGATAGGTAGACCAGGTAGCTTATCAATCAGATTTGATAAACTGGAAGTCTATTTTTTTTGGATGGGTGTTATATACTTTCGAAGTCCACCTGGTTTCCCTTCTGGGCGGGTGGCGCCATGTGTCTGTACGTAGTTTTTTCAGTTAATAGTAATAGAATCATGCCTCAGCTTATAAAAAAAAAATATTTATTATTTTATAGTAATTTAATATTATAAAATTTGAACTAATCATTTTTAATAAACAAAAAAGTTAACAAATATATATATATTATTTTCCAAATTAGAAAAATATCTCACCTAGTAATATTAGCTACTAAAATTTTAGATTTAATCCTATGTTAAAAAGTCTTACTAAAAAACCATTTTATTGTGAAAAGGTATCAACATTGGAAATATGATATCCACAACTATTTTGGACATTTCTAGGTTTTTTATATCATCGGATCAAATAAGAGAAGTGGATACTTGGAATTGTAACACCAATGGTAAATGTGCATAAACATGAGAACTAATAAGATGAAAAATATGGACAAGAGTTGAACACGAATACTGTGAGAAAATAGTCATCCTAAAATTCTGTTGTATGTCACTAACCTCTCTAATAAATCGTTGCACCCAACACTGATCACAAGACTGCAATTGTTCAATGCGAATCACCATGCAGTTTCAAATTTCAAATTCATAGCAATGGAACTCTAATCAAACCCTCAATCTAGAGATAGGTGATGTGTGACGTTGGTACAACAAATACTCACAATGAATAATTTGACCATTTTAACATGTGCGTAAGGAGTTTCCAGTCTTATTATCAGGTTTAAAAAATTATATCATAGCATTATACAACGAAATAAACCTTATCAGAAGCTACCATAAATCTGAATAAATGAGCCTGATGAGTGTTTTTCTTGATGTTTAGATATTATGAATCATTCACTGCCTTTTAATTGTCTAGATTTTGAGGCGTTGGGTGAATTATATAAAGGAGACCAGACTTTTTGTTTATTAAATAATCTATTATAGGGGGACCCTCATAGCTACGAAATTCGATTCGCTCGAATCGAGGCGAAAAATACGAAAATTCGGCGGTTCGATTCGTACACCGAATACTTTGATCAAATTCGATCCGATTGACGGTATAATAGATTAATGTACTAGTTCGTTTTTTCAACAGCAATGGAGTAGTTCGTTGTTTACCTAAACAGACTCGCATAGAATAGCAAGTGAAGATTGCAGGTATAAGTAAAAGAATGGGTAGATAATTATTAGTTTGGAAAATTCTTATTTTTTTATGATTATTTTCATGCTTTTTTAATTTCTTTCATGTTTTGAATGCGTGGAAAGTTCATAAAGCTGTAGGAAAGAACTTGAACATTAACGCCCAAAATTGGCCAATTGAATTAGAAAAAATAGATTCTATATATTTTTCATAAAGTCCTAGCAAAGAATTGAAACAGAAAGAATGGATTATATATATATAAAAATATATTGCTTAAAATTTGTATAATATTTATAATTATTAGATTATTTAAATATGAAAATAAAAAAGAAAATGAATAGAATGTATTACTATTTTTGTTAGAGTTGTTTTTAATATTATTTTTGGAAGTTTTTTCTTTAAAATCCGGAAAGAATTTATTGAAATCACTAGTTTGATGGGTAATCCTGCACAATCGAAGTGCTTTAGGGGTTTTTTAGGGTGCTGAATTTATATATACACTCAATAAACTAGTTTAAATAACCCAAATCAAAATTTCACCTCAAATTTTTCCACGAAAATCCAAAAAATGACACTAAAGACAACTCTTTTATATTATATATATATATATATATATATATATATATGCTGAATTGATATACAGGATGCATTGGAGCTGCGATATTGGTACAAATATTAAAGCTAAAGCGATAGCTCTCTGGGGTCTCCTATGGTTCAATAGTTTCCTGGGTAACCTCAGCTACATATATACGGTGATTCCAGAATCATAATTGACCAAGTCTTGGGGAAGGCATCCATTAACAACCCCAGACTACAAGGATGGATGGAAAGAATTGATTTGCTATGGAAAGCACAAGACAGATACACAATCCAGCACATTGCAAGACAATTTAATATGGATGCAGACAGACTATCAAAAAAAAGATTACAGGGAAGTATTGATAAATGGTATCTAGAGATTACATGGGAGTAGGTCATATATGACATGGGGTTTTTTCCAAGTCCAGGTTAACATTTTTTATGCATGCTACTCAAAGTCATTTTTTTGTGTAATTTTTTGTTACATAAGTTCATAATGAACAATCTGTTCAGGACCACTCTTAAAGGGAAATGAACTCCCAGTGATCTCCCAAAAAAGTTGAACTGCTGTGTTAGTTTTGTTATGTTTCTATATATGCTTTTTCTGTCAAATTTTCTGAAGTCATCTGCCTGGCCACTGGGCAAAAATAGTGTCCTCTATGAGGACAAGCTTGTGCCTTCTCGTTAGATGGTGCCATTACAAAGCAAAACTCTTTTTCTGATCTCGTTGTATTTTAATTTCGATACAATCTTCTCACAAGTATTATATGAAACAGGTCCTTTTGTTGCTACAAGATTCTCTTCAATTGGAGGACTTTCTATTCCAAACAGGAATATTTTCCAACAATATAGCTATAACTCATGTCGATGGTCTACTCCACAAACTTTTGTTGTTGATATATGCGATTGATGTTTCTTTCTATTAATCTATAACATGCACACTATGTCATCAATATTGTCCTGAAAAGTTTTGACTCTTGATTTAGCTCAGGATCATAGTTTTTGCTGTTGAGTTCACGAACTCATTATTTTTTGTAATATGCCTATAGTGGCAACTGAAAAATATGTTTATAGTGTACATCTATTGCCAATGTAATATATATAAAGGTTTTCTTGTTCTGAAATATATATATATATATATATATATATATATATATACATATATACACATATATATATATATACATATATACATATATATATATATATATACATATATATATATATATATATATATATATATATATATATATATATATATATAATAATAATAATAATAATAATAATAAGCCCACAGGGCTTTGGATTGATGGTGAATGGATGCGCTGTTAAGGCACTCCTTGCGATAGGTCACCGGTTCAAATCCCCGTGGGTACTTAGGTTAGTCTTAACTAGAAAAAAAAAAAATTAATAATAAAAGTTTACATTTAATTTTTTAAAATATATACTATCAATTTTTTTTAATCGAAATCTTTTCATCCGACTTATTGAACTCGAATCTGAATTCGAATTCAAACTTGCTAACTATGCATAGGGTTGATTGTCTCATTCAAAAGAATTTACTTTTTAACTTCAAACTCAGGGTCTCCTCAGTTACCAATAATCCTGATGGGATCAGCCCTGATCAGTTACGACATATAATTAAATATTGATTTTTATGGTTGATTGTTTTGTGGATGGATGACTTTATGGCGTCGTACGGGAGGTCGATGTCATGAGGACAACTGTCCTCCCCCTCAGGCTCGCTTCTCCCGCTTCTTCACTATTCCATTGAAACCCTAACCCTGACCATTCTATTGTTGCTCTGTTGTTCTGTTGCACCGTCGAGGTCTCGGCTCTTGGTCTTTCGTTGTTGCTTCACGAGGGTTTCGCTTGTCCAGCTCTCGGAATGATTCCCCGTGAGAGTTTCTACTTGCACACGTTGGTGATGTTTCCTGTGCTGAGTGTGGTTTCGAAGTTCTAAGTTTGGAACCCTTGGTCTCAGTCTCTAGTCTCCATCTATTCGGCTCTGGTTATGATTTTGGTTGTGGGTCTCTGCTATACACTGGCTTCGATTACGTTGTTGATTTCAAAGTGTTTGCTTTGCTATTTGACTGTTTGCTTGGCATTTTGTTGTAGGTCATGGCTGCGGGGTGGCTCAGCTCTTAGCTCTCATCCGACATTCAACCAGAGGTAAATCATACCTCCATGCCTTAAGCTTCTGCCTTGTTTTCTACTGTTATTGATTGCTCTTGCTCCTTGTGGGCAGTGGGCGCTCTGCGACTGTGACCTTCATCAACGGCTTCCTTCCTCATTCACACGAACTTGGCGCCTTCGATAAGTGGTCTTTCCTTAAACTCTTGCATCTTTTTTCAATTCTTGTGCTTATGGCCCTGTTTGCTGGCTCTAATGGCCTTATTTGTTGGCCGCGCGGATATACGACTAGGCTCACCATTTGCTTGTCTCGTGCCCTGAAACCTATGCTTGTATCGGGTAGGGTCGCTCCTTGTTATTCCTTTGTCTGTCTATCCGATACACTTGCTCTTGGCAGTCTTCACTGGGTTTGTTGTGAGGGTTTGGCTTCGGCCTCACTGTGTCTTGGCCTGTGTATTTATGCCTCCGACTATTAACTTATGAACTGTATTTATATCGGTCGTATGGTGACCTCGTGGTTTTATTTGGCATTGTTAATGCAGGACCTCTGTTTTCATGTCTTGTCTGTATTTGGCAACTATATCTTGGACTGTAGATATTTGATATCGATATATACACAGTGATTTCTTTTTGATAATTAAATAGTAAAAGGGGAATGATATGAGTTCTATTGGTACTTGTAGAAATTTGTTTATTCCTTCGACAATGATTAAGCTCGATTCTTCTGCAAGCCCACTCCATTGTTTTACTGAACTTGTCCCCATATTCTTCTTGCTTCTGAGTTAATTATTCACTCTCTGTCATTGTTATGAAAGTTAATTATTCACTCTCTGTCATCGTTATGAAATGGGTAAGTGAATTTAATTAATTTAGGAAGAAAATAACATTAGGTTGCGATACATGGATTCAGACTTTCTTGTTCGATTTTCAGAATGTTTGCATGCTTGCTTATGTTCAATACTATGATGATGATCATAGTGTCCTTCCCCTTTCTTTCTTAATGATCACTATACAGTTATTTAAACTGCCAGTAGTTACATTTTAGTTATTCATTGGTAACTGTTCATCCTTGTCTGTATTCTAAAAGTAAGTTTTAAACAAAAAATAAAAAGAACGTAAACAAAAACAAACAGTGGGCTGAGACAGCCTTGAACTTAACATAAGGTCCTAAATGCTGTTAACCAGAAATTTAAATGGAAATAAAAAAAAATACTAACTGAAACTCCTTCTGTCTGCAAGACAAATATTCCAGCCATGACCTCCCTTAGCTAGATGCTCCTACATTAGGCTTCCGGGGTAGATGAAAATTCATGGCTCCGGTCCATGAGCTCCTCGACAGAGTACCCTGCACATTGTATCTGACCTATGTCAAGCCACGAACTGCCCTCGATGGGGTGATTCTTCCACTTGATGAGGTACTGTAGGTACTCCTTTCTTTGAGTCCGTCCGGCCACTTGTGTATCGAGGATTCCTTCAATTTCAAGTGGTTGAGCTGAAGGAATTTGTCTCATCCACAAACTACTCTCTTCCTGGGTATCCTGTTTTGGCTGCGCTAAACTGTCCCCTTCAGGACTGGTAGTGTATGGGAATAAATATGCCACATTAAAAATGGGTGATATTCCTATACCTAGAGGCAATTGCAGCTCATAAGCATTTTTAGAAAACTTACGCAGAATTTTGCAAGGTCCAATTTTCTTTAATTTCAACTTATTGTATTCGCCTTTAGGGAATCTTTCTTTGCGCAGATGCACTAGGACTTGATCCCATACATAATATTGTACCTCCCATCTTTTCAGATCTGCTTTTTGTTTGTACCTTTGACTGCTATCCTGCAATTTTGACTTCACCTTTTCATGTAGGTCGTTAATTGCTCTTGTGAAATCCTCCCCATCAACACTTCTTCTCTCTAACTATCCCAAATTTCGTAACTCATGCACTCCTCGAGGATGAATTCCATGCAAGATCTGGAAAGGACTACTTCATGTGCTTCGATTTGGTGAGTCGTTGTAAGCAAATTCCGCTTGGGCAAGTACACGGTCCCACATTTGTGAATTTTCTCCAACTAGACTCTGTAGCACGTTTCCTATGCTCATGTTCACCATCTCTGTCTACCCATCAGTCTGTGCATGATAACCAGAGCTGAAATTTAACTTTGTATCTAGCTTTTTCCACAAGGTGCGCTAGAAATGTCTTGTGAATTTCACATCCTTGTTGGAAACAATGGACTTGGGTAAGCTGTGCAATCTGATGACCTCAGTGAAAAACAAGTGTGCTACATGGGTAGCGTCACTAGTTATCCTGCAAGGGATGAAGTGTGCCATCTTGGAGAAATGGTCCACCACCACCATGATGGAATCAAAACCCCGTTGTGTTTTTGGCAAACCCAGGACAAAGTCCAGACTGACTGAATCCCATGGTCTGTTTGGAATAGGTAATGGTGTATACAACCCCGTGTTCTAACTGTGCCCTTTCACCAACTGACATATCTTACACTTGGTCACATATCGTTGCATGTCTCTTCACATCTTCGGCCAGTAATAGAAATGACTAAGCTGATCCAAGGTCTTATCAATGCCAAAATGTCCAGCTAGACCTCCACTATGTTTTTCCCGGATGATGTTCTCCCTCATCGAACATTCTGGAACACACAACTGTCCTCCCTTGAATAGCAACTCCTCCTATAAGTTATAGTCCAGCCATGGACTATTATTCCTCAACAAGGGATTTTGGTAGGCTTCATAAGCCTCCTTGAAATCTGCATCTGTTTGATACAAGTCCTTCAGGTGTTCAAAACCCAACACTTGTATCATGCTCTCCTGCAAGAGTAAAACTCTTCTGCTTAGTGCATCTGCTACCTTATTGGCTTGACCACTGATATGCTTCAATACGAATGTAAAACTCTGCAAGTACTCAACCCATTTTGCGTGTTTATGATTCAGCTTATGCTGCTACATAACATACTGTAACGCAGAATTATCAGAAAACAAGACAAACTCATTACCCAACAAATAATGTCTCCAATGCTTCAAGGCTTGGATGACGACATAAAAATCCTTATCGTAAGACGTGTATTTTTGCATGCTTTCATTTAATTTTTCACTGAAATAAGCTACTAGTTTGTCTTCTTGGTTGAGTACGGCTCCAATGACTGTATCACTGGCATCACAACGAACTTGAAAAAGTTTGTTAAAATCAGGCAACCTCAAAATTGGCCTTTCAGTGATTTTCTTCTTCAATATCTGGAAGCTCTTCTCTGTAACTTCAGTCCAATGGAAAGGCTGACTTGCCTTTTTGATGGTATCCAACATGGGTGTACAGATTGCATTAAAATTCTTTATAAACTTGCGATAGAAACTTGACAACCCGTGAAAACTCCGAACTTCGAACAGACTCTTAGGGGATGGCCAACTAATTATAGCGGCAACATTTTCTAGGTCCATTTTCAGCTTATTTTTTGCAATCACAAAACCCAAATAGACCAACTTTTTTTGAAAGAAAGAACATTTTTTTAAATTTATCAGCAACTTATTTTGCTGCAACTTCTCCAGAACATATCTAACGTGTCGAAAATGTTCTTCCTTTGTCTTGGTGAAGATCAGTATATCATCAAGATACACAATTACGAATTTCCCAATGAACTCCTTCAACGTCTCATTCATCAGGCACATGAAAGTGCTAGGGGCGATACTATACCCAAATGGCATCACCGGCCATTCATACAGACCTTCATTGATTTTGAAAGATGTTTTCCATTCGTCCCCTTATCTTATTCTAATCTGGTGGTATCCGCTCTTTAGATCTATCTTCGAAAAGTATGCTGCCCCACTCAAGCAGTCCATCATGTCATTCATTCATGGCAATGGAAACCTGTAACTGATAGTAATTTTATTTATTTCTCTCAAATCTATACACATCTGTCACTCGCCTCCTTTCTTGGGAGCTAAAACTGTCAGAACTGCATAGGGAATTAAACTTTTCCGTATCAATCCTTTGTCCAACAATTCCTGTACCTGCTTCTTGATCTCTTCATTGTCCTTAGGACTCATTTGGTAAGTAGAGTTGTTTGGTAAACTAGCTCCGGGGATGAAATCTATGTGATGACTGATACTTCGTTTTGATGGTAACTTAACTGGTAAATCATCCACCACAATGTCGCTGAATTCCTGCAACAAATCTTGGATTTATTCAAGTAAGTCAAAAATTTCAATATGCAACAACTCTGCTCTCGGTCTCCTTACAACGACATACTTTATCTCGTTATCTTCAATCTATTTAAAAAATTCTTTTCCCCCCATCAGCAGCACTTTTGTCCCACTAGTTTCTGCTATTTCTTCTTCCTCGATGGGTACTAGTGTATACTTAATCCCATCCTTGACAAACTTGTAACAATTTGTTTTTCCATCATGAACAACTTTTTGGTCAAACTGCCAAGGTTTACCTAGCAGAATATGACACACATCCATGGGCATGATATCACAAATCACCTTGTCCCTATACTTACCAATATGGAATTCCACCTCACACTGCTCATCAACTAGCAGTTGATGACCTTTCTGTAACCAAGACACCTTATAGGGAGTTGGTTGCCTCAACCTTTTCAAATCCAATTTCTCCACCATCTTTGTTGCAACTAGATCATTAGTGCTTCCACTATCTATAATTAGTTTGCAGAATTTTCCATGTGACTTGCACACAGTTCAGAATAATGCCTTTCTCTAGGTTTGTTTAGATGTCTCCTTTGCCAGTTTCAATAGTATCTTATTCAAGACTAAGGCCTCTCCTATCTCCAGTACATTCTCTACCTCTTGGGGTGGTGCCTCTGCTTCCTCTATTTAAGCAACATATGCTCCTCTTTGTCCAGCATGTTCACCTTCAGGACACTCAAAGGACCTGTGCCCCCACTTGTGGCACTTGTAACATTGGTAGGCAGCTCCTCTGCCTCTGCCATTACCCCTTCCTCTCTGGTACGGCCTTCCTACCCTAGTGCTACCTTCCTTTTCTGTTGTCCTTGAGGTCTTTGAACTGTTGCCTTATTCAATGTTGTTGATAGTCCTTCCTCTACTAAAGGATTGTCCTTTCCCTCTGCCTGATTCATGTCCTCTTCTGGAATTCTGCTTCATTGCAATCTTTTCTTCTACCTTTAAGGCACTCTGGTATGCTTCCTCTATGGTTTTTGGAGAAAGAATACTTATCTTGTCTAATATCTCCAGCCTTAGGCCATTCACAAACCTTGTTGTCTTTTCGGGGGTGTCTTCAATGTAACCTACTTTCATATTCACCTAATAAAATTCTTCGGTATATTCTTTCACTGTCATTCCTCTCTGTTTCAAATTCTTCACCTGTCAATACAGAGCAATCTAGTAATATTTTGGCAAAAACTTACCCTTCATCTTGGCGACCATTCTAGTCCACTTTTTAATAGGTAACTTATTTGATATTCTCCTCCTTGCTTGAACATTGTCCCACCATAAGGCTTCATGTCCTTTTAACTTGGTGTTAGCGAATTTAACTTTCCTATCTTCGTTGATCTCCTCACATTCAAAGTATTTGTCTAACTCACTAATCCAGTCCAATAGCACTTCTATGGACAAACTACCATCATAGTTTGAAATCTCAGGATTTGGCTTACTGCTAACTAATAAAACTGACCTTAACAATCTGATTTCAGGTCCTTCCTCATTTGATCCATCTGTCATAACTGCAGCTTCTTCATCACTGTCATCGCCTCCTTTCGGATCCCTTATCCTTCCTGCTTCTACTGCTGCCAAATGGGCATTTAGGATCTTAATCTCTTTTCTCAATCCTTCATCTACTAGCCTTCAAATAGCTCTGCCACGACCTCTTCTTCCGACTTCCATTTTGTAAAAAAATACAAATTAACTCTAACTTGCTCTGATACCAAAATTTGATGGGACCAACCCTTATCACTTACGACATATAATTAAATATTGATTTTATGGTTGATTGTTTTATGGATGGCTGACTTTATGGCATGGTACGGGAGGTTGATGTCGTGAGCACAACTGTCCTCCTCCTCAGGCTCACTTCTCCTGCCTCTTCACTATTCCATTGAAACCCTAACCCCAACCATTCTTTTGTTGCTCTACTATTCTACTGCACCGTCGGGGTCTTGGCTCCTGGTCTCCAGTTGTTGCTTCACGAGGGTTTCGCTTGTCCAGCTCTGGGAATGATTCCCCATGAGGGTTTCTACTTGCACGCATTGGTGATGTTTCCTGTTCTGAGCATGGTTTCGAAGTTCTGGGTCTAGAACCCCTGGTCTCAGTCTCTGGTCTCCATCTGTTCGACTTTGGTTATGATTTTGGTTGTGGGTCTCTGTTATATACTGGCTTCGATTATGTTGTTGATTTCAAAGTGTTTTCTTTTCTGTTTGACTGTTTGCTTGGAATTTTGTTGCAGGTCATGGTTGCAGGGTGGCTCGGCTCTTAGCTCTCATCCGACATTCAACCAGAGGTAAATCCTCCCTCCATGCCTTAAGCTTCTGCCTCATTTTCTACTGTTATTGACTGCTCTTGCTCCTTGTGGGCAGTGGGCGCTCTGCGACTGTGACCTTGGTCTGCAGCTTCCTTCCTTGTTCGCACGGGTTGGGCTCCTTTGGTAAGTGATCTTTCCTTAAACCCTTACCTCTGTTTTCAGTTCTTGTGCTTATGGCTTTATTTGCTAGCTCTAATGGCCCTGTTTGTTGGCCACGCAAGTGTACGGCTGGGCTCACCATTAGCTGGTCTCGTGCCCTGACACCTACGCTTGTATAGGGTAGGGTCGCTCCTTGTTATTCCTCTGTCTGTCTATTCGATACGTTTGTTATTGGCAGTCTTCTCTGGGTTTGTTGTTAGGGTTTGGCTTCGGCTTCAATGTGTCTTAGCTAGTGTATTTATGCCTCCGACTATTAACTTATGAACTGTATTTATATCGGTCGTATTGTGACCTCGTGGTTGTATTTAGCACTGTTAATGGAGGACCTCTCTTTTCATGGCCTGTCTATATTTGGCAACTATATCTTGGACTGTAGATATTTGATATCAATATATACGCAGTGATTTCTTCTTTATAATTAAATAGTAAAAGGGGAATGATATGAGTTTTGTTGGTACCTGTAGAAATTTGTTTATTCCTTCGAGAATGATTAAGCTCGATTCTTCTGCAAGCCCACTCCGTTGGTTTGCTGAACTTGTCCGCGTATTCTTCTTGCTTCTGAGTTAATTATTCACTCTGTGTCATTGTTATGAAATGGGTAAATGAATTTAATTTAGGAAGAAAATAACTTTAGGCTGTGATACATGGACTCATACTTTCTTGTTCTGTTTTTAGAATGTTTGCATGCTTGCTTCTATTCAATACTATAATGATGATCACAGTGGCTTTTTCCCCTTTCTTTCTTAATGATAACTGTACAGTTATTTAAACTTCCAGCAGTTACATTATAGTTATTCATTGATAACTGTTCGTCCTTATCTGTATTCTAAAAGTAAGTTTTAAACAAAAAATAAAAAGAACGTAAACAAAAACAAACAGTGGGCTGAGACAACCTTGAACTTAATATAAAGTCCTAAATGCTCTTAACCAGAAATTTAAATGGAAAAAAAAAGACTAACTGAAACTCCTTTTGTCTCCAAGACAAATACTCTAGCCATGACCTCCCTTAGCTGGATGCTCCTGCATCAAATCCTTAAAAATCTCTAAGGAGTAAGCTCAAAATAATCTCAAAGCTATAAAAAAATTATAAAGTATTTTATTTACTGATTCCATGGTATTTAATAATCGCTTTAATATGAAATTACAACCAATCTTTTTTGAAACAAACCAGAATTTCTTAGCAACACTTTAAAACAACTAGCACAATGAAAAAAAATTAAGTCAAAATCAAAACTTCTTGTAGAATTTCATGCAACCATACATATATATCAATCAAGAAATGAAAACACCTCACGACTATATTTATAAAGATAATAAACAAGAGGGTTATTAATTCTTGTTTAAACTATTAAAGTGATGAACATGTAATTGGAACAGTTATGAAAACATGACAAACCAACTCAGCAAATAAAACAAACCAGCTAAAGAATGAAAAAAAAACAAAGGATATGGCTTTTGACTGCGCCTTGAGCGGCCCAACTCAAGGCTCGACCAGTGCCCTGGCTCTCTAACTACTATGTACAAAACAATGGAAACAAATAATTATCAACACATACTATACCAAGGCATAGATATGAAAGTAAAACTTTGCCAATCGTCAAGCATATACCCATTAAGTCTCCAAGATCAAATGGTAGCAACAATAGATGTTTTGCGTTCTGAGCATTCTTCTATTTATTTATAAAGAGTTCTTAAGAGTCTAAAATAAACACACTATATGTTCGGTGTCATCCTGGCTAATTGATTAAGGACAAATGGAGTAAATAATTACAATCAAACTTTAGTTCTTAGACACTATTCAACTGATTCAAACTAACTTTACCCTTGAGAGACACAACTAGGGGCAGTTTGACCAGCTTCTGAATTCTAATTTTAACACACTAATCTCTATAGCCTATAAATGACCGAAAATAGTATCTTGATCATAACAAAATTTCCGTTCTCAGTTATAAAAGCCCGAGATAAGTGTTGATTGTTGGGATCCCAAAGTACTTTTTACAGCACCAAGTAAATACTTTCGTGAAATAAACTGGCATTCATTCAATGAATCTTCACGAGAGCTGGTAAGAGTGTTATCATCCTGAAATCGTTGTGGATTAGTCATCAAGATTTATTTGACTTCCTTTGTAACCTGAGCTCATAATTGAAACCGTAGGCTCACCTGGCTGGGATTCGAACATGATTACAAATGTGCTAGAGCTAACCACTACAAATGTGCTCAGTCGAGAGCTAACCATGACTGGTCAAAAAGCAATCGAAATAGAATCATGCCAACATGTCTACTGTAGCGTCTTATAAAAGTGCTTTGAATATTGATTTTTTTTTTCAAATATCTATTTTTTATAACACTCTAACTCCATGAATCCTGCCCATTTATCTTTCAAACCCTTTTTGGGCAGGCAATGTTGCATGACAATATAGTGTTTAATGTTTGCCATTCAAAACAAACTTAGAAAGAAAACACAAGGTGATGGGATGCATTGTCACAATAAGTGCAAAAAGGGTCCTTTTAACCATGATTAGTAATACTGTGAATAACAATCAGTCACTACTATTATATACCATTGCTCAACCATTTCCAAGAGAACTACTTATAAATATAAAATAAATTAAATGTAGTGCGTACCTAAAATAGAAATGTGTGCATTTTTAGTATTTCTTCATTATCATTTGCGTTGTTTTGTCTAATTCTATGGAGCACCTACAAATGCAATAGTAGCTCCATTTTAATTTCTTTATAATAAAAACCCCTACCATCCTTAAAATAATTAATAATTGAAATAAAATTAAAATTCTGCAAATTTATTAAACCCTCGATATAAAAATGGCTCCAAAACAAAATCGATCTACTCTTTAATATAAACATAATTTTTAATGATGATACAATCTCTATTTTTGGTGGGTAGCACTATTTGTTCCCATTCAAAGGCTAGAAATGTCATGAATACTAGGGAAAATACAAAGTAAGTTTCAAACCCTGAATCAAGTTCTCATAGGCTATTTTCATTCACATAGCCATGGCGAGTAGACTAGTTGTCATTGGGATAACATTGCACAACCTCAGAATATCATCTCCATTTGATAATGTTCTTTTTTGTGGTACTTGTAATGTTTCTTTTTACTAGTAGTAACGATTATACAATCACTATAAATAGTATAAATGTGTATGGTGTTAGCTTATTGACTGGGTTTAATTGTTAAGAACATATTTTTTCTCTTATCTAGAAAAGGAAATTAAAAAAATAGAATAAGATAAAACTTTAAAAATATATATATGTAATACTTAAATATTTTGGCAGTCAAATCACTGTATAAAAGTGGATCTCTTGTCCCATAAACAAATGAACATTAAGCAACAAAGTACACAATCATAATCTTCAAACCCAATCAAAGCTAAATAGAAAGAGAGCACTCAATACCCAAAGATTTCTTATCGTGACTTACACATTTCTTCACTGTGAGAGAAAAAATAAAATTCCCCTTCTCAGGATCATAATATCTATCTTTTGATCAAAGTTTTTAAAGATAAACTGGGACAAGGATCTTCTGGAACAACTTGTGGATACTCAAAAATTTCATGGTTTTCTTCTAGGAAAAGAGAAAAAAGATGAATAAAGAGCAATTATAGAGACAGAGAGCAAAACGACTCTCACAATGATTTGGAAGCTCGCCAAAAGAATGGGAGAAAGTTTTGAACAACCTCAATTGTTGGCTATTTAAGTAGGGTGAAAATTAATTTATACTCGGGCTGTTACTATCCCTCGCCGAAATTTAAATTTCTGAAAGACATGTTCAACATACCCATGTATACGAGATAGGCTATATTTTCTAGTTAGAGCCAAATACTGATCCTGTGGAAATATATATCTGCAGTAACAGTTGCTTAGCCAACACCGAATAGTTTTCAGAACATCACATTCACTCTTCTTACCTGAGAAGTAGTCCCAGTTTTGAGAGCATCACATTCACTCTTCTTACCTGAGAAGTAGTCCTTTACTCAACTAAAAAAAATGGTCAAATTCTTCAATGCAATCCTTCACTACTATACCTAATACATGAACATGCTTTTGGTTGTTTAATATGCCCCTTTGTACAAACCTCTGAATAAACTAAATCAATTCATCAATGGTCAAAGAGCTCGAATAAAAAGCAAAAACAAAGATGATCAGCAAGATAAACTTACAATATCTTCAATATAACATAAATCCATGCCTATTTGAATTACAAGGAATGTAACAATTTATTCCTACAACAAAATCACTATGGTACAGAGTATATTCGCTACTCTTACCTGAGAAGATTACCCTTTCCATGTCAGACTTGTACATGTCGAGAACAACATCTCCATGTACAAATCACAAACCTCTTGATACACTAAAAATGAATTCATGAATGGTTAGAGAACTGGTATAAAGAAGGAAAAACTATTATTTTAAAAAAGATAAGCTTATCGTATCTTATTTATTTATAATATTTTGAATGCAAGAAATTATTATTATACCGCAGATAATACCCATGTGCTCATTCTTGAAGCAGAAAATTTGCTTAATGAATTTTCTTAAAATACATGTTTAAAGCACTAGCCGCATCTTTACTCTTGGTCCTCTTTAAGGTATCAAGAGCTCCAAAGACTTACCAAATACAAAAGATAGACTGTAAAAAAAAAAATTAAAAGAAATCACAAGAAACTTTAAAGAGAAATAAAATTAAAGAATCGCTAATAATCTTCCCTAAGGATTTCTCAACAAAAGGAACTTAAAGGAACTTTCCTTATCTACTAGGTTTGTACTATTGTAATTGATGTTTTCCTTTTATAGCAAGTAAGGTTGTCTAGGCTATGGATATGCTATTGTTTTTGTTTTTTTCAACCTTGTGTGACTATAGATTTTAGCATATTCTTCAATATTTCACATAAGAATATGATATAAATTAGATAAGGAACACTGATAAATTGACAATACAACAATATATATCCAAACAAATCCCAATCTACGTTTTATTTCCCAAGAAAATCTTTATGGATAAACCAAAGGATACTTCCCCACATTCAGGGATGCCATCCTTAATAATCATATGAATTTCTATAGGTATTCCTTATTCATGTAGATTTGAACATAATTCTTAATAGCACTTAAACAAACAGCCAACACAAATAATGACAATTGATTAAGCTAATACCTTAAATTTTTAAATTAAAAAATATAGTGGGGAGTTTTAATTATTAGTAAAATTCTTGTTTATATCAAAGAAATAATATTTTTTTCCCTTAAACAAAAACCTATAGAGATTAAGTACAACCTATTAAGCTAATACCTTAAATTTTTAAATTAAAAAATATAGTGGTGAGTTTTAATTAAAAGTAAAATTCTTGTTTATATTAAAGAAATAATATTTTTTTCCCTTAAACAAAAACCTATAGAGATTAAATACAACCTGTCAAAGATTTTTCATCATTCCACACCATCATTTTACATTCCCCGCTTAGGCTTAGGCAAGATCTAATGCCTAATACACATTGTAGTGAAGATCTAGTACAAGTCACAAGCTAACTATATTTGTATTTCATTCGGGACAATAATAACATACATGGATTAAAGATCAAATCTAGAATCATACATATCCCATATATCATGTTTATACCTATATAGCATTTTTTAGTGAGTTATTTAGTCATTTTTTTGGGCTAGCCATGACTAACAATTGGTTGTTAGTTGTCAATTGTTTTTAGGCTGATCATAGTTAAATGTAATACTAACTAGTTAAAAAATTTGTCCACATATATATATATATATATATTAAAATGTAAAAAAATTTACTAATCTTATTAATTTTTAAAATACCATCTATAAAAAATTTAAAAAATTATATCTATTTATAAATAATATAATTTTTTTTTTTTTGAAAAAATTGAATTTGAAAAAAAAAATCAAAACAACATATAATTACTAAAATATTAGTTGAATCGTTTATCATCAATATATATATATAAGCGAGAGGCATTTCCAACACAATTGTGTAATAAAAACTTGAACTCGTCCTTCTCTCCACACATATCATGGTAATCCAATAACATATACTCTCGTAACTCTGCAATATAAACTAAAATCCATCCACAAATAGAAAAGCATGCTATTAGCTGTTTGATATGGCTTTTACAAGTAAGTAATTGGTTTAGGATTAATGAATTAGTCGTTAGAAATAAAGTCTATTAGATATTATGAGATTAATATGTTTAAGATTACACAATTAAAGATTTAAATATTAGGTATTGAGAATTATAGATTAATCAGTTATGATTAGTTAATTTTGAATTAAATTTAAGTATTAAGAATTTAAAAATTTAAAAATTTTAATTAGAAGTTAAATAAGTAGAGATCTTAAGATAATTATCGTGAGTACTTTGAAAATCGAATATTTTTCAAATGTCTGTATGTTTATAATGTTACAACAACATTCTAATATATACTAAAACCATGAAAAGGCATGGTAATCCCATGATCGTGCAGGCAATTATTGCCAGACAATATAGTGTTTAATGTTTGCCATTCAAAAATCCTTAGAAACGACATGGAATTATTGTGCGGCGTCAAACCTGAATAATGCGTACTTACATTGGAAAGAAATGACTTATATATCATATATCAGATATTGGATTCGAAATGTAACCTACCTCGTTACCGCAATAATCACAAACACAAAAAAATGGTTAATCTCATGGGTAGAGATATACTTAGCATAATACGTACTAGCATTTGCACCAGATGTTGCAAAGAAAACGCCATAAGGCAATGGATAACATATAACACTATGTAAAGCCATCAATAACATATGACACTAATTAACGTTTCTTTGACCAACCAACACCCGCGCAATTTCAAACGAGCCCTCGCGCCAAACATTCATTTGATCCATTTGCACAACCGGAACAGGTCCTCTCGAGCATTCGTTTCTCCCGCTCACGGTGCTTGCTCATTTGGTCCATTCGCACAGCCGGAACAGGTCCTCTCGAGCATTCGTTTCTCCCGCTCACGGTGCTTGCTCACCTCGCAGGTCCGCTCGCAGTGTTGAATCACGGCAGGCTGTGCCCCAGGCGTAAGGTAAATTATACTCTGTGAACAATGACATCCACCATTTTGGCAACCAACACCCGCGCAATTTCAAACGATCCCTCACACCAAACATTCATTTGCTCCATTCGCACAACCGGAATAGGTCCTCTCGAGCATTCGTTTCTCCTGCTCACGGTGCTTTCTCACCTCGCAGGTCCGCTCGCGGTGCTGAATCCCGACAGGCTGTGCCCTAGGCGTAAGGTAAATTATACTTTGCGAACAATGACGTCCACCATTTTGGTAGGTGCCCGGAAGTCCCATGCATACGAATCCCACCCCGTGCTGCTATAAATTGTCTGCATTGGCAGCTCCCAGCGTCTTGCAAAACATATACATTCAAGGTCTCCATTTGGGCGCAGGTTCAAGCGACACTGAAGGTGTTTTCCCATTGCATCGTAATCAGTTACGAGATTTATAACGATCCACTTAGCCATTCAGACATCTTCAATAGTTTTTAGGACGTGGTTTAATGCTTAATAGTTAAGTAGGGAGGTCTAATCTCAAACAAAATTATATATATCTAAAAATTATTGCTCCAAACGCGATCCAATCTCAAGCAAAATTATATATATCTGAAAACTGCTCCAAACACAATTTTTTTAGAAAAAAAAATACAATAAACCACCGCCATTACAATTGCAAACTCAAGCTCCTGCATCCAGTGTGCTTGATTATGTACTACCGACTTAGCCATGGAGGCCATGAAAATCAGATAATCCTAAACCACCACCATTGCAAGCTTCCTGCATCCACTGTGCCTGCCTATGCACTTTGCCAGGTGCATGGTTTATTTGGGCTTTTCATTGGGGTGAGATTTTGAGTACAAATATATTCAATTCTGTGAGAGGAATTTGGTGCACATTAATTTTCACATGCTTGCTAGGAAGGATGACCATGGAAAAATGCAAGGGCGCCAATCGGTGGAGCATTGATGTAAGAAGTAGGCTCAGACTACCTGAAGTATGTTGCCACATTTGCTTTATCCTCCTTTTCAACTGAAAACATTTTCCAATGCTCCTTTGGTGTGGTGCCATTGCTTTCTGCAATAAATGAATTATACCTTGCTATTTTAGCAACAAAAAATATAATTGCAAGTGAATCTCATTTTCGTGTCAGATCAACAACCTTTTTCTCGAACTTCTTGTTCCTACTTGATGAAAGAAAACTGTGTTTTTTGTTATCAACCTTGAATATTTCTTTCATGTCTTCTCTTGCATTATTATGGCGATCTGGGTTCTATGTCAAATGAAGTGACCAGACTGTCATAAGATTAGGCTAGTAATGCAAGCAAGGTGATGACTGCATGTACATTTTGAACTGGTGCCACAACAGGTGCTAGCATCTCTAACAATTTTTTGAAGTGATTGATGTTGTTGGCCACATCTTATGTTGTCATCTTTATTTGTGAAAACTTCCTCAGCTATATCTTAGGATGACAGCTTGATATTCATAAATGTTAAACATCTTGAATTTCAATTGATTGTTGTGTTTGGCTACATATTAGGAGCCTCCTCTTTATTTGGTGAAGTTCCCTCAGACAAATCTCACAGTTATAGCTTTATTTTCACACACATGTGCCCCATTTTTATTTTGGTGTTTTGGCACTGTTGATGTGAGTCATTTGATCATTAATGCTCAAAATGCTATAAGTAAGAGTCCTGTGATTATTAGTTTCCCATTTGTTGATTCTAGCAGTTCATATGGTATGTTTGACTTCATCTTCTTCTAGAATGCTAAATGATCTTGTTCAATAATGGAATTCCCATTTGCAGTTTCCAGATGAAATCCCATGCTGTTAAATTTTACAACCAGATCTGTTTTAGACAAAGAAGAAAGTCAAGCTAGCTACAACCATGGTTTTGGTGTACTTTGACACTTCTAATTTTCATGGGTGTTTGTTGTATTGCTTGTTCTTTTTCAACTAGGTAACCAACCTGAAAATTAAACTCTGGCCTTCCTTATGAACACACCATTAGCTTTGGTATCAAATATTGGAAAAAATTCTAGTGATCAAAGAGAGATATTGAGCTTGTGTTCGCAACACTAGAGTGCTCAACAATTGGAATCAAATTTATTGATTAAGGCATGAATGTACAACAAATAAAAGACATACCATCCACTGAAATATTTTAATTTTAGCAGAAAAATGATGTATTCACAGTGGACAAATATTAGAGAGAAAAATATACGATAGAGAATTGCAGTGCTTTGGAAATAAAATGCATGAGTCAACCTTACATTATCTGGAATTCTCCCACACTTACAGAGTGTGACTACAATTTATCTATTCAAGTTGTTCCTTGATTATCATGCTGTCTTCTCTGTTGCATTCTCCTCTGTCTGTCTTTTTTTGTGACAGTTTTTTTTGCCTCATTATATATTTTTTTATTATTTAATTAAATGTATTCAATACTTCTCTATAGATAAAGGCTAAAATGATTTTTTCTTCCTAAAGGGATATTCATAAAGCAAGGGTCAGTTAACCTTCCTAAAGTACTATTCAGCTGTCCTTACATAGACAGTAAGACAAAACCTTGCTTTCTAGGAGATGCAGGTCCAGAGGATATGTGAAGATTAACAAAAAATCTAACATTCAGTATATTCATCTTGCATGTTTTAGTTGATGTATTTCCTGCATTTGCTATCCCTGATAAACATGATTATTTGTTTGCCTCTTGTTAGAAAGGGGTAATTCGGGGATAATTGCTGCACAAGGCCTTGGGCTAACTTGGAATGTGTGTTACTCAATTTAAAATTTTGTTGTTGTTAACTCAATGTAGCTTAGTGTTACTACCACCTGATTCAAGAAAAAAACGAAGTTGGATAAATAAGCTTAGAGTGTATTGTCTGAAGATCCAAGGCCCAAATTATTTGTTGAAGCCTGAATTTTATATTACCATGTATTAACTGAAAATCTAGAAATATATGGTAGTATTTTTTTCCTTGAGCTTTACTGTGTTATCAAAAAGCCCTATTTCTTTTCAACTTGTATGGACGTCTGGTGCTTGGCATGGTTTTTTGGTTGGATGTTTACACAGCAGTTGTGTGAAGGCAAAACACTCTTCTGCTTTATATTTGTTGTAACTTGTTCTATGGTGCATCTATAGGCTGCAATAGTTAGTATATGTTGATGCAAACTTGGAACCCGACGTTACCCCTATTAATACAGAGTTGGGGATCCATGTTAAAATGAATTACTATATTGTGTTAATGCTGAGTTGGGAGCCATGCTAAAATAGGTTACTGTATTATATTAAGTTGGGTGTTAGGGTTCAAAACTCATTACACATCAAATAAATATTAAAAACTCATCCAAAAGCCCAAACAAGAAGATTCAATCCGTAACATATGCAATAGCAAATTCATCCAACAATCTACAGAGGAGAATGCCACTGTGAAAACATATACCCACCATAGCACACAAACTATCTATAACCTGATACCATCAATCACAAAATCCATGAAGAGATGGCATATCTGCAACTGAAAATTAAAACAGCAGAGAAAAATTCTTTTAGTTCTTTTCATGTCCCTAAATGCCCCTTACACAGGTGAAGGCCTAATCTTTGAAAGCCTAAGGTGAAAGCCTAATCTCTGAAAACAACCTTAATATTAGATTTCAGCCAAAGATACAATTCTGATATATACCATACAATGACAAGAAGCACCTTTCACCAATGCAAATAACCCAGAACTAAATAATATTGCATTTCTAATTTATGAGCTGATATGCCAACCAGTCTTCAATCAAAAACTAATATACCATGCAATACTATGAAATAACACCATTCACTTATCACCTATTGACCGATTATTTGATTCAGATGCTTCAGTCATAGGGCCCATTGTCCTCGGATCATCCATATTTTTAGGGGGAGATAACTATGTCCACACCTTTTCTTTCGCCTCATTTTTTCTTATACTTTCTTTTGTAGTACTTATCATTAGTATCATTTGGTTCATTTTTCTTGCTGTTACTAGAATTTGTCCCATATTATTTTTCTTAGATGTGGCATTTTGTTAAATTCTTCTAATCTTTTGTTCCATTCTGGGAAACTGTTGATATTTTCTGCTTGTTGCTCTTCCATTTTCCTCAAAGACTTTGTTGTTCTTCCAGCTTCCTCCAAGATTTTCCATATTTTTGCCAAAAAACTGCTTTCGGTGGTTCCATCTTTAATTATCATCCAAGCTGGCACGAGTTCTGCTTTGTTATCACTAAAATGTTATGGGGAGACACTGTAATGTTATGAGAAGAATTTTAGGGCCCAAGATTTTGCATATTTTTTCCAAAAAATTGCTTCCGGTGGTTCCATCCTTAATTACCATCCAAGCTGGCACGATTTCTGCTTTGTTATCGCTGAAATGTTATGGGGAGACACTGTAATGTTATGGGAAGATTTTTTCCCTAAATTTTAGTACATCACTAAGGTTTTTTAATTTTTTACATTTTATATACATATATTTTAAAACTTCCTTTCTGTTCAAATAATAAGATAGCAATTCTATCATAAAGGTTGTCTGGTCTTTCAATAGCGCAAACAGTCTTACAGTGCAGAACTAATCATTCAATAATCAAGCAGTAACAATGTAACCCATATCCATTATTCTGGTGAACCAATCCATTTCATAGCATTTCCAAATAATTCTAAACAAATCGTTAGCATGAAAATGCTAAAAAAATTACAGAGTTAGGGATCTTAGATATCATCACAGTTACAGAGACGCCTGCGACAATAAGGGGGCTTCAACCCAGGCCTCGATATCCTCCGGAGTTCTCTAAAGCGTTCTATGTCAAAATTCATTTTCTTCATCAGTCTTCTCTGCGTGGCACCGAAGTGAATGCTAAAGAAGCTTTGGAATGAAGGATTTCTGGATGTGTTCAGGAAAAATATATATCCAGCCATGAAGTAAATTGATGTAAGAAAGAAGCAAATGGGCTCCATCACATCCCATGACACTTCCCAGAATGTCAATCTCATTAAACCCGTTGTCTGAAGTCCAAAAAACCCCAACCCCAACCGCAATTCTGTCATGGCATGACTCTGAGCTTTCTGATCAATCTCCTCCTTTTCTTTCTCCAGTCTCTCTAGCTCTTCCTTGTAAGGATCGCTCTTCGTTGTAAGGGGCGTAGGCATGATCTTCTGGAAAGCTCTTGCTATCTGAAACCACACCAAAGAAAAAAGAATATCAGTGAAACCACAACCAAAAATCCCAAATCAGTGAATCCTGAGCCCCGGAAATGCTAAAGAAGCTCTGATTTAGATATACCTTGTAAGGACGAAAATAGACAGTCTTTTTCAATACGAGAATATGGCCCGATTCGTCAAGTAGCTTCGCTATTCCTTTCGCTTCTTCCTCTGAAGTCCCCTCCAGCAACTCCATGCAAACTCGCAGCAGCTCGTCATATGAAATGTGGTCGTCGTGAATCCACTGTATTCTTTTTTTGGCATCCTCCAACCAGACGAATCTCAGCAATCTCCTGCCGTCCTCTGCTGATATCTGCCTAGCAGGAGGGCGGGCGTTCAAATACTGCAACTGTTCCTGCCATTGGAAGAATAGTTGGGAAGGAGGGAAAAGGTGGGACTGAAACTGAGATTGGCTCACCTTCGTCTGTTCCTGCCTGTACAGGAAACGGGAAGGGTGGCCACCAAAGGTGGTCTGCAGTTTAAAGGTCGAAACTCCGCGGAAACGAAGGGCATCAAGGGCATTGCGGAGGTATCCATCACATCCCACGACACTTCCCAGAATGTCAACCTCATTAAACCCGTTGTCTGAAGTCCAAAAAACCCCAACCCCAACCGTAATTCTGTCATGGCATGACTCTGAGCTTTCTGAGCAATCTCCTCCTTTTCTTTCTCCAGTCTCTCCAGCTCTTCCTTGTAAGGATCGCTCTTCGTTGCAAGGGGCGTAGGCATGATCTTCTCGAAATCTCTTGTTATCTGAAACCACACCAAAGAAAAAAGAATATCAGTGAAACCACAACCAAAAATCCCAAATCAGTGAATCGTGAGCCCTGGAAATGCTAAAGAAGCTCTGATTTAGATATACCTTGTAAGGACGAAAGTAGACAGTCTTTTTCAATACGAGAACATGGCCTGATTCGTCAAGAAGCTTCTCTATTCCTTTCGCTTCTTCCTCTGAAGTCCCCTCCAGCGACTCCATGCAAACTCGCAGCAACTCGTCTTATGAAATGCGGTCGTCATGAATCCACTGTATTCTTTTTTTGGCATCCTCCAACCGGACAAATCTCAACAATCTCCTGCCGTCCTCCACCGATATCTGCCCGGCAGGAGGGCGGGCGTTCAAATACTGCAACTGTTCCTGCCATTGGAAGAATAGTTGGGAAGGAGGGAAAAGGTGGGATTGAAACTGAGATTGGCTCACCTTCGTCTGTTCCTGCCTGTACAGGAAACGGGAAGGGTGGCCACCAAAGGTGGTCTACAGTTTAAAGGTCGAAACTCCGTGGGAACGAAGGGCATCAAGGGCATTGCGGAGGTATGCGCAGGTTCTGCGATTGGCAATAACCATGAATTCAAATCACAGTGACCACTCCATTCCGCCCGTGTCTCTTCCCCTTGCCATTGATCTAACACTTGAAATTTTTGTAATCATCTAACATCTAATCGTATGGTGCACAAAATGACACGTAAGCAAGGAGGGGAGTTGATTTCAGAGGGAAACGCCTTACGGCGTAATGAAACTACAAAAGTGGTCCTACTAAAACAGCAACAAACTGAGTTGAAAGTATGCAAAGGATGATAGAATTTAGCATATTTTCTGTGCTTTCATCCACTAATGGTAAGAGAAAATTGATTCTCTTCAAGTGACCTTCTATATATGCAGATTTGAGAGACAAAGCAAGGGTTAGACAGTATTCCTTCAAACCAAACTGTTGCAACAGACAACGTCTCCACTCTACTCCAGGAGATTCATGGCAGCCTCTTCCCTATGACTCACTACGATGCAAACCAAACATAACAAACTTATAGCCATGACCATTATTGATATTGAATTGATTAATTTTGAATTTATAAATTGAATGTTGGCCATCAAACTCTCTTTTACTTCCATTTTTTATATATATATATTGTTAATTTTGAATTTTCCTGTACTTTTATGCATCAAATATCTGAAGATGATATCTTTTAGGTTTCAAAACTCAATTACATGGTACGTACCCTCATCACCAATTATTCATTGTAGACATGCAAACAACCTTTGATATACAATGGAAATAAGCTAATCTATTTGTTGATAAAAACAAACAATACCCCTTATTAAAAGAACGATAGGCAAGTCATTAGCAAATATAAAAGGTAAATAAGCATGTTACCATTGACACTATAGGATCTTGATTGGCTTGCCTTGTACTTTGAATGAAAAAAGCAAACAATCTACACAAAATAAGCAAGAACAATTGAAAGCTTTCCATCAATCCCTTAAAATAAAAAATTGTTCTATACAATCATGTTATCGTTAACCAACATATCAGCCCTGTAATAGCAGAAGCACACAACCCAAACATGCAACCCACTCACCATTAAATCCTCGGCAAACATATAAAGAAGAAGTGAGCAAAGGAAATCCCATTTCTTTGCAAACCAACAAATCAGGAAAGAAGGATAACCAGTTCACCTAATCCGAGAGTAATTAAGAAGTATCTCGAACAGTCACATCCATACACACACTGAATTCAGGAGTACAGACATATCGTTTGTTATATTTTGAAGGCACACAAGAGATTGAAATCTCCGTTTGCTTACAAGACACGCAAATTGAATTCAAGTAAATAGATGGAATGATATTTATGACACTCTGTCTAAGAGACTAACAGGAATTCTGGACCATTATGGACTTGTAGTTGTTGCTTATCTGATCTTGAAAGCTATCTTACTACTTACCATAGTGGTGGGATTTCATTCCACATTAATAATCCATCCTAAATTAGGAGATAGCATTTCTTAATCTCAATCTCACAGGGGTCATAATGATGTTATTGATTACTGATGCACAGACTAAACGCTATTGAAACGTCAATAGATGACGGTGATTTCAAATAAATAAAATCTTAAAAAATAAGAGTCGTGATTTCAAATAAATAAAATCTTAAAAAATAAGAGTCATACCGACAAGTAACATTTCGATAAAGGCACCCAAAGATTAGAGCTTCCTGTGTCGAAAATTACAGTGAACTTCTAAGGAGGAGTACCAAGACCAATTTCTCCATAATACTGAGCATCCAAGTAATTCTTCAGAGGAACATATTCTCCTTTTGCAGATTCGGAGTAGCCCACATCCCCTCTCAGACCATACCTTCTATTAGCTTCATTAGAAAGCCCCCCTTCCCTTGCAACAATCCTTGCAGCTTGTAAAGTTTTTTGATCCAATCCCTTTTTTTTCAATTCAATTCTTGCTAAGCCGTCATTAGCCGCACAAACCGATGTTAAGACGAGAAAAGCAAGGCCAATATAAACGATAAAAGCCATTTGATCTAGGTTGCAAAGTTTCCTACGGTCAGAGAGCAGAGATCTCATATATATTTTACAACGTATGGCTCGAATAAAATATCTCAAAAAACATAATTATCAGCCAAATGCTATTCACACATCCGAACAAGAAACTTGGCCATTAACGTAATATTTGGCAAACCTAGCTCTAATCCAACCCATGCTCCTACAGAAGTCGCTAAAGAAAGCCTTTGTTCAGAGCATTTCAACAGCATAAATATTATTAAACCCTGGCCAGCCCTCAAATTTCAATTCCCAGCAAACTAATTAACGAAATCCAGCTGAACTTTCAAATTGCATGTTTAAGCAAGAGCCACGAAAATATTCACGAAACTCCACCAGAACAAGGAATTTTACAGCAATTCAAGGATAGAAATCTAACTAAAATATATTAAAAAACCTCAGAAATTTTGAAACTAAATCTTCATCAAATTAACCAAAAGTAGGCTCATTGATCATCATTTGAATTCTATTAAAAGAGTCAAAGCTTATTTTCCTCAAAATGACACTGGATCTTCATCAAAAGAACCATAATAACGCTCATTGATAATTATTTGAGCTCTAAATAAAACATATTAAAAGCATCAAAGCCTATTTTGCTCAATATAAACCTAAATCTTCATCAAATGAATGAAAATAAAATTCATCAATCATCATTTAAACAACAGGATTAACATTTAACACACATTTTTACCATTCCATCTTATATCTTATAAATTTAAACAAAATTTGCTTAATCTTCACAATAATTGCTCGTTTAAAACAAATTGTTGCAAATATTTCATCAAAAATCATCCTCAAACCTCAAATTGTTGCAAATATTTCATCAAAAATCATCCTCAAACCTCAAATTGTTGCAAATATTTCATCAAAAATCATCCTCAAACCTCAAATTGTTGCAAATATTTCATCAAAATCATCCTCAAACCTCAAATTCCTTGACGGAGCCTTTAAACCGGAAGAATGACAGAACAGTTTGAATTTAACAAAATACGGCCATTTCTTGATCAAAATTTTCAGACTCCACCGATACTTACTTCGAAATGGAAATCAAGAAAAAAAATGCAGCAGCTGAGGGAAATAAATTCAAGGAAATGTCCATCTTACCTCCAAAATCCACGCATACGCAAAGACACGAGAGCAATGCCGGGGAAATGAAGGGCATCAATGGCATTGCGGAGGTATGCGCAGGTTCTGCGATTGGCAATAACCATGAATTCAAATCACAGTGACCACTCCATTCCGCCAGTTTCTCTTCCCCTTGCCATTGATCTAACGCTTGAAATTTGTGTAATCGTCTAACATCTAATCGTATGGTGCACAAAATGACACTTAAACAAGGAGGAGAGTTGATTTCAGAGGGAAACACCTTATGGCGTAAATATTAATTTCATGTTGACTACTAGTAACTTAGTCATCACATAATAGTAATGTCACATTTCCATTGGGAACTTTCCAGAGACTATGCGGATTCACGCCACCTAGCTTGATTCTTCCTTAGGGATTCGGGAGAGTATCTATGGCGGAGAGTGGCTCGAGGTGATCGAACGGTGAACAAGGGCGAACAGTTACGGAGTAACTAACCCCTCTCTTGCCCGGCATTCATTCTGTCCTTGCTCCTCTGCGCGTTCGTCCTCCGTCCTCTGCAACCCTAAGGGACAACACCGTGGGCAGCACTTCTCTGGGAGCATTTTTGTCTTACCGGGTAAAATTCTGCGCTGGTGCCCTCTCTTTCTTACCGTCCAGAGTTATCTGTGCTACGTTTGACCTTATTCTTTGTTGGCTTGATTCGTCAGCCACCCATCTAACGCTGCTTCAATTCCTTCTCCAGGTAGGTGATTCTCCTTATTTGCGAGGTACTCGGAGCTTCTAAGTACATGCAGCGTCGGGTCTCCAGCAACGTAAAATACTCTCCAGGAGGGTTTCTAATTTTAAACACCTACCTGCATTTCATTCTTATACCCAACTCCTAACCGTCTGACCTCTATGGCCGATAGGTTGAACATATGGGGACACAACATCAATTTTTCTAGGCATGTTTCTTGATCTTTTTTATTGCTTCTTCTATAGGAATTTTCTTCCATGAAGAGTACTCCATTAAATTTGGGTTTCCATACTTTGCACTTGACAAGTACAGGGTTTGTGTTCATCGTTTTCAGGGTTATCAATTAGAGTTTACAATTCCAGGTTCCAGCCGATCAACTGCTTGCTGATTATTCTTTTTACTTATTTAGAGGTCCAAAGGTTTTTACCCTACAAGGGTATTCCTGACGTTCTTGGCAATAGTTTCTAGTGTGAATCACCGTGAATCATCGTTACGCCGAAGCCCTTGGATTCCTTAGGCAAGGGTTTTCGATTCTTATTTAAACTGTAACTTATCTGTTCAAGATTTGTTGGACTACTCTGGCCAAATAATTGTTCCATGTATAGCTTTGAAGACATGGGTACTCATTTCTGCTGCTGACAATCCCAAAGCCTTCATGATGATCATGTTTGCACAGACATTTTATTTATCTTCTAAAAGATAATTCTACTGTGAAAGTTTTTTTTTTTTTTCTTTCTTTCTGTTGCATGAGACTCGTTTCGCCGTGTCGTGGAGTTGGTTGCCTATTACTCGCCGAGCGTTCTTTCTTATCAATTGTTTTAAAATGTTTCTAGATTCCTCTTTGCAGGGTGAAATTATAATGGCCTTCTTAATTGTGCCCACTTCAAAGTGTCCTAGTTCTATTATTTTTGCCGCCTCTAGCATTATTAGCATTATTATTAATACAACTTAGATCCATCTAATACCCGATTACGTGGAACATTATAATTAATTAATACATCTTACATCTATCTAATACCCATTATTATTAATACAACTTAGATCTATCTAATACCTGATTACACCAAAGGGATCAAATCCCTCAATGTGCAATCAGGTTTCCTATTTCTATTATTTTTACCGCCTCTAGCATTATTAGCATTATTAATAATACAACTTAGCTCCATCTAATGACGTTGAGGGATTTGACCCCTCGAGGTGCAATCAAGTTTCAGGGTTCCTATTTCTATTTGCATTATTAGCATTATTATTAACTTAGCTCCATCTAATGACGTTGAGGGATTTGATCCCTCGAGGTGCAATCAGGTTTCATGTTTCCTATTTCTATTTTTCTTTCCCCCTCGAGGTGCAATCAGGTTTCAAGTTTCCTAATTCTATTTTTTTTTTGCCGCCTCTAGCATTATTAATAATACAATTTAGATCCATCTAATATCTGATTTATCATACACTTAGAGGGATCAAATCCCTCGAGGTGCAAATTTGAGGGATTTGATCTGTCTTGGCGCATGATAGATATGGTATTAGATGGATCTAAGATTGTTCTAGTGGAGGGCAACAATGTCACATTTTTAGATTATCATTATTATATATATGTTTGATATAAAATTCAAAATTCACATTACGTTTTCTTTGTTTGGCATGATTATATCATTCTCTTCTTTAATTTAGTTTGTAAGTCTGTGTTTGAATGGTTTATAAGTTTGTGTTTGAATGGTTTGTACGTATGTGTTTGGATGGATTGAGTTGTTAGTGTGTTTATGTGTTTCGATGCATTGAGTGGTTGGTGTGTTTATGTGTTTGGATTCGGATGATAATGTTTGTGAATGTAGACAAAAGAATTGATAAGAGACATACAAGTGGGCTTTCTCTTAAAATTGAAATTATTCACATATCTGTTACTAGTGAAATTCTTATAGAATACATTTTGTCTTATGCTTTCAATGTTTATTTCAGGTCATATCTCACACAAGATAATTGGTTTTTATACATGGGCTCACCTACCCGATAATATAAACACTATCCATCTAATTGTAGCATGATGATATTTTGGACTTTGGATGGGAAGACAGTTATGATCAACCATCACGGCTGTAAAATTGCCAGCAGTTGAGATAAACTGTACAGAATCTTTGGACTTTGTTGTCTCAACTTACTAAACTTGTTGTAGGCTTTGACAACGACATATTGCCACTATGATGTTCCCCCTTGATTTAGTGCCTGCAACAACAACAAAAACTACCTCGCTTTACGTGTGATGAAATTGAGCAATTAACGTAGGCTTACAAGCACACAATTATTTCCTGGCTAGTGGAAATTTCGAACATATTTCCCTATGCTATGTTGCAAGGGAAAGGTATCTCACTCGGAATTATGATAGCATTTATTCAAAAGTACAATAGCCACCGATTGAAAATGAAGTCAAGATAGAAGCAAAAATTCTGAATTAGATGAGAACTTTCATGGAAAATTTAATACTGGCAACCACATGTTGAAAGTTATATATTATTACTACATAAGGACCAATGGTAGGGTAAGACAAAGCAAATATGAGGGTTTAAATTCCCTCAAAATTATTTTTTATTTTCTGCAAATCGATGGAATAAATAGTCATTCATAGGTGGAACAATCAAAAGGTGAAAAATTTCAATAACTGCACAAATGAATAATAAATTCAAAGATGATGGCAAATCTTGTTCAATCCTTGCAATGTTGCCACTTAAATTTAGCCAAATTTGATCAAAGAAAAATGAAAATGTAGTTGAAACAGAAAAAAAAAATAGGAAACTAACCGTGTGACCTGAACTTAGGGTTTGAAGAGGCTTCGACATTGAAGGATCATTTTTTTCTAAGAGATCACAAAAACAAACTATTTCTTCACTAATTACAACAAAGATAATGTCAATCTTTTCATGTAGACATTAATCATGCTTTTCGTTGGATAATTGCATAAATTGTGAAGTAAAATTTGCGCTTGAAAAGATCCCCAATAAACTTGATGCTTTTCGTTGGATAATTGCATACATTGTGAAGTAAAGTTTACGCTTGAGAATATCCCCAATAAACCTGATGTTTCCCAGAGTGTGAAGTCTTAACATCCTCTCACTTTCATGGCACTCAACTTCTATATCTTGGGCTGTCATTTCTTTGATTACAACTTGCAGATTATATGCTCCTTCAAATGCTTCTTGGCAAGTGTCAGCAAGAGTTCCCCTGAATTTTATTGGTTTACCATTCGGTTCTTCAAATGGAAATTGAGGGAGTTCCCACCATAGATAAAATCACAACTCAGTAATAATGGGGCAAACTATTGGTTCAGACACTGCGTTGTAAAAAATTAGAGATACTACTCCCAGCAGAATGTCTGCTGAGTTGATATGTGAGGCTATAAGTTGATCTTTGAGAACATCAAAGTTTTCTGGGTTTAAATTCTGAAGTATCCCCAGAACCGTTTCAAGAACTCGATCCTTTTTTTACAAGGTTTCCCTCCTAACAGAGCAAGGAACAACAACGTTCACAAGAGCAGGAGGTAGGCGTGTCCCTGTGGCTGATGAAATCTATGAGTTAAATTGTTCTTGATCAACAGACTGATAAGAGGGCTTGTGTCATTTTGAACCTAGGACATATGACTCCACCTCTGACTTTCATGCCCCATAACCATATCCTCTGCTTTCACCAAGTGGGGGCTTGGTCTTCTACAACAAAGAACAAAATAAAACAAACCCAATGCAGAAAATATGAAGTTCCTCATACTCTCCAATCTAATTAAATCTGTGAGTTGAATTGTTCATGATCAACAGACTGATAAACGGACTTGTGTCATTTTGAACCTGGGACATATAACTCCACCTCTGACCTTCGTGCCCCATAGCCATATCCTCTGCATTCACCAAGTGGGGACTTGATCTTCTACAACAAAAAACAAACCCAAAGAAACCCAATCATAGAAAATTTTAGGGGCAAATGTTTGCCCTTTGGAAAAATTAAGGGGTTTTAAATTTTTAGTGGGCGAATATTTTGCATCATAGTACATTTTTACAAATCACCTCAAATAGCCCACCTTATTTTAAGGGAGAGGGTAGAAAAGGTAAATTTAGCCCTTGAAATTAGGAGTTACAAGCTTCCGTTCACCCATTTTCAAGAATAGGTTTTATTTAAGTGAATCCATTCGCCCATTTTCAAGAATAGGTTTTATTTAAGTGAATCCTATGGGCCAAAGGCCCAAATACCATATTTATAAAAGAGGTATGGTAAATAAATAAAACATCTTTTTATACTTACTCAAAAGCTATGGTAAATAAATAAAAATATAAATAAACTAGATGCATGGTAAATAAATAAAACCTCTTTTTATATTTAGTCCATAACACTCGTTCTATTTAGTCCATAACCCTTGTTCTATTTATGAAGGCTCAAGAAAGAGGTTTTATTTAAGTGAATCCTATAGGCCAAATACCATATTTGTAAAAGAGGTATGGTAAATTAATAAAAATATAAATAAACGAGAGCTATGGTAAACAAATAAAACATTTTTTTATATTTACTCCATAAGTCACCTTATATTTACGAACACTCAAAAAATGTGTTATATTTAGGTGAAACCTATGGGCAAAATACTATGGGATAAGGGAAAAATACTATGGGACAAATACCATGGACTAGATTGTTATTAATACCATGCAAAAAAACATTATTAACCCTAATATTAGTATTAATAAAAATAAAAATGTCACATTGTATTGACCCATGGTATTCACCAAAATGGCACATGGTATTGACCCATGGTATTCACCTGGAATGTAGCCTATTTAAATGGGGGAATTAAACCAACATAGATACATCTTTACTCTAGATCTACTAACCCCCGAGAGGTATCAAATATCGTGATATGCAAACTAGCATAGAGTGAAAAAATATTTGATCCGATCAAGAGTAAAAATGGATGTTGTATTTAATGTATGTTAAACATTTTAGCTTGGTTAAAATAAAAAATAAAATAAAAATCAACTATTAATTTTATTAATTTTTATAAATTACTAATAATAATTTTTAAGCTCCAGGTATATGATAACCCATGGTATTGACCCATGGTAATACCATGGTATTCATGTGAGCATAAACTATTTAAAGGGGAAATTCTGTCATCTTAGATCCATCTTAATTCTGGGTCTACCAAGTGCTCAGATGGATAAATAGATTTCATCCCCCTAAGAGTGGTAGATGTGGAGTTAAGATGGATATAGGTTGGTTTTTATGATAATGAAGATATTAAATAGACTTAGGAAATCTTGTAAAAACATCTTAAGGTGAATGGTTAAAGCATAGACATTGAACAAGTATATTTGTATACTTCTGTTTTAAACTGAAACAAATCCAGGGCTAAAAGGAATGGATTGACTGCACTAGTCATCCTTCTATAACTTTCCAACATATGCTGGAGTAAACAGATTGTAATTTGGGTAATTTTTCTAATTGCACATAGGAACATGTGTATTGGCAGGGTGGTTACGAGGTCCCTAGAAGTGATGAATTTGATTTTTTCTTGGTTTTATATGTAGTATTAAGTTTTTTCTCATGCTTTCTGTGAATGGCACAGGTGAATTTTATCCTACACCCACTAGGTTATTGATATGTAATTTCGGTAATTTTGATTCAAAAGATATTTTAAAGAAATGCAATGATTTCATTTGTGTATTCAATAAACACAATATTTTATAATTGAGTAAAATATTCACCATGCCTGGTGAGAGATTCGCCTTAGAATTATATATACATATCATATTATTTCCTTGCTTGGAAGTCGCTTGTCCGCATCGGACAAGCTACTTTGTTCCTTGCTTTCCTAACATCAAGCAAGCACTACATTCCTTGCCCGATGCGAACAAGCTACTTCGTTCCTTGCTTTCCTAACGTCAAGCAAGCACTACGTTCCTTGCCTGATGCGGACAAGCTACTTCGTTCCTTGCTTTCCTAACGTCAAGCAAGCACTACGTTCCTTGCCCGATGCGGACAAGCTATTTCGTTCCTTTCTTTCCTAACATCAAGCAAGCACTACGTTCCTTACTTCGACATTCTCTCGGTATGGTAATGGTGGGCCTTATGATCATACATACGAAAAGACTCGCCGGTGAGGCAGGAAATCGTCTTCCATTTTTCCTATATACCATGGAGATTCACCCATTTATTATACATGTAAATTTGGGGGGGTTCTTAAAATTTTCCCTAAACCCAATGCAGCGGATATGAAGTTCCTCATACTCTCTAATCTCCTCTCAAACAAAAACAATTATTGGAGCACTTAAAGAGTGAGAGGAGATATTTCTATGAAAATAATATACATTGTTATGAAACTAGCTCACAAAAAGATAGAAAAGATGGATAAACGCCTTAGAAATTAGCCTTTTCGAGGGGGCAACCTCCTTTACATTATACAAATGAACAATTCTTCGATGATACAAATGACAAGGCCTCGTTTTTATATATAGGAGTCTAAGTGGCCATAATATAATCAGAGCCGACATAACAATAATAATGTAAGGGCACAATAATAACAATAGTGGACTTCTATGGGGCACAATAATAACAATATGGGAACTACATGGGCACAACAATATAATAAGGGGGTTCTACTAATAACAATAAGGTGTTACAGTAGTAGTATACGGACCTAACATGCCCCTTCCTTCAAAAAGTGTTGTCCTCAATGCTTGAGTAGTTCTTGATACTTCTGTATAAAATTCTTGTCCTCCCATGTGGAATCTTTAGCGGGTAAGTTTTTCCACTTGATGATATACTCTAAAATTGATCGATTCTATAGCTTTCTGGTTCTTGTTTCTGTGACTTCTCCAGGTTCCAATATGATTTTCCCTTCCTCCTCAAGTTCTCACAATATTGTTTAAATTGGGATTCTATGTAACTTTTGAATGAGTGGCCATACTTCTTCATCTTTTTTCCATTCATCCCTTGCTTCGTTTATTCAATCTGGTTGAATAATAGAAATAGCACAAAACAATTCTTCTGCATCCTCATCCTTTCTTAAGAGTGCATCTGAAACAACATTTTTCTTCCCTTTTTTTTGTAGATGATTTCAAAGTCATAACCCAACATATTTGTGACCCATTTTTTCTATTCCTCTAAAGATAATATTTGTTCTAAAACTATTTAAGACTATAATGATCCTTTTTTACCTTGAAGTGTCTTCCCATTAAGTAAGGTCACCATTTGTTAAGTCCATGTATTATTTCCAACATTTCCTTCTCATAAATAACTTTCTTGATATGTAGCCGTAAAAATACCCAATTGCTTACATAAAAACTTCTTTCACAGCAATGTTGATTTGCCTGTTGTTTGATTTGATTCTACACCAAAGTGGCGTTATCCTTTCAAAGTCGGAGAACTTGTTGTTGATGCTCGATGTGATTTTTCATTGCTTGAACCTTTTTCTTCTTGATATGTACTTCTATCTTGAGAGTTTGAGGAGTGGTAATTTCTTCCAATGCATTATAAGATATGGTCAGATTCATTTCTTGATGCTCGATGTGATCTTTCACTTCTTGAACATTTTTCTTCTTGATATGTCCTTCTATCTTTATAGTTTGAAGAGTGGTAATTCCAGCCAATGCATTACAAGATATGGTCGGATTTATTTCTTCTTTCTTGATGTGATATTTCACTTCTTGAACCTTTTTCTTCTTGATATGTCCTTCTATCCTGAGAGTTTGAGAAGTGGTAATTCTTTCCAATGCTTTACAAGATATGGTCGGATTTGTTTCCTGATGCTCGATGTGATCGTTCACTTCTTGAACATTTTTCTTCTTGATATGTCCTTCTATCTTGAGATTTTGAGTGGTAATTCTTGTCAATGCTTTACCACTTTTCTTGCCAACTTGAATGCATTCTCCAATTTATAAGGTTCCCAAAGACGAACCTCATGTTGAATGTTATCCTTTAAAGTCCCTATGGAACATCAATCCTCTGCTGCTCTGAAATATCATTTCCCCTTATATTCAATTTTTTAAAGTCCTCAATATGCTCTGCCATTGAACACTTTTGTTTTAGATTTATCAATTGGCTAAAGAAAGTGTTTCTCTTTGTATCCTCATAATGTGCTATCACTTCCTCTGTGAAAATTGACCCCGTAACAAGTGGTTTACGAGAACAAAGATCTTTGTATCATAAAAATTGATCCGGTTCTAAATATGAAGATGAAATATGTACCTTTTGTAATAGTTGCACCTCATCTAGATCAAAATATTGCTCCATTTGTAGTATCCAATTTACTGGATCCTTTCCATCAAACTTCCTCATATCGCATTTTCTTGATTTTAGGAGCTTGATATTGAAACGACTATAACTCTATAATTTCAGAACTTCAAGGTTTGAAATTGAGTCCTGCAGTAGCCCTCTATGTTCTCTTTCTAACCCTACAAGTCTGATCAAGATTGGATTATGCAAGGAAGAGATATGTCAAATCTACACGATGACCTGATTATATATTGGTTCAGTAAAGCGCACTTGTACGAAGTGCCACGTGTCACTGTTGCAATCTTAGGATCTGAAAAATATAAACAGAAAATTATAGTCCATCCTCTTTCTGTAGCTTCTTATGAAATTTCAATTTGATGTTCAGAGAGAAAGTTATGATGATCTTCCCATGGTCACCTGTTTAGAATGTAATTCGGGAGTCTGCAAAATCCCTAACTTCCTTAGATTATATCTTCGAAAATATAGCGAGACAAGATTTGAAATTCGGACCCGAGCTTCACTAAGATTTCAATGCAAACAAGTTTCAATTTCAGAGCCTGAACCTTCATAGAAGAAATATTATAGTGAAAGTTCCATGATGACTTGTTTGAGATGAAATTTTGGAGCTTCCAAAAACCCTAAATTCCTCAGATCATATCTCCAAACATATAGCAAGACAAGATCTGAAATTTGGACCCAAGGTTTATACCGATTTATTCTCAAATGGGTTTTTTTTTTAGCTTTTGAAACTTCGTAGCGAAAACGTTATAGAGAAAATTCCACGATGACCTATTTGGGGCAGTGAAACCCTAGAATCCAAAGCTTTGATACCAAATGTTATGAAACTAGCTCACAAAAAGATAGAAAAGATAGATAAATGCCTTAGAAATAAGCCTCTTCGAGGGGAAAACCTCCTTTACATTACACAAATGAACAATTCTTGGATGATACAAATGACAAAACCTCCTTTCTACATATAGGAGTCTAAGGGGTCATAATATAATCAGAGTCTACATAACAATAATGATGTAAGGGCACAATAATAACAATAGTGGGTTTCTATGGGGCACACTAATAACAATATGGGGACTACGTGGGCACAACAATATAATAAGAGGGTTGTACTAATAACAATAAGGAGTTATACTAGTAGTATAGGGACCTAACATAAACACATGAATTTTGAAGGATTGCAAGGTGTAAACCCTCATATCTGTTTTGAGTCTAGTAAGCTCAAGGCAAAGAAGGAAAACCGCTCAAGTGAGTTTTTCTTTTGGGACAGATTCTTCTCCAGCGTCGTTTCTAGGATGGCAATCATGGAAATCATGGTATTGTGTGAAAGTCGACAGATTGAGCGGACGCTTGGTATTCTTCCAGAAGAAACAAACCCTCGCTAAAACTTCCTAGAGTAAAGCCAAGCTTTGAATTTTACAGTGATCGATAGGGGAAGATTTGGTGCACTTGAGTTTTTGTTGTAGTCCTGGGGGTGGAACAGAGCATATGAGTGCCTAGTTGATGTTCTTGAAAAAGGGGTGTTTCTTGATATCGGCGGCTCCCTGAGCTGAGACAAGGAACCTCCTTGGGTATTTTACTAGAAGTCATTTTATCCGATTCCAGGTGACGTTCCATTGCTCAGCCTCAGCCCTTGATCTCTCTGCCTGGCTTGTGCTACTCACATTGGCAATGCATTTGATTAGTTTTACCTTTGGACTACCAATTTGGTTGACATGAGCGGTTTGAGAGGTTATCAAATGAAACTGTATCAATCTAACGACACTTAAAATATCAATATGCACATTATCTGTATTCTATTCATTAAAAATAAGATTACATATATACACGAATGTTGTCTCAAGATAGGGAGACTATTTTGGACACACAATCTGTTGGTTGAGGAAATCTCTCAACCACACACCAAACTAGGAACAAGTAGATATAGCCAACTCCTATAGAATAGGAACGGACTTCTTATATAGAAAGAATCACAACTAGAGACAGGTAGGAATTAGATATTCCAACACTTCCCCTTAATGAGTACTTGTCTCCATATCAATCTGCAAAATCTAGTTGTGGTCAAATATGCCAAAAAGAATATGTTGATGTCCATATAAAAGAACAACCATATATTGAAATGCATGGGTGCAAACCACTGCAACTGCCAATCTTGTAGGATGTCCTTCATGTACATGGTTCTGTCAACCATTATAACTGCACACTTGTACCTGTAAATTCCCCTCCAATATCATCATGGGTTTTATCAGATTACTCGTAACCATGCTTTGGGTTTTAACGGATAACCCTCAACCTTGCCACCAAGGACTCTCAGCCACCAAGGCTAAACACAGCCATGAAGGCTCAACTCAGCCATGAAGGCTCTTCAGCCACTATGGGCCACAACCTTGCCACTAGGGCACTCCAGCCACTAAGGCTCACCAAAAACCCGACTCAACCAGGCCAAGGGTTTCTTCGGCTAACCCTAAACCATGCCAATAGGAATCTTTGTCCCACTTCACTCTTACATGTGGTTTTTAGCTTACCAGAAATCGACACTGTAAATATAAAGTGGTTTTTAGATAACCACGAACTGTATCGGGATACACGTGCCTTACAAGGCTTACGTTTCACACTCCACATTTTGGAGTTACTAGGTACATACTCTACAAAGATCACTGCAAAACCATCCTAGACTTGCTTGCAATTAACATGTGCGACTCATAATACAACATACTAGTGATTCTATTCCACAAACTCACACAAACTTTCACAAACTTTCACTAGCTGTCCATCATAATAGTTGTTGCTGCTCCTTTAATTTTCAGTGTCACTGTTGCACAAAATTAATATTTGGTGCACTTCAACCTTATTACCCACCACATAGTACATTTGCATCATCTTTCTGATTTAATTGTTTTCTTGGATTCAACTTGGCGATTTGTTAGAGTAGCTAATTCTAACAAAACCACTTCATTGAGTTAGCTAAGCTCAACACTTCTAATTCCAAAAAACAAAATACCATTATTTGTTTTCTTTGGAGTTTCTAAACATGCAATCATAACCAAAATTGCATTTCTACATTGAGTTGATCAAGCTCAATGTATTTATCTTACCAAACTCCAAGTAAATTTAGAAAATTTACTTTTCATATTTTACCATACCGTTGCAAAAGTTTGCTTGTTCCAACCCACCATGGAGATTTAAAAAATTGCTCCAAAGAAGGTTGAAGATCTTCTTTCTTTTTTGATGAGTGCAGATACGCAAACATGGTTAAACATCGAATAATAGTTTCAATTGGAGATGCTTCTTGTAAAGCTTATACATCTCGTCATTGTACAACTTCTTTTCCAGGTCCAATAAAATTGGATGGCACTCCATCCATTGAAATTCTGTTGTTAGTCAGAACACATGTTGTGCTAACTCGTGATATCGATCGAAGCGCTTTTCGGGAAGGATTTCATGCATCTTGTTGTGGCTTTCTCAGCCATGGAATGGGACTGCAGTACTTCGGTGGAGTAGGAACAATACTATTCAACCTTGTTTTGTCGGGGAAGTTGCACAGTATATAATTGAACAGGGCGGGGATGTGAATGCTGCTGGTCAGGGCGGCCAAACAACGATTGCAGCAAGATAGTCTAGGCAGGGTATGTATTCACTCTCATACACGAGTGGTCCATTTGGATTGTTCATCCAATTCTCCTCGTTTTGGAAATGAAACCCCGTTCGTTGCCACGAGAGCTCAGCGAACGTCCACGGATATGTCGAAAACACTGCCACAAAAACTACCAGATCAAGGTATTGCGGCTTGATCACTGGACTTCAGTTGCTGCAGGATTACACTTTGCCATAGAAACCGCCTTGCTGTATTGTTGGAAATGCATCAGCATGGCACTTCCACACTCACTACACAGTGGGTTCACTTCTCGACACCCTCATCTTTCTCTCAACATATATTTAGATATAGATGGACAAACAAACTAAAACTAAAACAAAATATATCTTTTACTTTCCTTAGCCTAGGTGGGGCCAAGCCCACGAGGGGCAAGGGCCTCAAGGCTCTAATACAAACTTAAAATAGCAATATGCACATTATCTATATTCTATTCATTAAAAATAAGATTAAATATATACAGGAATGTTGTCTCAAGATAGGGAGACTATTTTGGACACACAATCTGTTGGGTGAGGAAATCTCTCAACAAACTAGGAACAAGTAGATATAGTCAACTCTTATAGAATAGGAACTGACTCCCTACATAGAAAGAATCACAACTAGAGACAAGTAGGAATTAGATATTCCAACAACGATACACAATTCTCTAATCGTTTAATAGTTGATCTGACAGTGTAAGCTGATGAAAAATGATAACTAAAAAAGTTCTTCTCAGAAAAAGACACTTTACCACATACTTATAATAAAATAAAAATATGTAATAAACTAAATTATTAATGTAAAAAATATGAATATTTATTCGTACTTAGATGTAACAAACAAGGACCCTAACTTAATCTTATATACCATCTACATGGACCCAAAAATAATTGCAGAAGTTTCAAAGATAAATTAATTATGGTTGGAAAGCCAAAGTTCCCTGATTAGGTTGATTATGGTTGGAAAGACGATGTTCGTGGATTGCACCAATTATTATTGTTTGATTTCCAAAAACACTTTGTCATTTTGTTATGGTCTAGAGTTATCACAATCCAGCCAAGTAACTCTAATCCAGCCAAGTTATGTACAATTTTAAAGATAGAAATTTATTTTTAAATTTACCATTTTTTTTGGGTAAATTTTAATAACTAAGTATAAAATATTTTGTTATATTTTTATAAAAGTGTTGAAATTTTTAATTATTTTTATAAAAATATTAATTATTTTATTTAAACTAACTTAATATTATAAAATTTGAGTTAATAATTTTTAATAAATAAAAAAATTGACTCTATATATTTTTTTTAAATTAGAAAAATCTTAGTCACTAATATTAGCCAGTTTTTATTAAAAACCCATTTTATTGTGAAAAAATATCAACATGATGTCAACACCTATTTTGGAGATTACTAAGCTTTTTATATCATCAGATCACATAAGCGAAGTAGATAATTGGAATTGTAACACCAATGGTAAATGTGCATAAACATGAGAACTAATAAAATGAAAAATATCGACATGCTAGAATTGTCTTGTAGGTCACTAACCTCTAATAAATCGTTGCACCCAACAGTGATCACAAGATTGCAATGGTTCAATGTGAATCACCACGAAGCTTCAAATTTCAAACTTCATAACAATAGAACTCTAATCAAACCCTCAATCTAGGGATAGGTGATGTGTGATCACAAGATTGCAATGGTTCAATGTGAATCACCACGAAGCTTCAAATTTCAAACTCCATAACAATTGAACTCTAATCAAATCCTCAATCTAGGGATAGGTGATGTGTGACGTTGGTACAACAAATACTCACAATGAATAGTTTGACCAATGTTTTTATTCATGCTTAGATATTATGGATCATACATTTCCTTTTAATTGTCTAGGTTTTTATTCATGCTTAGATATTATGGATCATACATTTCCTTTTAATTGTCTAGATTTTTGCGGGTGAAATATATAAAGACTTTTTGCTTATTAAATGAGTGTTTTGTTTTTCAGAAGAAGAAGCATAATATATTCATATAAAAAAAGAGATTACATAATGCAAACGCAAGAAGCATATGCAAAAACGTGGACCGAGCCACATACGAATCTGCACCAAATATAGCCCCGAAAGACCAATAATGTCTAGAAAACAAGGCAAACCCATCTATAAGGTGCAGAAATGGCACTAAAGCACAAAGCAGACAAGCAACGAAAAACAGCACAAGGTCTGACTGCCCAATACAAAAGGATAGACACGAAATGAGGAAGAGAGCAGCACAAAAGCCACTCCTTCCCCGCCCCCTCAAACTCTCCACTCGAAATCAGACGAGAAACAAGATCACTGCCACAATCAACCGCATCTGCCTGCAGAAAAGACCAACGGAAAGATCCATAGAAGCGGCACGAAACAGAGCAAAGCCTGTTGTTCCCTCAACGCTCCAAAGGATATTCCGCGGCCAGAACAACCCTAACTGCCACCGAGAAGGAGAAGACCCACCGGAGCAGAGGCGAGAACCGGGGGTAGAGGCGGCATGGGAAGCCACCTCGCCCCCGCTCAGAGAAGACTAAGAGACCAGAAGAAGAAAAGAAGCCTACAGGACGAAACCCCTCTGCTAGCCTCTCGCCGCCCGACTCAGGGGAGCCCGCTCCTCACGCCCCGCTCGCCTTTGGAGAATCCCCGCAGATTCGTCGCTCCTGCTCCTCCCGGATCTCCTGCTTGCCGCACCTACTCCTGCTCGCCGCTCCTGTTCCTGTTCCCTTTCGCTCACCTGCTCCTGCCGGATCCCCTGTTCCTGCTCCTCCCGGTTTGCCCGCTCCTGCTCCTGCTCCCTCTCTCCTGCACACAAAACCTCCCGCTCCTGCTCGCCGCTCCTGCTCCTTTTCTGTGTTCAAACCCTCCCGCTCGCTCACCTGCTCCTGCCGGATCCCCTGCTCCTGTTCCTCTCGGATCTCCCGCTCCTTCTCCCTCTCGCTCCTGCTCCTACTCCTGCTCCCTTTCTCCTGTGCACAAAACCTCCCCTCCAAATCTACAAGGTATATGAGAAGGATCCTGAAGTTTTTCGAAATCTAGCGTTCAAGCTCCGTCGCTCCTTTCGATTCTGTCAGATCCGCTGTCGACCTTCCCTTTACCCGCACTGCCTCTGCACAGGCTCCTCCTCCTTCCGGATTCTCGAATCAGCGTTCAAGCTTCGTCGCTCCGTCTGCTCCTCCCGCTCCTGCCAAAAGCCCCAAATCCCTCAGCACAGGCTCCTCCTTCCGGATTCTCGAATGATCCCTCACTCCGTCAAAGTTCCGTCGCTCCGTCCGCTCCTCCCACTCCTGCCAAAAGCCCCAGATCCCTCAGTCCTTACCGCGCAGGCTCCTCCTCCTTCGCTCTGGATCGTAATGAATATCAGTCCAAGCTCCGTCGCTCCATCCGCTCCTCCCGCTCCTGCCAAAAGCCCCAGATCCCTCAGTCCTTTCCACGCAGGCTCCTCCTCCTTCCGGATTCTCGAATGATCCCTCGCTCCGTCCAAGTTCCCTCGCTCCGTCCGCTCCGTCCGCTCCTGCCAAAATTCGAAAAATACGAAAATTTAGCAGTTCGATTTGTACACCGAATACTTCGATCAAATTCGATTCGATTGACGGTATAACAGATTAATGGACTAGTTCGTTTTTTCAACCTAAATGGAGTAGTTCGTTGTTTACCTAAACAGACTTGCATAGAATAGTAAGTGAAGATTGCATGCAGGTATGAATAAAAGAATGGGTAGATAATTATTAATTTGGAAAATTCTTTCTCTGTTTTTTTTTTCATACGATTTTAATTTCTACCTAAATGGAGTAGTTCGTTGTTTACCTAAACAGACTTGCATAGAATAGTAAGTGAAGATTGCATGCAGGTATGAATAAAAGAATGGGTAGATAATTATTAATTTGGAAAATTCTTTCTCTGTTTTTTTTTTCATACGATTTTAATTTCTTTCATGTTTTGAATGCGTGGAAAGTTCATAAAGTTGTAGGAAAGAGCTTGAACATCAACACCTAAAATTGGAAAATTAAATTAGAAAGAATGGATTCTATAAAGTTTTAGAAAGAATCTGAACATCAACACTTAAATTTGGTTATTTGGTAAATTGAATTAGGAAGAATAGCTTTTATATATATAAAAATATATTTCTTAAAATTGGTATAATATTTATAATTATTAGATTATTCACATACGAAAATAAGAAATAAAATAAATAGAATGTATTATTATTTTTATTACGAGTTGTTTTTAGTGTGATTTTTTGGAAGTTTTTAATTTCTCCAAAATCTTTCAGGAATTTGTTGAAATCACAAGTTTGTTTTTAGTGTGATTTTTTGGAAGTTTTTAATTTCTCCAAAATCTTTCAGGAATTTGTTGAAATCACAAGTTTGATGGGTAACGCTGCATAATCGAAGTGCGGGTTTTTTAGGGTGTTGAATTCATTTTTTTTCCAGGACAGGGTGCTGAATTCATATATACAGTCAAAAAACTAGTTTAAATAACCCAAATCAAGATTTCACTTCAAATTTTTCCTCAGATTCCTACACGAAAAAGTCCAAAAAATAACACTAAAGATAACTCGTTCTGTTATAATAACACTTATATATAGATATTAATGAAATACTTTCGTGAAATAAACTGGAATTCATTCCAGAAATCTTCACGAGAGCTGCTAAGAGTGTTATCATCGTGAAATCCTTGTGGATCAGTCATTAAGATTTCTTTGACTTCCTTTCTAACCTGCGCTCATAATTGAAACTGTAGGCTCACCCGTCTGGCACTCGAACATGATTACAAATGTGCTAGAGCTAACCATAACTTGTCAAAAATCTATCCAAATAGAATCTTGCCAACATGCCAACAGTAGCGTCAAGTGCTTTGAATTTTGATTTTTTTTTTTCAAATATCTATTTGTTTATAATGTTATAGTAGCAGTAGTAACATCCTAACCCCATGAATCCTGTTCATTTATCTTTCAAACCTTTTTCGGGCAGGCAATTATTGCATGACAATATAGTGTTTAATGTTTGCCATTCAAAACAACCTTAGAAGGAAAACATGAGGTGATGGGATGCATTGTCGGAATAAGTGCAAAAAGGGTCATTTTAACCATGATTAGTAATACTGTGAATAACAATCGGTCACCACTGTTATATTTGTACCAGCAAAATGAAAGGAGGCAGCCATTATTACCATTGCGATAAATATAATAAGCTTGTCTTTACATGGCATAATGGTGTAGATTCCATATATGAACAACATTGCCTGTAAACAGTTATGGTCGTGGGCTACGTTGAAAGAGTTCTCTTCCGGCTACTATGCCCTCCTCAGCTTTCAGCTGGGAAAAAACAAAAAAGATGTGAGAGTGCGTATTGGCTGATCAGTCGGATATAGACATTAACACAAAGTGACCTTAGAATGGAATTGATGTGCGGCGTCAAACCTGAATAATGGGTATTTACATTTGGTAGAAATAATTTATTGGTAATGGAAATCTGCAGTAGGAAAACACACGAACAGAATTTGAGATTTTGCACATAGCTAGTTAGATACTTATAATTAGTATCAAAATTCCAAGAGTTAGTATGAAAACTGAAAAACAAAAAGTTATGATAAAAATTTCAAACTGGCTCACAAGTCACAAATCTTAATTTTCGCAAAATACTTTTGCACATGGTATATATATGTAAGAAAATACGGTGAATAAAATATGAAATTTGGAACAACCCTATTTAGATGTTTTTCTTCAATCCCTTGAATAATTTGCCATCTAAATTTTCCAAAAATGTTTTTCTTTAATTAAAAAAAAAAAATTACTATCCAGGTTTTCCCAAAAAAAAATTACAGCAAAAATTGAAAGATATTGTCAAAATCTTAACATTATAATTATAACTCCCAAATGTTTAAAATAATAAACAATCCATAAACGTTTTTTCAATTTGACAAAAATTGTAAACCAATGCTAAACCAAATTATGTTTATTTAAGATTAGGTTCCGTGACAAACAAGTATAATAAAAAATTTGAGTTAAATTCTCAACACAAAAAAAATATGAATGCTTATTAATATTTGGATATAAGAAAAAGGGAAAATAATCAAATTGTTTTATTATTTATACAAGTTTGGTATACTATCTACATGGACCCAAAAAAGGGTAAAATTACTTAAATTGTTAATATAAAAAATATGAATACTTATTAATATTTAGATATAAGAAAAAAGGATAATAATTAAATTGTTTTATTATTCATACAAGTTTGGAATACTATCTGCATGGACCCAAAATAATGGTAGGGGTTTTATAGGCAGAGTAATTAATGGTAGGGGTTTTATAGGCAGAGTAATTATGGGGAAATGTAATGTTTGTGGATTGCATGGATTATAGTTGAAAAGCTTATGATTGTATTGATTATGGTTGGAAAGTTTATATTTGTTGATTGTATTAATTATTATTGGGAGTTGTCTAAAGGACACCCAAATTTTCATAATATTAAAAATTTTAAAGAATTCAATTTTTGGAGTGTTGCAACTTCTTTTAGAGCACAGTGGAAATAGATTTAACATTATGAAAAACTCCTCACACCCAAAATCTTGAAACTTAAACTAGATTTCCAAAAAATTCTACCAATATTTAAATTTTTTCCAAACAAAATTATGACCTTACTTATTATTGTTCTGATTAACTTTTCCGTTGTGCATTCTTGTTATGGTTGAATAAACATTTGAAAATCAACTACATGCCTATTATAATAACTTGAAGTGAGTTACTCAGATGCTTTGGTCATATGTTGAGGCACCCCACTAGGAAACCATTTTATTTTGCAAAGATATCAGCGTTCGAAATATGATGTTCACACGTATTTTAGAGGCTAATAGGTCTTTTATATCATCAACCATTTTATTTTGCAAAGATATCAGCATTAGAAATATGATGGCCACACGTATTTTAAAGGCTACTAGGACTTTTATATCATCAACCATTTTATTTTGCAAAGATATTAGCATTAGAAATATGATGTTCACACGTATTTTGGAGGCTACTAGGTCTTTTATATCATCAACCATTTTATTTTGCAAATATATTAGCATTAGAAATATGATGTTCACACGTATTTTAGAGGCTACTAGGTCTTTTATATAATCAAATCACATAAGAGATGTAGATAATAGGAATTGAAACACTAACGATAAACCTTACCCAACGTGCATAAGACATGAGAAGTAATACCTTGAAGATGAAAAATATCGACAAGAGGTGACCACTAAATATGAACCATTATGAAGTTTCAAACTCCATAACAATAGAACTCTAATCAAACCTTCAATCTAGGTATAGGTGATGTGTGATGTTGGCACAATAAACACTGACGATGAATAGTTTGACCATGTGCATAAGGGGTCTCTAGTCTTATTATTAGGTTTAAAAGAATTATATCATGGCATTACACGATCTAAATAAATGAGCTCATAACGCAAAGTACACTATTATCGTGGAAAATTATAGGAGTGAACCATGGATCATTCATCATATGAGAAAAGGAGTTTTTATGCGAGTGTGATTAGAGATCATTCTCAACATAACAATATGATTCCAGTGAAAATGGTACTTAAAAAATGACAATGCAATCAACACATTGGCAGCAATGCTCAGTGTCACAACTAGTATGAAAGAGAGATATATTTGGAAAATTATCAATATCATGAAAACTTATATAGTCTGAACATCAAATGATATTAAGATTAAAAACATTGATGACAACCAGATGTTATAATAACTAAGCTAATGTGAAAATGACTTTGAAGTCATTCTAACTTTTCAAACTTATCAACCATGAAAAGATATCATTGTTCAGAAAATTGGGTGAATATGTTTAGTTGTTCCCCAGCAAAGGATAGATTTTCCAAATTTCTAGATCATGTACGCGTAACACTCCTTGACGTACTAATTTTCTGATTTTAAAATGACAATGAAACCCTTTCCCAGTCATACAGAATTTTTGATTTTAAAACACCCTTTCCGAGTCATACAGAATTTTTGATTTTAGAACACCAATGAAGTCTTGACAGCCATGATCTAAGATGGAATATATACATTATGAAGATACTGTGTGTTTTTCAGCATCGATGATTTAATATACAATATCTATGTTATGAGGAAATTGGGTATGTTTTGTTTACATCGATTTTGCTAACTGGTGAGTTTCAGATTTGAAAGTAATCATAACATCACTCAAGAACACATTTCATATATAATATTGCAAACATGAGATTTCTTACATAAAGATGAAGGAATTACATAGATTGTTGACTCAAGGTAGTCAATGTTTGATATAGGACCTTCCATGTGATAGGATAACAGTAATCCAAGCAAATTACATTGCTTTTTAATTCTCTTACTCGGGATTAGATCAACATATTATCAATAAAACTATGATTAACTTCTATTGCATTAAACTCATATAAATAAAGATTAAGGTTTAGCGGGTTAGATGAACATATTATGGATAAAATTATGATTAACTTTTATTGTGTTAAACTCATATAAATATATATTAAGGTTTTGATGGTTTATCAGGTTTTATTTATTTAGGATGTCATCCAAGTGGAAATGGATGAAGGGAAGAAAATGGGTTTGTCGAGTGAGGTTTTATTTATTTAGGATCTCATCCCAGTGTAAATGGATGAAGTGAAGGAAACAGAAATGCAAGATTATATTTATCTCTAATGGTTAAGGGTTATTCAAGTGGAGACCATAGCCTACAAATATGTAAAGCTTCAACTAAAACCTACTTATCTCTAATGATTAAGGGTAATCCAAGTGGAGACCATAACTTGGAATGTCACTCACATGGAGCTAAATGTTATTCTTGTGCGAAAATTGTAAATTGATAGTTAATCAATCTACTATAAAATTACCCATGCTAATTATTAAAATTGACTAGCACTCACAAGAAAGAAAGGATAACACAATGTGCTAAAGATTACTAGAGGAGCCTTTCATTGTTCTCCAATCCATTGGGATGAAGAGGGAACCCATTATATAGAATGAAGCTCATTACTATTTATATTGAATTACAAGAAACTATGAACTTTACATTGAATTACAAAAAACTATGAACTTAAAACCATGAACCAGAAATTTTCTGTGCTCCATATGGTGTTAATGAAACACTGAATTCCTTACTATAAGGAAAATTAAAAAAAAAAAAACAATAGAATATTTTAATAATTGTGTATATTACTACTTAAAAGTAATAGGTTATTGAGATAATCATTATGCTTATTTCCCAACCCCTTGGAGACAAATGCACTTATCACTCTTTATTACCCACTTTTTTAGGTGGAGTGCATTCAAAATTAAAATGAATCTAATGACATAGAATGATATATTTAATGTTATTATATTTTTTAAGTCTTATGTTTAACTTAATGGTTTTTGGGATTAGTTTTAAAAGTAATAAGGATGACATGCAATGACTTAATTTTAATTAATGTTGGATTACCAGTCTAAAACTAAATGAGAATGCCTTGTAAAAATAGTGATGATGACACATTCCCACATTCACCACCCCACCATTAAGTCATCACTTTTACACCCATTTTCACATCTATGATAAGGAATTAGTGAGAAGCACATCACTATATGTCATTTTCATTATTTTTATATATTAACAAATACACACCTTTCCTCTAAGAGGGTAAATGTGGGATATCTAAAGTGTGCATTTATTTCAACTATATGGAAGGTATATAGTTAAGTGGTGAAAGTATGTATTTATTTTAACTATATGCTATCTTCAGTACTTTTACCTTTCTTGTTCATTTACTTTTAAATATGTGTTAAACATGTCACTTACAATTGGGATAAGAAATTATCGATAAATAGTCACTACATCTCATTCTCATTACTTTTATATTCCAATAAATGCATACCTATACTTATATAGTTGATAATGAAAGTACACATTTTTTGTAACTATATACCATCCTCACCACAAATATGCTTTATCCTCATTTACTTTTATACTTATAATGGGGTATCATTGAAAAAGGCATCACTTCATGTCATTCTAATTACTTTTACATTTTATTTTCATTAATTTTACTCCAATGAAAAATAGCAAATAATACATCTTAAATGTAAGTTAAGTGACATAATTTGATGTCAAATTTAATTGAATTATAAAATTATTAGAAAATTAAACAACTAACATTTTTGAAATATAATTTTCATATTTTTTATTTAATAAAAACAATAAATTTTTAAAATTATTTTTTTTCATAAAAATAAAATAAATTGATTTTACAATATTAAAAAAATATTATTCAAAATTTATTTTTTTAAAAAAATAAAAATTAAAAAATAAAAAATTTTACAATATTAAAAAAATAGTATTCATATCAAATTATCTTCAACTTAAATAAAAAATAATAAAATAAACCCAAATCAAAAATAATAAAATAAACCTTAATAAACCTTTTACTTGCATATTTCCATCTTAAGTTAAGATCTCGATTACTTTCATCAATATTACATGAGAATCTTTTCAACTCATTAATGTACGCTGCCATATTAAGCAAATTTGTTTTTCCTACTTAAAGTAAAAATGGAAAATATTAAATATTAGATTTTTTTAATAATCATTTATTTAAAGTTTAGTAGGAAAATATGAATGCATATATTTATGAGTAAATTATGAGTAAATTGATATTTAATATTTTATTATTTTTTATTATTGTTTAGTCTAGTGTTTATGTAGGTGTGAGAGTTTCCCATAATTATTCGTAGAATAGAAGGATTTAATTTTTATGAGATATTTTAATATAAATGTGATTGATATAAATTAATAAATATATATTAAAAAATTTATCCAAATAAATAACAACAATATTTAAAAATTAATAATAATAATATATAATAATAAATTAATAATACTAATAATAATAATAATAAATTTAATTAGTTATATAATGTAATGATGATAATAATAATAAAATAATTATTTTAGAATAATTATGAAATGATTATTTCATAATAACATTAGTGTTTATTTTTATTATTCACATAATTATTATTTAAATATTATTAAATAAATAATAATTATATTAATAATAATATAAAAATATTATTATTATTAATTAATAATATTAATAATCATAAAAATTATTATTTTTATTATTTTTTAAAGTTTGGTATGACTACATCTTCATCATGTCTAATATATCACTATGATTGGGGCAGGAAATTTTATCAGTGACTTCACATTAAGGAGTGCCTTAATAAAGCACCCGATCGCCATTTATCCAAAATCTTGTTGACTAAAAAAATATATTATGAATAACAATAATTATTAGTAGTCTTATATTAATAATGAAAATAAAATATTGTTAAGTGTTGACAATTAATAATATAAAATAATAATAATTAATATTATTATCAACAATAATTAATAATTGTTATTATTGATATTATTATTAATCTAATTATATAAAAGTATTAATATTATATTTTCAATACTTAATAAATATAATAATATTAATCCAAGTACACATAAATTTGAAAGAAAACAATATAAAAAAAAAAAAAAAAAAATTATTATGATTATAGGAAAAATACACTTAGAATAAAAAGTTAAGGCAATGAAGAAAGCATGAATTTACACATGATTGACAATGGTTGGAAATCGCCAACAATTGTTGGCAATGGTTGACAAAGCCCCATTCTCACTATCTTTGTCGCAATGTGACAAAAAAAATGACAACCAATTTTAAACATTACAACACCAATGACAACAATGGAATTTACTAACATTGAAAGAAATAAAATTATATATTTAATGAGATATATTTTAGTTCCCACATCAACAACAAATTCCACAATAAAACCTAACTTTCAACATTTCACCAAAACACAATTATTTTATGCCAACCTCTTCCAAAACACACTTAGGACGGTGATAGAAGCTACATCAATTTAAATCAATAGGATAATGATCACAATACTTACACTTTCAATTCAATCCGTTCCCATTTTCATTCCTAATTCTCTTTGTTGCAAATGATATAAAGTTTCAACATCTAATTTAATTCCATTCAAAACATGAATATGCTCATCAACAAAACGTGGATAGAAATCATGTCTTCTATCAAACCTTGTGCAAATATAGGTAACAAAACTAATGGTTTCTACAATAACTTTAATTGCTGAAATGTAATACACACCATCATTGTTCCCCATATTTGCATTTCATTGATAGAAATATATGATTGACATCAGTACATGCACACATAAATAGATAAATGTAAACAAAAATGTTGATATATGTTTTTGGTTCTTTCATTCTAAATCCACAAAAAAAATTATCATACATAGAACTAAAGAGATTCAAAACAATGAAAAAAAAGTAGAAACAGGTACAATTCAACTAAGAAAAGAACAACATGACCTCAAAAAAAAGCTACTTACTCACACAATTACTTCCAAATGGTAAATTTACTTAGTTTACCAATTAACAACTATATTTAAATCATCAGCAAGAAGAACAAGATCCTATCAACTTCCATGCAAATAATATCTAGAAACAACAACAGTTATAGTCAACCAATCATTTTTTTATGAAAAACATCCCAAAAAACTAAGCATTAATCAAGACAAATACCCTGAAAATCATATCGTCTACAATCGTTCCTCATTTTTATTTCTAAGTGCAACATATGCATTGTCTTGCAATTTAGCATAACATTGAAAACAGAAAGACGGTGAAATCCACAAACCATCTATCGAATTCACTCTTGATATAGATGTAAACATCAAACCTTACCTCTCTCTATCTCCAATATCCATAGTGGCTCGTTGCAAATTCATCCCCTGTGATTTGTGAATTGTAAACGCCCATGCCATTTTCAATGGAATTTGTCTAAGATTCCCCCTAACAATAGGCACAATTGACACAACATTAAAGCAGTCGTTATCAAAGGGAACACCCTATTACTTTTCAAAAATTATTGTAGCGAATTGCAGAAGTTGTGGCGGCTTCGAACCAGGTGCATAGAAAATATATTCAATATATCCAAGTGCACCATTAACCAACACAACCTCAACCCACAAATTACACATTAACATCACATGCTCTCCATGACATAGAATCACTTCAGGCTCCAACACATCATCATCATTCTCACCAAATGTTCTTCTTCTAGCGCATTCTGCAACATATCTTACAACATGAAAATTTAATGATTTAAGCATCTTTTGGTTGTGCAAATTGACGATATTATTCATTGGGAAGAAGTGAATAGAAGAATCAAATAAAAACATTTCTTGTCGATCCAAGAATCTATCAACATGCGTCATAAGAAGATCCCAATCAGTGAGAAAAGGCTCTTCATTTCTAATATTGATTAGAATATTGCGAAAAGTCCTTTGTCTTAGATTGTCTCCTTACTGCCTATATATTTTGTCCAAACTCACAACAATGTTGAAGCTTTCCCACAAAACTTTCTCAGCAGTTCTACCTACAGAGAAGGGTTTATCCTTGATAGGAGGTAATTGGCCAAGGTCGGTGATGAGAATGACAGGCCTACTACCAAAATGACAACCTTTACTTTCAAGAAAAGGCTTCTCGTAAACAACAATCTATCTGTATGAAAAGCATCATACCTATTAAGATCATCTCATCAATCAATATATAGCAAATATGCATCATTTCTTCTTGAAATACTACTATAGTCTGGCCAGAGAATGGTTTCATATCTTTTATAGGAATTTTTAAGGAAGAATGTATTTTTTTGCCATGAATGTTAAAAGAAACTATACCAGTAAGATCGAACAATAAAAATAGTCTTTTATCAATTGTTGTTGAAGCTTAAAGAGTGTGATAAATATAGTGAATGAGTGAAGACTTCCTAGTTGTAGCAGTTCCTTGAATAATCATTTTCAAAATGCCATCATTCCCACAATTAAAAAAGTGTGAAAAAATAATCTCAAAATCAGCCAGTTATTTGTCTGATAGACACAAAGATGACAAAAATGTCTTTGTAACCAAGCTCACATTTACAACACCCACAAGGTAAGAATATTTTATAAAATGGATCCCTCTTTCCAAAAAATCATTTGGGACCATTGATTCCTTCCAATTGTAATGAATATCAAAGTCCCTTCTACCAAGATTGTCAAGGTCTAAAATGCTTACATTGCTTGGAGGAATTATCCAGGAAAAAACCTGCCACTCTTCCAAGTCTCGATCAACATTTTCTTCATGTGCAAGGGGATCAACATCTTCTTCATCGAATCCATTTAGCAAAGGGCCTCAATCAACATGTTGAACACAATATCTGAAATTCCTCCAATTCTAAATGATACTTTTAGTTGAAATCCCTATATCAGAAGAAATGTCATGAAATGGCTTGTATAAAAGCAACTCACTCCATGAAAAGGTTCCAAACTCTTCAAACCCAGCATCAGGAACAATATAAAATCATGGCCAAACATGAGCAATAGAAAGGTTATCTTGTGACATCCATGGTTGTTGCCTATGGTTGGCATCAAAACGCCATGATCTTGTTGCTTATATCAACCACAAAGCTTCCAAAAAAATAAGACAGGTTTGATATAACTAAATGAAATTGTTTTCCCATGAAACCTCATCAGAATACAGTGATAACTTTTTTCACACGTTTTTCCAAACATTCAAAGATAAAAAATTGCATCTACAAGAAACAAGAGGGGGTTTTGGGAACCAATGTTGGGTTCCTTGAGCTCTAATGTCACGCTCAACAAGAATTTTAGTAAGAAACCTTCTATATGCAGACAACACAGGAGCCTTAGATGCACTCCCACTAGCTACACTTATCAATATTTCGTGATGACTTTCTAATCTTCTCTATGCCTTTGAAGCATATTTTGATATATATTTAAATATTACATGTTGAGAGACAATTCACTAGAAATGAAAATTTTCTTGCCACGTTGTTAAAAGATTGACATTGTGAACATTTAAACGGTCATCATTTCATGCCAGTTCACATTTTTTATTCCCTTTTTCATCTATATACAATGTTGACACTACACAAACCTCCCAAGGAGCATCATAATGACACAGAAGGATAGATCCTTTTTTATGTAGACACGAACTAACGCTACATTTCACATGCCTTTCCACATGATTCACCAAATGCTCATAATCTTCTCTAGGATTAAAATAAAAAGAATTACGTATTTAATAGGTATGGATCGTCATTCAAACTTTGAGAGGTCATGACATTTCGACGATGCATGTCATGGGGATTCTAGGCAGTAACATGTTTGTCGAAATAGCACTTTGTAGTGCTAACAAAAATAGACTTGGACCAATCAAATGTTTCCATATCTGGTGCTCTAGGAAACCACAAAATCCATGAATGTGGTATGAACTTCTATTCTACCACTCGTACGTGAAATAATTAAAAACATGCAATTAACATACAACTAAAAACTATTAGAACATACCTTTTTGGTTAAACGATCAATAAAAAAGGGAAAAAGGGAAAGATAACAAACCTATACTAGAAATCCTTAGCACCAAGATATCTCTGCAAAACCACCTCTTAGAATATATTGAATCTTTAGTGCATGTACATAATGACTATATGTGGGTACTGAATAACATTTTCAATTTTTTTGGCATGCTCATTTTGTCGAGAACAATGGCTATTTGAAGGCATTAAACTATGCAATTCAAGCCACTTTGTGTCTATTGCACTCAATGTAAACAATAAAGTAGGGATACCCAATTGGGTAATTATGTATGTCAGTTCAAAATGAAACTTTTCCCAATAAGCCCTTTCCCCCTAATACAAGATCCAAAATATATTAATTTTTCATCCAATTTATTGTCTGGTATATCATGTAGCTATTTCCGCAACTCCCATACAGTTTCACGTGCATTTTCATGGATACTCTTCTTCAAAAAGAAAGAAGTTGTTCCTTGACTTCGATCATGCAAAATCATATTCCAAAATAAATATTGAAACTAAGTATGGCTTCCATTTATTTGATCATAATATATGAGTAAATACAAACCATATTCATGCATCTCAACATTTCAAATATGTGTATGTAACCAATCACCATCTCCTGTAGGGAATAAATTCGAGAATTCCATGTCCAAAAATCCTTCAATCTTATATTCGTTAATGGGAGATGTAGCTATATTAGGCTAATCCACTGGTGTAATGGATGTGTAATCTATGTTCTCAATGAATCCTCTTATTTAATCAACTTCCCTAGATTCATTAGGAAAGAAGGAAATAAACGACAACGGGTGACAATGAAAAGAATTAGTACGCTCCCTATCAATCTCTGCATCCTCCCTAGCTATTTCATCAATATCACTATCAACAAATTCAAGCCTACTAGAGACATCTGTAGGCCTTTCTAGGAGAGAAGTAGCTGAATCCATGTCAACTTAACCATCCATGTAGTTCTTGTCCATTTTTATTTTGTAAACTAATCCATCCAACACACATTGTCTCTTCACGTAATATTCATAATATTTTGATTGAACACCTCATCTTCTCACAATAAAAAATCTAATTGTTCAACCCGTAATGGAAGCTTCCTTACAATGGAAGAAATATCTTGCAATAAACTTATTGTGTACCCGCTATATTTATATTGAACACCATGATCATGCGACACTTGCGAAATCAGATTTACCCATGCTATTAACATCTCTTCTACTTGGGTCAAAACTCTTAAAACCTCTAGTTGTTCACATGGATCCATGTTGTTTAATCTGGAAAAGTGATGAGTACCTTTCTCACCCTTACATATTTTACAAATGGGCTCCTCAGGCCATCCTACAACTTGTATACCAGGATAACGTTCATTTCACACTTGTCACATATGCAATGTAGACAGACTATCAATCCTGGACTAAACGTTTTTATGGACCTTAACTATGTCACTGCTAAAATGGGAGGGAGAAATTTCATTTTCTCTTGTAAGCACAGCTCTAGGTTAGTGATGATTTGAAAATATATGGAAAATTACATCATTACTTGCATAATTACTTTCCATAAATGAATGTGAATCCATTCTTTGACATTGGATAGAGTGGTCCAAACCCTACTTCCAAGGAAAAAACTAACCTTTATGAGAATGAAGAGATATCTACAAGAAAAAGTAAAATTTCACAATCAAATAACACAACGAACACATAGAGGATACACATTATTTTCATTGTGTCTCTACCCAGGTGCAGTTGGAGGAACTGATATTCCTTGAAATCGATGCATATATGTTCCTTGACCATTATTCATCTAGGAAACATGATGAAAGGAAATAAAATGAAATAGAATATGTGCAAAAAAATATAAATTTAAAATTCACAAGTTGAAAACCATCGAAAACATAAATGCATAAACCACCTATGGTGCACCAAGAATATAAATGTCCCCATAGTCTCTATCATGAAGGAAATTTTCTCTAAAGGTGCGGGCACAAATGTTGCTTCCAACATTCCCAATAGACTGACCCAAATTTCCAACCATCCTAGGAAGCATATTACTATCAAGAAGAAAATAAGTTGCAGCAACACGATCATTTGAATCAGAGTGCATATATTCCATCACAACATCTCTCCAACCATTTCTATCACACTCACAGTCCTCACTTCTATGAAGCCTCCCTAGGCAAAGACATAATCGCAAAAAACTGAGCTAAGAAAATGCATCGAACAACAAAAAAATATACAAACAATTAAGAAAAAAACAAACCAACATTTTCTTCAGACAAAATGACCCAAACTCATGATTATCAGCACCTTCTATTTCAACATTTTCCAAATTTTGGCAATTTTTTGGTTCAACTTGCTCTTTAAGAATGAATCAAGGTCTCACATGGTCTATAGTTAGTTCCCCACAAACAATCATTTCTATAGTGTTCTAAAAAACTAAAAGGGAAACAACACAACAATAAAAAGTTCACTTCAACAAAAAAAGACAATAGAGGAGTAAAAACATTTTAAGTGCCTTCATTGTTGCAACAAACACATAACACATAGATACTAGAGCACCAACTATATTGACTACATAGTTGTCAGTAGGAATGCTATGACCCTCATTGACAACAAAGTGTCCCATAGTTTCAACCATCTCAAGAAGGCTATCACCACCACCCATAAAACCAGATGTCGTGATTTGTTTGCTTCCATCATTTTGAACACCTGACAAATTTGCAACTCCTTCATTGTTTTCAGAGAAAACATCCTCCTCATCCATATGAACACTCTCTTTCCAAATAGAATGTCACCAAAGAGAATCAATGTTAGAAAAGATTGAATAACACAAAAATATCTTTGACATTGAAAACATATAGGAAAAAAATCATTTAAACAAAATTTTCCTCATATTTAAGCACTCCCATTTTCATACTTACAATTTCATCGTCCCCTTCTTGGTGATTTGTTAAAGCTCATTTTTTTCGTTGGTATGCACCTCTTCTCCATTCTCTAATGACATCCTTATTTTTATTATACAATTTCCATTGGTATTTGTTTGTTCTTTGGCATGTACTAGGAGAACGAGGTTTTTTCACACCTCTTGCTTCTTATGTGGTTGAAATCGACTGCAAGAATTGGTAGCAACAATAAAGAAATTGGAACATGCAGCAGCATGTTAGTAAAGTATTCAGGAGCAGGGCTATTGTGGGACACTGGTACCCAATAGTGTCCATTGATTTCCATGAGCATGCTATGGCCGGTATGATGGTTTTAAGGCAGGGATATGCCTTGGTTTTTGTATCTTCCGATGCAAGGAAGCCTTTCCAAGCGATGGACTGTCCAGGATGGGGGTGCCAACGGAACATGGAAAGTGAGTGATTGCACGGAAGGGGTGACCTGATTCACAAGGGACTCTGTAGTAGATAAGGGAAGGTCATGGATGGATTTGTTTTTGTCATTAGCATTGCTAGATGGAATCAAATGCACATTGGGAGTGCACCCTCGAACAATGAGTCAGTAACTTTTCTCTGAGGGGAAAAGTGGCATAGGATTATAGCGTTGGACATTGGATGAATATTTGAATTTGCAGTGGATTTTGGACTTCCTGGGAAGGAAGTCGATCCTAGTATTACTTTTAGGGTGGATGTGTGAGCCTCTAGATTCCCTTGTTGTGGATTCATATTATTTTATTTTCTAGTTGAGAAAATGTACATATGTGTCTATGTATATGTGGTTATTGTAAATATCATAATGAGCTATGTTATAAAGCTCCAATATGCGGTATGTTGTCATGATGTTTTGATTTTAAGCATATATTTCATTGTAAATACTGCAATGAGCTGTGTTGTAAAGGTCCATGGGCAGTATGTTTTGTTTTTAGCAATCATGTTGGTTATAGGTGTCATTGAACACTAAGGGCTGTGTTCCCCCAAGGGGGAGGGTTCAGTAACAACCCTGGTGAAAATTCCATGTAAAAATATATAAATACCACGGATGATGGGACACATATTCCATGCTAAAAGGTGGGAAGGAAATCTTAATGTGTGTTCATTTGGTTTTTTGTGGCTACGGAAATTGGAAAAGGCAATCGTTAACGCATCAAACAGGAAAAAAAAGGTATTTTGGCACATTTATTTATGGAAATAATGGAAATTACAAGAAAAGGAAGGTGAAAGGTCACAGGTTGCATGTGAGGAGGAAATTGAAGGAAAATAATTGAGAATGAAGAGAATAGAGGCCTCACTAATAAAAATTCTTCTCAGGATCAGTTGGCAAGACTTGGTCAATTTAGCTTTGGAGCTCTCTCATTATTCTCTCTCTCTCTGATACTCTTTGATACTAAGTTTTCTTGGAGCACTTTGGCATTGCAGCAAGAAAGACAAAGAAGGCAAGAGGAAGCAAAGATCAAGCAAGGAAAGGCATGATCAAGCAGCTACAACAGGTTTCATTATAGGTATCAACTTACATGTGTATTTTCCTTGCTAGATTTGGCATGCATGGGATTTCATATGTTTCTTTTCTACCATGACATGGGTCTTCCTAGGTGTGACAACATTTTCAGCCTAGTCTTGCCATTTCCTGATAGCTTTGATGAGATGGGTTCTCTCATGCATTTTGTGGGGGATGGATGAATTGGATTCGAAGATGAGTGGGGTGGATCTCCGAATGGAAAAACACATGGTGGTAGTGGTCCCTAAAATAGACTGAGGATGCATGAAGCCACTAGCCTAGTAACCCCTGAACCAGACTGGGGTTGTAGTAAAGCCAGATTATGTGCCTTGGTGGGTCTAGGAATCCTTGTTGGTGAATGGCGAGATATACGGTAAAGCCAAGAGGTGGATTTTCCCTCTGTTGGGCCTACTGATTCTGGGATGGAATGCATGGTAAATCCTGGAGAGTGTGTCTCAGTGTAGGGCCTAGTGATCCCCGTATCAGACTACAGATGTAAGGTAAAGCCTGAGAGACTAGAAGGCACTAAAATTCCTAACGGTGTATGTAGAGAACTCTAGAGGAATCCACATTGATTTTTGTTTTTTGATGTGTTCTATGAGTCCCACATTCATGCTTGGAATATGGCACGGGAGTGATTGGATAAAGAGATACTTGGCTTAGCCAATCTATGGTCAGGTGGAATGTGGTAGTCCTATCATCGGTTGGTTCATTGCCTTTATTAATGCAAAAAAAAAATTCCTTTGATTCTCATGTGCAAATGTACTGATATATATATGAATTTTGATGCCTGATATGTTCATTGTATTTTTGTTTCTATTATGTTTTTTATATGCACATTTACCCCGGAGGTTGTTACAAGGAAAATGTAGAATTTGAGGGATGTCAAATCGACAATGAAGAAGAGTCTGGAATGCTTCTCATGGAAAAGGGTTCAAGAGGCAAAAGGTCAAATTCAAAGGGGAGTTCAAAAAAATCAAAACCCCAAAGTTCGATGGAGAAGCGGGGGAATTTGTTGAATATTGTTTGATCAACATGAATAAATACTTTCATATTTATGAATATGATGACAATTTAAAGGCTATGCTAGCAATTTATAAATTTCAAGGTAAATACACCTTGTGGTGGGAAGAAATTAAAACTATTCAAGAAATTGACAATCAAGAAGTGACTTGGGAAAATTTTCATAAACATTTCAAGGATAGGTATTTTAAAAAATGATTCTATGATGAGAAAGTAAAAGAGTTCCATGATTTGAAATTAGGACAACAATTCATAGATGAATTTGTAACTAAGTTTACTTCTCTACAAAAGTATGTTCCCTATATTTGTGAAGAGAAAACTAAGGTGCAACATTTTATCAGTAGTTTACCAGCTTTTATGAGTGAAAGGTTAGAATTTGATAATCCAAAGTCAATGGATGAAGCCATTCGAAAAGCCTGAATTCGCTACTAGAAAATGAAACAAAAAGGGGAAGGTGGCAGAAAGACTTTCAGAATACTAAGAATGTAAAAGCTATACATGTTAAGAATGCACACAGAAAAAACATAATGAACCTTCCAGGAAAAATCAATAGAAGTTTAGAACACAAAATGACACTGGACAAGCTAAGGAGTCAAGTAGTCTAGAGCCTAGCCAATCACAAAACCCCCCTTTGCAGTGCTAGGGTTGTGGGGAACTCCAATATTATAAAAATTTTGCTCATCGTACCATAATAGAGCCAATTGCTAACATCCAAGAAGCCTCTATAGTTGGGGAAGTGGCAAGAAACATACCAAGAATTATTGTTGCTTTGGAGGATCATAAGGTGAAATACCAACGTGTGATGATATAATTTGAATGTAATAAAAATAACCATTCTATGTCTATATTAATAGACCCAAGTGCAAGGTTGAGTTATGTTAGTCTGAAAATAGTTGAGTTGTGTCATTTACAAAGCATCAAATTTAAAAATCTTGGGTTAGTGGAACTGACCACTGGGGATAAGCAAAGAGTGACTGCTAAAGTAGAAGGTAGTCCTATGGAAATATCAAGAAAAGACATTAAAGTGAATTTCAACATGTTGTCTTTAGGGTATTATGATGTGCTAATAAATATGGACTTAGTAGAAGGACATTGGTCCTTGGTGAATTGTAAAGACAAAACCATTAGTTTTCTCATTGATGAGGTGTTAGACAAGAAATGCAAGGTATTAAAATATCCATTAATTTATGACCCATCACAACTAATAAATTAAGAAAGCGTATCCGGAAGGGTTGTCAAATTTATGTTGTGCAGGTAAGGTATACTAATTCTAAGGATAAGCTAGCTACTATGGAAAATATCCCAGTTATCCAAGAATTTGTTGACGTCTCTCCAAAAGAGATTCCAAGGATGCCTCCTAAAAAGGATATTGACTTTACCATAGAACTAATCCCAGGAGAAACCCTAGTGTATAAATAGCCTTACCATATGAGCATACATGAACTAAAAGAACTTAAGATGCAGTTGCAATAGTTACTTGACAAAATGTACATTTTCCCAAGTGTGTCACCCTGGGATCCCTAGTGATGTTTGTGAAGAAAAAAGATGGAACTCTATGATTGTTTATCGATTATAGGCAATTGAATAAGATAACTATAAAAAATAAGTACATGTTTCCAAGAATTGATGATTTATTCAATCAATTTAAAGGTGCTACAATATCTTCCAAAATTGATTTGTTGTCAAGTTACCACCATATAAGGATAAAAGTGGATATTTGTAATACAACATTCAAAAATCTCTATGGTCATTATGAATTTGTTGCTTTCCATTTCGGCTTACTAATGCGCCCATAACATTTATAAGTTTGATTAATGGTATTTTTAATCCTTACCTATACAAGTTCATTCTGGTTTTCATTGGCGACATTTTGATTTACTTGAAGAAATTGGAAGAGCATAAGTAGCATCTGCGGATAGTGCTGCAAACCCTTCGAGAAAACTAGTTTTATGCTAAATATAGTAAATGTGATTTTCATAAGGATCAAATCCAATACTCAGGACACATCATTTCACTGGAAGGCATAACAATGAATCCTAAGAAAATTTAAACCATCATGGAATGGTCTATCCACAAAATTGTTGCAAATATTCAACCATTTTTGGGTTTAGTTGGGTATTACCATTGTTTTATAGAAGGATATTCTAAAATTTATTACCCTATAACTTCTTTGAAGAAAAAGGGAAGAACCTTCAGATGGATAGTAGAGTGTCAATGCCATTTTAAACAATTGAAAATCTTATTGACTACGACCCTTGTGCTAAACGTTGTATATCTAGAAATAGAATTTGTTATTGCACATGAACATGCCAAGAAGGTGTCAGGGAAGTTATGATGCAAGAAGGAAGAGTGTAGCCTATGAATCCAGTAAGTTGAAACATCACGAGAAACTATATTTGGCCTATGATTTGGAACTAACTACAGTAGTTCATGCTCTAAAGGTATGTCAACATTGTTTTTAATGAAAAGTGTTCCTTTTAGTGATTGGTCATAGTAGTTTGACCAGTTTATTTAAGCAGCCTAATTTAAATGCAAACCAATATAGGTGGACCACTTTTCTAATTGAATTTGACATTCACATAAACATCTTAAAGGAAAAGAGAATCATGTGGCTAATGCATTAAGAAGGAATCTTCTATAGTCAAGTAGAATTTAACTTTTATGAACGGACGAAAGAAGCTACTATAAAATATCTATAATACAATTTTTTATGACAACAAGATAAACAAACACATTATTTTAGAAAACAATCTGAATATGGTATAAGCAACGATAATTTGTTGAACTTTAGAGGACGAATATATGTTTCTAACCAACTAATGATTAAGCAATTTATGTTGGATGAATTTCATTGAATCCCTTATGTTGCCTATACCAGTTATCGTAAAGTATTTTTTGCAATGAAAAAGGACTAATTTTGGCGTGTAATGAGGAAGGATAGTGTTGAATATTTATCGAAATACTTGGAGTGTCAGTAAGTCAAGGTTGAGCACCAACATCCTACTGGTTTTATACACCCATTGCCTATTTTTGAATGGAAATGGGATACAATTACATTATATTTTATAACGTTCCTACCAATATCTAAGAATAAAAATGATTCCATCATGGTAGTGGTGGATAAATTGAGAAAAGTAGCATATTCCATCCGTATAAAATCCACATACCAATCTGTTCAAATTGCAGATATATTTATAAGAGAAATATTTTGGTTACATGGTATACTGAGAGTGATAATTTCTGATAGGGATGTGAAGTTCACTTTTACATTTTGGAAGGCCTATTTTACTAGATTAGCTACTCAGATCCAGTTCAGTATTGTTCATCACCCATAAAAAGATGGGTGGACCAAATGATTTAATCAGGTACTCGAGGATATGCTAAGAATGTATGTAATGCAACATCTAATTAAATGGGAGGAATACCTTCACTTAGTTGAGTTTGCATATAATAATAGCTACCGTGAATCATTAAAAATGAGTCCTTTTGAGGTACTGTATCGAAAAAGATGTAGAATACCTACTAATTGGAGAAGTCCTAAGAATAAAGTAATCATAGGACCTGATATGCTATTGGAAATGGAACTCACCGTGAAAAAGGTTTAGAAAAATTTAAAAGCTGCTCAAGAATGCAGAAATGAAGAAGACTTATAGATAGTTCCACATGGGTGACCATTTATATGTGCGAGTTTAACCGAAGAAAAGTACATTAAGGTGGGGTGGTTGTGAAAAATTAGCATCCCGGTATTGTGGACCATTCCATATTTTTGAAAGAGTGGGGCCTGTATCATACCAACTTGCATTACCAAGTCATATGGGAGTCCATAATGTGTTTCATGTTTCATTGTTAAAGAAATATATATATCTATATATATATATATATATAAGATCATATATATATATATATATATATATATATATATATATATATATATATATATATATATATATATATATATATATATATATATATATATATATATATATATATATAGATATATCTATATCTATATCTATATATATATATATATATATATATATATATATATATATATATATATATATATATATATATAGATATAGATATATATGATCTTATGCATATCTTAAATTGGCAATATGTATAGGTAAAATATAAAATTGAAAGTTTTATGAATGTATGTATGTCTTGATTCAGTGATTAAATAGAACTAATGATAATATTATGAGTGTGAAACAGGTCGAATTGGAGAGAGATTTCTCGGTAGAGCCTCTACATATTCTTGATTAGTGAGAAACAATGTTACAGAGGTGAGTTATCATCCAGGTTAAGGTGCAGTGGAGGCACTTTATCCTGGAAGAGGCCACGTGGGAGGATGAAATCGTTATGCAAAAAACATATCCCGACCTATTCCAAGGGAAAGAATGAACACCAAGGACAATGTTTTGGACAAGGGAATATTTAACATCCCCCATTATTGTAAATACTTATTATTTATTGTCATTTACTTTTACTGTAGGAGACTCCAGTAATTAAAGGCTTAGAGGAAAAGTCACGTTACTATAAATGTTTAAAAGGTTTACTTTTATTATTTTATTTAATAAAAAATCATGATGAGTCTTCGAACTCATGGAAAACCCTAAACGAATTTTTAACTTCCATACAATTAGAGACAAATATCTTCTCTCATTCCCTAGAGATAAAAATATCTCAATGGGAAAGAAAGTGGGGTTGGAAAACAGGAAAAAGAAAAATTCTTAAGACCACTTGAGATAGAAGAAGGAACCTGAACAGGACACTGGGTAGGTATGGCATGACGTTGGCCATGGATTATTTCTTCATTTGGACTTGAGCTAGGAGAAAAATTCCAAGACATACAGGACTTTGTAAGTTCTAGGCTAGACTAGGTCTTGATGCCTATTAATTGACCTTAATAGGTCATTGTTGAACTAACTATTCTAGAAGTTAAGAAGCTCGAGGGGAAACTAGATGTAATCATCATTCTCGTTGGTAAGGAGGAGTGGTCTATTCTTGATTAAGTTTCTTGACAAGTCAATTTTCTATCTAAATTTGGATTTTCCATCGTAGTCCTTGGAGAGATCTTTCCAGCAGGTTATCATGTGCATCAAATGGAGATAATATGACCAAGTCGTGACTCCAGGAAGTTGGTTGTCCAATTGATCCCAACGGGGCCCATAAAGACTTGGTGTTACATCTCCTTGAGTTAGGGTTTTGGTTGTTTAGGGTTTTCTCTTATTGTTCAATAATGAAAAGGCCCTTTAGCCTCATTGTAAGACAATTTAGAGGCATGTATTTGTCACATCTCTTCTCAAAGATAATTTACCATCGCCCTAGCTGGTTTATTTCCATTTTCTGTTTGTAAGCATATTTCAGTATTTTACATTAATGGAATGAAGTATTATTTCCACTACATCTTTGTGTTTATGGTTATCTCTGTAATTTGTTGCATTCTTGTTTAAATCTGAATCAGTGGTATTAGAGCGATCTATTTTTTTTTTTTTGCATGTCCCCAACAAGGTGGGATATAAGGAGTTAGGGCTTGAACTGGTCAAACCTTTGTAATACCAGCCTCGCAAATCCTGACACCCTCCCATGGCGGATGAAAAGAAAGACGAGGGGGCAGGATATTCTATCAAAATCTTGCTTAAAGAAGCCCTTGAGCAACAAAGGAATGCGATGATGGAAAGATTTTCCCAGATCCTTCAATGACTACCCAGGGGTGACACATCGGCTTCCAACAACTACTTTGGAAACGCCACACCATTTAAGGTACAAGTTAATTTTGAAATCCCCATATTCAAGGGTTAGATAGATGCAGATGTCGTTGATAAATGGTTAAATCTGCTAGAGGGTTATTTTTCTATTCATGATTATTCTAGTTGGGGAAAGATTATTTTCTCTCTTCTCAAAGAAGCACACCACATCAAGGACTAGTGGGAAACCTAATGTGAGTAGAAGGATGAAAATACAGGCTAACTATTTTCAGCCACACCCACTTGGAATTAATTGCGGGATGCCATCAAGGAGCAGTACTACCCTGTCGGAAGCTATGTGGATCAATACATGAATTGGACCAAGCTGCGGCAGGGAAGGGACCAAGACATGTCGGAGTTTACCAATATTTTCCATACCCTTCGCACAAAGTTTGGTATCAAGGATTTAGAGCATCATTTGGTACACAAATATTGTGGCTGCCTACATAAGTACATCCAAGAAGAAATAGAATTCCTGAGCATCTCCTCTGTTAGCAAGGCATACTGTTATGCCGTCAAGGTTGAGCAAAAGTTTAAATAGAAGGAGCGAGACTTTGGATCTGCGAATCCGAAGCAAGGGAAAGGTGCCCCAAAACCATATAACCAAGGACAAAGCCAAGGTGGGGCAGCCCAAGACAACCCACCAAATTTGCAAGCAAAGAAAAGTGTTGTGAAGCCAAAAAAGGACACAGGAAAGTGGTGTGAGTTTCATAAGAGCTCCACTCACAACACAAGTGAGTGTTGAGCCAGGCAGTTACTGGTGGCCGAGCTAAAGGTTTCTGAATCAGATGAATGTTCTGACTCTGAGTTAGACCCCGACAAGTGGAATGAAAAAGGGAAGAAAATTATCGATGCGGAGCCCAATGCCACTGTTGCCACCATGAAGATTGAGAAGGAGGAACCTGAAGATCCAGAGGAGGAGCATATCTTCCACTCCTAGATGTGGGTAAAGGGGTCCCCATTATAATTCATTGTCGACAACAGAAGCCAAAAGAACCTCATTTTGGTAGAGGTCATGAAGTGGCTAGGCTTACTGACCACAACACACCCACAATTGTACACTATCAGGTGGCTTCACCAAGGACGGGATCTTCGCATGAGCTAGCAGTGTCGCCTTCCATACAACATCAATCCCTTCACAGATGAGGTACTGTGTGACATTGCTCCCCTTGAAGTTTGTGATGTACTATTAGGACAACCATACTTGTGGAAGAAACATGTTGTGTATGAATTAAGGACCCGTGCTGTTATTGTTACTTTTGGAAATAAGGTTTACAGGATATCGGAGGTAGCACCACCTACCACCATCTCTTTGGTTACTAAAAAAAAATGTAGTAAGCTCATTTCAAAAACTAGGAAATTTGTTTTCTTGATGATACGTCCTCAAGGAAAGAAGAAGTCGGTGGCCATGACAACTACAGATGGAAAAGGTCGTGGAGGAGTACGAGGACATCTTCACCTCGCCTGCAGGGGTTCCTCTGCACTGTCAGGTCAAACAATCCATCGATCTGACCCCAGATGTAACACTGCCCAATGGACCAATCTATCGGCACTGCATTCTGGAGAACGATGAAATCAAGAGGCAGATTCAGGAGCTATTATAGAAAGGTAACATCTGTCCGATTTCATCACCCTGTGGGAGCCCGATCGTGTTGGTACAGAAGAAGGACGGGACTTGGAGACTTTGTATTGACTATCAAGAGATTAAAAAGATCATTTTCTGTAATAGGTACCCGATCCCACAGATTGATGACCTCCTGGACCAACTGAAGAGGGAAAAATATTTAGCAAGATCGATTTGAAGTCAGGATATCACCAGGTACCAATCGAACCCTCTGATGTGTGGAAGACTACCTTCAAAGCCAAGGAGGGCCTTTTTGAATGGTTGGTTATGCCTTTTGGATTAACAAATGCTCCTGCAACCTTCATGAGGCTAATGGATGACATCTTACAGCCATTCACCAACTCATTTGTAGTGGTATACTTGGATGACATCCTGATCTTCAGCCAGAGTTGGGAAGAGCACCTGTGACATCACAAGTTATGTGCCAATTTGGAGAAATGCATTTTTGGCATGACCCAGGTTAAGTATTTGGGATACATTATTGATGAATAGGCGGTGCATGTGGATCTAGCCATGATCCAAGTCATTCGGGATTGGCCATCTCCAACCACTCTGATAGAGCTCCGCAGCTTTCTGGGTCTTGACAACTTCTATCCTAGGTTCGTGTTGGGATTTTCTCATATCACTTGGCCCTTGAGTCAAGTCACCAAGGGAGAAGCGAAAGAAAAATTCTTTTGGTCTGAATCTCAACAGAAGGCATTCAAAGAGTTGAGAGATCGCCTTTGCTCAACACCAGTGCTCACATTACTAGACTTGCAACAACCATTTGAGATCGAGACAGATGCCTCTAATATGCTATTGGCGCAGTCCTTACTCAACACGGGCATCCATTGGCATATCACAGTGAGACACTTTGAGACATAGTCCAGAAGTATCCCACTTCTGACAAAGAGATGTATTCCATTGTGCAAGCCTATCGACAATGGAAGCATTACATTTTGGGGAAGGAACGGTCATCCACACAGACCACTGACCCCTACAATTCATACAAACCCAAAGGAAATTGCAGAATGATCACCATCAGAAGTGGTCCAGATACCTGCAACAGTTCCATTTGAATATCAATTATAGGAAGGGTGACACCAATAATGTTGCAGATTGCCTCAGTCGACCACCAATCATGGCGTTAACCACCGTGCTCAACTCTTGTGGGCACGAGACTTCTGATTGGCCACTACTCTACAAAAGCGACCTAGAATTTAACCATACATACCAAACACTCTTGGAGGGTCAGCATGTTCAAGCTTTTCACCTCCAGGATGCCTTGTTATGCCACCTGGGTCACCTTTGTGTTCTTTCAAGCGAGCGTGCCAAGATGATTTGGGAAGCACATACAGTCGAGCTATTGGGCATTTCGGGGTCGATAAAATGGTGGCAATGCTGCAAAAGTATTTCTATTGGTTGAATCTTAGCTAGGATGTCAGGAAGTACATTAGATCATGCACTGCCTGCACCATTGCCAAACCGACCATTAAGAAGCAAAGCCTCTATACCCCGCTGCCTACCCCTAGTCGACCCTAGGAATCCATCTCCATGGATTACATGTCAGGCCTTCCTTCCACTAAGCATGGAAATGACTTTGTTTTTGTGGTTGTCGACAGGTTCTCGGAGATGGCCATTATGGCAGCCTACAAGAAGAATATCATAGCAGAAGCCACTACTAAACTCTTCTTTGAACTAGTGTGGGTACACTTTGGGATCCCACAATCTATCATATTAGATCGGGATAGCAGGTTCCTCAGTACATTTTGTTCCAGTCTCTGGTCGATGCTTGACACTAAACTCACTGAGTGCACAACCTTCAATCCTGAAACTGATGGCTAGACAGAGGTTGTCAATAGGATGATCGTACACATTCTATGCATGTAGAACCCAAAGCATCCATGCACATTGGACAAGAGCCTCCCCTATGTTCAACACAGCTACAACCGGGCTCTCTACAACTTGACTGGCCATAGCCCTTTTCAGGTGGGCTTGGGATTCCAGGCACTATGTCCCATTGATGTAGCGATGCCATTTGTAGCTACTCACACAGATTCGGCTCATGTCCAATTTGAAATAGCTAAGGCAAACAACTTCATTGAGCACATCCAACATATTCGCTAGCAAGTCCATGACATTATGGAGAAATCAAATGCCAAGTACAAATAGCGACATGATCAACGTCAGGTTCCACACAAGTTTCAGGTGGGTAAAAAAGTCCGATTGCATTTGCAAACTGAACGCCTTACTATAGCCTATCAGAAACTTAGAACACTCCGATATGGTCCTTACACCATTACCAAGGTTGTGGGAGACAATGCATTTGAGCTCAGTATTCCCCCATTCCTTGCCCTGCACCTAGTGTTCAATGTGGACCGCCTTCGGCCATACTTTGCACCATTAGTAGATATATTTGACATTGCAGAATAACTCACACCCACAAAGTTAAATCCAGATTGCATGAAACAAGTTGCAACTGATAAGATCATGGAAAAAAAAATCAAGCACACTCGCCAGCAAAATATCCAACTGTATCGATTTGTCAAAGCAAGCCAACTCCTTCACCAGGGCAAGTGGCTCACCAAGGACCAAGTTCAGCAGAAGTTTCCTCATCTCATGGAGGAACTCAACGCAATGGGGACCATTGCTTCCTAAGGGGGGGGGGAATGATCCAAGTGGATATTGGTGGCCACCTGCCAATTCCACTTGGACCCCCACCATTGCTTCTTTTATTTTTTTAGTTTCCTTAATTGTATCACAATTTACTATTTTTAGTAGTTTTTCGGGTCCTAAACTTCCGGAGCCTTTTTGAGGCCCTAAATGACACTTTTTTGGAAATCTACTGCCAACAAATATTTGTCCAAAATAATCTTTTTCATTGTAGTCCTCAGAGAGATTCTTCCAACGGGTTAGCATGAGCATCAAACAAAGATAATCTGACCAAGTGATGACCCCAGGAACTTGCCTCTCCAACTGACCCCAACAGGGCCTATAAACACTTGGTGTTACATCTCCTTGGGTTAGGGTTTCGGTTGCTTAGGGTTTGCTCTTATTGTTCAATAATAAAAAGGCCTTGAGCCTCATTGTAAGACATTTCAAATGCATGTAGCTGCCACATCTCTTCTCAGAGATAAGCTACCATCCCCCTAGCTGGTTTATTTCCATTTTCTGTTTGTAAGCATATTTCAGTATTTTACATTAATGAAATGAAGTATTATTTTCGTTGCATCTTTGTGTTTATGGTTATCTCTGTAATTTGTTGTGTTCTTGTTTAAATCCGGATCATACAGTGAAGCAACAGAATGAGCGTCGAAGAAAGAGAGTTGTGGCAGGTTGGTTACCCTTAACTGCCCCTTTGCAACCCACGCCATTGGATCAAGCAGTGGGAAGATCAAAAATAGATAATAGGCTAAGTGTGTCATATGAATGGTGATAAATTAAATAAATGTAACCTAGGGATCATGAAACATCCATAAAGTAGATATAATAACAATGAAAGTAGATATGATAACAATGAACAAATGAACAAGACATTAAACTCAGGTATTACAATATTGTTAAACATAGTTATTGCCAACATGACGTATAATCCATATTAAATACCCATGCATTCATTTAATTAAATTGTTAACATATGATAGAAAAACAAATATAGCTAGAATTCATTTTCTAGTCTTAGTAAATTAACAAATGATTGGCTCAATATCGACAACTTTCCAACATTATTGACAATTTTCTCAATCTCCATGTACGAGTATGCCGCAATGCAATCTAGGTGTTGTAGTTTCCATTTGCCATTTTCTTTTAATTTTACATTCAATTAGATATTTAATATAAATTGTAAAAATAATTTTCATTACTAGATAAGCTAATCAATACATGAAATTAAGAATTAGATGATGAATGAAGAAAGCACTCTCCATTTTGGAAAGTTCATATCTTGGAAAAAGCCTTGGACCTCCACTAAAAGGCATGAATGTTTTTCAGATGAAGTCAACATAATGCATATCATGTTATAGAATTTTTCTAATAGCTATATTGATTTTATAATTTAAAAAAATCGCTATTATAAAACTAAAAATAAAAATAAATTTCAAACCGGATACCTCCACAGATTGAATTGTAAATCATATCTATGAACCCTTCATTTATATGCACCCCTCCTAACACGGAAGACAATTTCCACCCTACAAGAATATGGAAATCTAAAAAAGAACATGGAATAAAAAAATAAGAATTTCTCTATTCCATAAAAACATGATATTATGAATATAAACACATAATCTAGTAAAAAAATATGATTTAAGAATAATAACCATGAATTTGAAGCCTTTCAATGTTTTTGAATGCACAAATTTCACTACTTTGCAATACTGTAAAGTCTCATTAATTACCTTTAAACTATCTAAAACAATATGTAATGGATGCAACCTACATTAACTATTTAATGGATATAATTATTAATAGAGAGGAAAATCACCTTTAAGAAGGAAAAAAAACATAGAGAAAGATCTTTCTATAATTTTGCTTAAAAAATATATTAAATTTAATTATGCAAATTAATATTATAGGTGAGCCATTAAACCCTGAATCACATTGGAAATGACATATAAAACATTTTTATATAATGCAAACAAAAACTAATGTCTAATTTATATTTTATATAAATAAATAAAAATGGAATTTATATTTTACACTTACATGTGTAAATGCCGTATTTTGTAATGGACCTAATACAATTGTTCACATTTGTTCTATATTTAGACTCTTATACTTTGTGTATGCTATCCTTTCATCCTTTCATGTTCAAGCTTAAAAACTAAAAATGAAGCTGACTTACAAAGTGAATATTGAAATTAAAGAGACTTTAAAAAGGGTCATCTCTCTATCAACTCTTGTAAGGCAAAATAGGAGTCAGTGAACAAGTGAATGATGGGAGATTATCTTGTTTGTCATGTTCTATTAAATAATAGAACAAAATATTATTATTATTTATATTGTTAAAAAAATTATATAAAACAAATAAATTTGTTTATGTTTAAATAAAAGAAGATTTTGTCTATTAATTGTGTAGTTAAAGATATAGACTTACATAAATTTTTGGTTGGTAGTAACCATTTCTAATTTTGCACATTTAAATTTTTACTCCTACATGTTAAAGTGTAAAAGAAAACATAAATAATGGTAACTCCTAGTAGGTATATTTATTTCCATCGTGTTCCTATTCATTTTTTATGTCAATAATTCCTTAAATTGTGGTGGGTGGTGATGGTAGATAGATTATTTACTTGAGTATGATCCATTTTCAAGTATTTTAATTCTAGATTCTTTTCCTATGAAGGTTAACAATGAAAAATCATTGCACAAATATTTAAAAATAATGGTTTAAATATTGCAATTACATCCAAAAAAATAAATAAATTCCAAAGTTAATCATTACAACTTGCATTGGTCAATGCTAAACTAATTATGGTCAATAATAAATTCCTTAGAGAAGACTAATAAAGATAGCCCATACTCAAGTAAATAACATATTACCTGTCAATTACTTCCCACTATAATTTAAGCTAGTATTTGCATAAAAAAATGGATTGGAATAAGATTTAAATAAATGTACTTACCGGAGTTACTTCCCACTATTATTTATGTTTTCCTCATAAAATTGTAAATGCGTAGAGTTTCTTATGGTTATTGTCGCCAAAATTTATACAAGTCCTTATGCTTAAGAAAGAAATTAATGTATCCACTTCACATCTCAATTTATTAGTTCCTACCAAAGCAATACTATAAGAATTGATTTTCCTATTGATCCCCATTAATTTAGCATTAACCAATTTAAATTACATTCCTTTATGAAATTTATCCTAAAATATAATTTCTAATTTAAATGACAAGGAATAAACTTCCCTATAATGAGAAATATCTAATTAAGAATAGATTACACAAATTGTTAGGATGCTTGAGTAATTGTTTCAAGTAGCAATTAGCATAGAAAAGACATTAATGCACCTTATTTTTATAGTATTTTAAGTTGGTTACATGGATTCTTGATTTATCTCACATCATTGTATCAATATTCAAGACATGAGAAAATTTTGAAAGATGCTTGATCTATATTAACATCATTTAGAAAATGAATAAAACGAAAATTTATTATGAAATTTAGAAACGCTATTTTTGCAAATAATTATTTAAATAAATGATGCCATATTATAATTTAGTCTATTTAGTTTGAGGATTCAATTGTTATGAATTTAGTTTTTAAAGGTGTTGAAAGAGTAACTAGTGTTGGTTTTCATAATTCATATTTGCATCATGTCATGATGTAATTTTTTTGTATTCTTTAAAACAAGAAAAAGAAAAATATTTTTGTAAAAGAAAAATTTTATATTTAAACATGAATTTCATGCTTATGGTCATTGGTCACTATGTCAAAGTACCCATTGAATTCTCTAGGGTTTTAGTCTTGAGTGAAAGTTTTTGTCATGATGTAATATACCCTATTGCGCATCAAGAAATAAGATATTATTTTGTTGATTAAAATAATCTAAAAGACCCAAAAATAAAGTTCGTCAACCTTTCCAAAGTCAACCTAGAGAGGCCCATTCTAGCCTATGAGAAGACTATATAAAGAAATGATTTTGACCACATTGAGATATACAACACTCACATATATCAGGGTTTGATATGCAAAGAATAAGAAAAAATAATGTGGGCCTTGGAAGAAAGGAAGAAATTTCAATGTAGGAGGGATGTATACAACCTATTCAACCTTCATCAAGTCAACCTAGAGAGGCCCATTCTTGCCTATGAGAAGACCATATAAAGAAATGACATCGACCACATTGAGATATATAACACTCACATATATCATGGTTTGATATGAAAAGAATAAAGAAAATGTGTGGGCCTTGCAAGAGAGGAAGAAAGCTCAATGAAGGAGGGATGTATACACTCTATTCAGACTCACACATGCAAGATCCATATGGTCTCTAAGGTTTCCACAAGTCCAAAAGGCTCCACACATTGTTCAAAGGATGAAACTCTTGCTTTGAAGGATGTTGTCTTCTTGATATTGAAGAATGTATGTATTGATGATGAACTGGATCTTGGGAAGTTTTTTTTCAAAGTCTTGGGTATTGGAAGTCTCCTTTGAAGGTGATTCTATAGGAAGATAATTTTTTTTTTGGTTTTCCCTTGGGTGGGTGCCTATCTCTGTTGTCATTTGTTGTCTTTGTTATCTTCATTATTTCGGCAATCGTCTTGATGATAAGAACATAATAATAGAAGAAGTAATAAGAAATCACAAGAAACCACCATGTTAAAGAGAAATAAAATTAAGGAACCCCTAATAAGCTTCCCTAAGGATTTCTAAACAAAATTAACTTTTCCTTATCTACAAGGTTTGTACTATTGAAATTTCTCTTTTCCTTTTATGGTGACTAAGTTTGTCTAGGCTATGGACATGTTAGTTTTTAACATAGCTATATTTTGTTTTTTTTCAATCTTGTGTGACTATAGAGTTTACCATATTCTTCAATATATCACATAATAATATGATATAAATTAGAGAAGGAAAATTGACAACACAACAATATATATCCAAACAAACCCCTCTTTAAACTTGCTTAAGTACAGTTTTATTTCCCTAAAAAAGCTTTATGGGTAAACCAAAGGATACCTCCCCGCATTCATGGATGACATCCTTAATAATCATATGAATGTCTATAGGTGTTCCTTATTCATGTATATTTGAACATAATGCCTAATAGCACTTAGACAAACCCGCAACACAAAGAATGACAATTGATTGAGCTAATACCTTAAACTTTTAAATTGAAGAATATGGTGGTGGGTTTTAATAAAAGGTAAAATTCTTCTTTATATGGAAGAAATAATACTTTTTTCCCTTAAACAAAAATATATAGGGATTGAATACAAATTCCCAAGGATTTTTCATCATTTCACATTCCATGCCATCATTTCACATTCCCCTCTTACGCTTACGCAAGATCTAAGGCCTGGTACACATTGTACTGAACATGTAGTACAAGTCACAAGCAAACTATATTTCTGTTTCATTAGCTATAATAAAAACATACATGGATTAAAGATCAAATCTAGAATCATACATATCCCATATAAACATCATGTTTATATTTATATAGCATTTTTTAGTGAGTTATTTAGTCATGTTTTTGGGCTAGCCATGACCAACAATTGATTGCCAATTATTTTTTGGCTGATTGTAATACTAACTCATAAAAAAAATTGCATATATATATATATATATATATAATTAATTTCACTAATCTTATTAATTCTCGAAAGACCATTTATAAAAATATTAATTTACATTTTTATAAAATATTGAAATATATAAAAAAATATATCTATTTATGAATGATATAAAAAAATTTGAAATATATGTATATATATATATAAAATATTAGTCCAATCGTTTATCATCTATATATATAGATAGATAAGCAGGCATTTCTAACATATCTTGGTAATCCAATAATAAATACTCTCGTAACTTTCTAATAGAAACTAAAATCCGTCCACAAATAGAAAAACATGCTATTAGGTGTTTAATATGGCCTTTAAAGTAAGTAATTGGTTTAGGATTAATGGATTAGTCGTTCGAAATAAAGTATATTAGATATTATGAGATTAATATGTTTAAGATTACACAATTAAAGATTTAAATATTAGGTATTGAGAATTATAGATTAATAAGTTATCAGTAATGATTAGTTAATTTTGAATTAAAAATGAAGTATCAAGAATTTAAAATTTTTAATTAGAAGTTAAATGAGTAGAGATCTTTAGATAATTATCATGAGTACTTTGAAAATCGAATAAATCGAATATTTTTCAAATGTCTGTATGTTTATAATGTTATAACAACAATCTAACATATACTAAAACCATGAAAAGGCATGGTAACCCCATGATCGGGCAGGCAATTATTGCGAGACAATATAGTGTTTAATGTTTGCCATTCAAAACAACCTTAGAAACAACAGGGAATTATTGTGCGGCCAGTAACCTGAATAATGTAACCTTAGAAACAACATGGAATTATTGTGCGGCCTCTAACCTGAATAATGCGTACTTACATTTGACAGAAATGACTGATATATCATATATCAGATATTGGATTCGAAATGTAACCTACCTCGTTACCGCAATATAGACTTACAATATCCTCAATATAACATAAATCCATCCCTATTTAAATTACAAGGAATGTAACAATTTATTCCTACCACAAAATCACTATGGTACAGAGTATATTTGCTATTTTTACCTGAGAAGATTACCTTTTCCATGTTAGATTTGTACATGCTCGACACCTCCATGTACAAATCACAAACCTAAAAATGAATTACCTTTTCCAGGTTAGATTTGTACATGCTCGACATCTCCATGTACAAATCACAAACCTAAAAATAATTCATGAATGGTAATGGTTAGAGAACTAGTATAAAGAAGGAAAAACAATTATTTTAAATAAGATAAGCTTATTGTATTTTATTTATTTATAATATTTTGAAGGCAAGAAATTATTATTATTATGCAGCAGATAATACCCATGTGCTTATTAAGCGGAAAATCTGTTTTACGAATTTGCTTAAAATACATGTTTAAAGCACCGGCCACATCTTTACTCTTGTCCTATTAAAGGTATCAAGAGCTCCACAGGCTTACCAAATACGAAAGAAAGACTGCAAAAAATAATAAAAATAAATCCCAAGAAACCTCCATGTTAAAGAGAAATAAAATTAAAGAAACACTAATAATCTTCCCTATGGATTTCTCAATAAAAGGAACTTTTCCTTATCTATGAGGTTTGTACTATTGTAATTGTTGTTTTCCTTTTATAGCGAGTAAGATTTTTATAGCAAGTAAGATTGTCGAGGCTATGGACATGCTATTTTTTAACATAATTATATTTTGTTTTTTTCAACCTTGAGTGACTATAGAGTTTATCATATTCTTTAATATTTCACATAAGAATATGATATAATTAAATAAAGAAAATTGATAAATTGACAATACAACAATATATATCCAAACAAATCTCTCTTTAAATTTGTTTAAATACAATCTGTGTTTTATTTCCCAAAAAATTTCTTTATAAATAAACCAAAAGATACTTCCCCACATCCATAGATTCCATCCTTAATAATCATATCAATGTCTATAGGTATTCCTTATTCATGTACATTTGAACATACCATAAATTTTTAAATTAAAAAATATAGGGGTGAGTTTTAATTAAAAGTAAAATTCTTGTTTATATCAAAGAAATAATACAGTTTTTTCCCTGAAATAAAAATCTATAGATCTTAAATACAACCTCTCAAAGATTTTTCATCATTCCACGCCATCCTTTCACATTCCCCGCTTATGCTTTAGGCAAGATCTAATGCCTAATACACATTGTAGTGATGATATAGTACAAGTCACAAGCTAACTATAATTGTATTTCATTAGTAATAATAAAAACTTATATGGATTAAAGATCAAATCTAGAATCATACATATCCCATATATCATGTTTTATGATGATGATGATGATGATGGTTGTTAACGTCCACTGAGACCAAATAATGATCTATCGGACCTAAAAAGACAAATTATTTATTTTGATTTAAGATTTTATTCCGATGCTCAAAAAGCTTGGAGAGAAGCCTCCCGAGTTCACTATAATTTTGGCATTGTAAAAGGCTAGAAAGGTCAGTATTGTAGCAAAGGTTGTGAAATTGAGATCTAATGTGGTTGTATGCAGGGCACTCTAAGAGGAAGTGGTTTTCATCCTCGATGCTCTTATTCTCACAAATATGGCAGATCCTTTCCATCCATGGCGTTTTAGGAACTACCCAGCGGCCAGTCTCACTATGGAGCTCATGAGAATTCGTTCTAATCTTTGCTATATTAATTTTCTTTTTTGAGCTAGTTAGAATAGAGAGATACTTTTGATCTTCAAGGGTGGGGTTGATGACCTTCTTATAATAACTTAATTTTCTTTTAGACGCTAAATCTTTCTCACACCACAATTTTTCTTTGAACTTAGAAGTAACAATATAGCATTTTCTAGTGAGTTATTTAGTCATGTTTTTGGGCTAGCCATGACTAACAAATGGTTGTTGGTTCAATTGTTTTTAGGCTGATCATAGTTAAATGTAATACTAACTAGAGAAAAAATTTGTCCATATATATGTATTAAAATCTAAAATAATTTTCTAATTTTATTAATTTTTGAAATATCATTTATAAAAATGTTAAATTACATTTTTATTTTAATAATATAATTTTTTTTTTTTGAAAAAAAATGAATTTGAAAAAAAAAAATTAAAAACAATATATAATTACTAAAATATTAGTTGAATCATTCATCATCAATATATATAAGCGAGAGGCATTTCCAACACAATTGTATAATAAAAACTTGAACTCGTCCTTCTCTCCACATATCATGGTAATCCAATAACATATACTCTCGTAACTCTATAATATAAACTAAAATCCATCCAGAAATAGAAAAGCATGTTAGTAGCTGTTTGATATGGCTTTTACAAGTAAGTAATTGGTTTAGGATTAATGGATTAGTCGTTATAAATAAAGTATATTAGATATTACGAGATTAATAGGTTTAAGATTACACAATTAAAGATTTAAATATTAGGTTTAAATATTAGGTATTGAGAATTATAGATTAATAATTATCAGTTATGATTAGTTAATTTTGAATTAAAAGTAAGTATCAAGCATTTAAAATTTTTAATTAGAAGTTAAATAAGTAGAGGTCTTAAGATAATTATCATGGGTACTTTGAAAATCGAATATTTTTCTAATGTCTGTATGTTTATAATGGTATAACAACCATGAAAAGGCACAATATAGTGTTTAATGTTTGCCATTAGCATGCAGCCGGTAGTCCCTGCCTATATAACCGAAAAATTAGCAAGTTGCCGATGTCAAATCAACAGTATGAGACATTACCATTGGTACAGTTTGTGTGTACACAACGTCGAAAATGGAAATATATATATATGGAAATTGAAAAACATAAACGCTATATTATATCGGAAGTCCTATATATAAGTTTTTGGCATGAAGTAGCTTCCGAACATTAATATCTTAAAGCTACACTGAAAAAGCTTTACTTTCAGTGAAAAAGAATATGCATATCAAGACGGATACAATGATTAACTAACGAGTTACCTTTTGATGCACAGGAATGACATCTGATAATTGATTGTTTAAACCAAGAGCAAGAGATATTCTTGAGTTACCATTTAAGAATATGTTGAAATAAGGACAACCTTGCTGCTGTCCACAGATACCAAATGTAATTTATGATAAAAATATGCAAAAAGTGCAGGTTTGGAGAAAGGAAAAGCAACTAACCTCTGAAGACCCATTCTGTTTCGCTAAACTAATCCGAACAAACCGAACAACAAATCTTCAATCTGCCTTCGCCGAACAAACTTGCTATCTTCCTTGAAAGATCTTGCTACTTGGATGGCGTTGCAAATTCAATGTGTAATTAGTTACAAAAATTTCAGTTCGAAGTAAAACATATATTTCAAGATTGTTAAAATATTTTAAATGGTTATTACCTGATGTTGCTCTGGCTCATGCCCATTGCAAGAGACATACGTCTGAATAACATTTATTGCCCAGTCTTTAGACCTGGCAATAAGATTGGATCACATCTGTTTAATAGCATGCAAAAAATTTAAGCAAATTGTACAGTTAACAATAAACAGAAACATAGGTAAAATAATACCAAATGCAATACAAACCTCTGCGGTGCTGAGCCCTCCTTTCATGGCTCCACGTTTGAGCTTCATTTGAGCTTCTTCTGACATGGGAGCGTCATCCGAACTCATTTTTCCTACCAGATAATTAACTACCTTATACTCTGGGATCACCCTTTTCACTGGTTGATATCTCTATTCTATTCCGAACAATCTGCAACATGATGTGCTCCATTGAGACAATGATGTATATATATATAGATATAAATTAAGATATAAATTCTCCAAATATAAATATATAAACTTAAAAAAAAATATATTTTAGATTTATAATTAATATATAATATAATTTGAATGATGTAAATTATTATAAATTAGAAAAAACTTAAATGATTAATTTTGATTTATAATTTAAGTAATGAAAATTGTTAAAAATATTTTTAATATTAAATTTTATGATAACAAATTTATGACGGTGTATAATGAAATTGAATTTTTTTCTAAATAACATTTAAACAAAAAAAATTGATATTATTATTTGTTTTAATGTGTTTTAAATTATTAATAAAAAGTAAATAATGAATAATTTCATTTTAAAAGAATTTTTTGAGGTTTATTAATTTGATTTGTGATATGATATTAGAAAAAATAAAAGGTTTATTTTTGTAGTATGATATTTGTGACGATTAACATGGAAATGGTTTAATTTTCTATACATAAATAAAAATGAAAAGTTTATTTATGTGATGATTATTATGGAAATAATTCAGATGTATAAAGAAGAAAATGATATTTGTGATGATTATTATGGAAATGGATTAATTAAATAAAAGGAAGGAAGAATTTTGAAATTTGCATTTGAAAAGAAAGGTTTACCTTTTAACATAGAAATAATTTAATTTTGTAAGAAGAAAATGATATTTGTGATGATTACTATGGAAATGGATTAATTAAATAAAAGGAAGGAAGAATTTTGAAATATGCATTTGAAAAGAAAGGTTTACCTTTTAACATAGAAATAATTTAATTTTGTAAGAGAAAAGAAATATATATATATATATATATAGACATAGAAATAATTTAATTTTGTAAGAGAAAAGAAATATATATATATATATATATATATATATATATATATATATATATAAATTTATCTTTGTGATATGATATTTGTGGTAATTGATATGGAGGTGTTGTAATCCTCTCCACACATAAGAAAGGAAAAACTATTTTTGTGATTTAAAATGTGTAGTAATTAATAGATAATTTCATACTTTTGATAATTAATATGAAAATTTTCAACTATGTTCTATTGGATAAGCTTTAGTATTCGAACGACATGCAACATGACACGTATTATATAACGCGTCCATTTCATATATGGGTACTTGTTTATCCACCACATTTCACTCTGAAACAAATATTCATGTTCGAAGGGTACAATCACATAAAACTATTTAATTAGAAATTATTGAATAATTTATAAGAGTGTATTTTTTTAAAAACAAAATATTAAAATAAATTTTTAAATGTGCACTTTATTAATGTCAGTGGAACTTTCCAATTTTAGATCAAAATTCCATAAATAGATATTTATGGTTAAGTCTGTGTAATATTTAGAGGATAGCTTTGCAAATTTTAAAAATATTTTAGAATTTAATGAGACTAACTTCCTACTCAAAATAATAATAAAGATTTGGAAATTTACTAAGACCTACAGGTTTGGAAATTTATTAAGACCTACAATTTAACAAGATATCAAAACCTTGACCGATATTAGATTCCCAAGTCACCTAGGCATTAGGGTGTTGGAAGAACAGAAAAACCCCATAGCACTTATAATTTACAAAATTCATAGATTAAACCTATGATTCAAATAAATCCTAAAAACATATGCAAATAATGGTAAAGGTTTTGTATTACTAAGGCTTGCGGGTAAACACAACATTCAGTGTCTTCACCACAGGCTACCAGGGGACTGTGAAATGGCAACCCTAAAGGAGAACATCGGAAGGGCTTGGCCCTTGAGTATGTAGTAAGTCCGAATGTGTAGGATCGAGAAGCAAACCCAAGCCATTTGTGGTAAAATCACCACAGGCTACCAGAGGACTATGAAATGGCAACCCTAAAGGAGTACATCGGAAGGGCTTGGCCCTTGGGTATGTAGTACGTCCGAATGTGTAGGATCCGTAATGGAATTCATGGCCCTTGTACTCAGTCAATAGAAAAAAAACAGAGGCAATAGGCCTAGTACAAATAAAATGCAGAGTCAAGACGAGCATCTTTATATGACAATGGCAATTTCTGATGAGTCGGTGTAAAAGAAAAAGGAGGTAGGCCTCATAAAAATAAAATGCAGAGTCGAGATCAGCACCTTTATATGAAAGGGGCAGGGAAGTGACTTCACATCAAGGAGTGCTTTAATAAAGCACCCGATCACCCTCTATCCAAAACCCATGTACATTTTGTTTTGAAAATTGAAAAAACTTTCCATATCATTTTAAATATATTTTCCAATGCCATTGAGTTCTATGACCAGTGCTCTCTAATTTCAATGAAAGTTTATTTTTTCTTTAAATGACCCATTGTATTTTTTTGTTAATTGTTTTAAATCCTGCATGGATGACACTAATGTGTGGTTGTCATGTAATTTTCATGAATATACTCTCGACCTATTCAGATGCTTTTCCTGATAGTTCATTTTTATATTGAACTCTAAACACTAGGCTATTTAAGCATTTAAGGAACCTTGCATCCCTAACAAGTATTCAAGGCCTTTATAGTTTAACAATGGTTCTAGATATCATCAAAGTTTTTCTGTTATCTAACAAAAAAAAACTTCATAATTACAAATGTTATGCAAAATTCATGTCAAAAGATTGTCAATCCCAGTCTAGTTGCAAATATAAATTTTATGGATATCCCAAACAATCTATGAACATAAAAGGCCCTGCTTGCAACCAAATTAGCTGGTAGTTAAAAAAAATAGATACCAGGAAATGAGATCTTCGAATGTCACTGATTGTGCCAGGCTTGCGAACATAAGTGCTGGTGTAAATACGACAAAAATGACCTGTTGAGAAGCACAAACAAAAAAGCCTATGATTATTTAAGTAAAAACCTTCATAGGCCACTACTCTGATCTTGAATGAACAGAATTACAGTGTAGACAACCTTTTCCCCTTGATTGTACTTGTATCCTATGGGCACAAGTACCTATCATATTTTCTGTTTATTTATTATTGTTTACTTTCACATGTTAATTATTCCAACTACTCTCACTAAATAATTCTGTACTCCTAACCGTATTATGTTAGAACATGCAAGGCTACATCTTGATAAGAAGTAGCTGGCAAACTAGAAAGAAGCAAAGCCAGCAAGCATTAGAAGTTCGTGTATACCATGGTAATAGCTATCCTTCAGTATGTTTATGCAGAAGGTTACAATTTACAAAATATACGACCTTTTACGACTAGCAATACCATAGACTTGATGACAGTTCTCATTTACAGCACACAATTCCATTTTAATATGTATGTAAAAATGTAATATGAATATTGGATATCTCAGAAGCCGCAATCCTTTACCTTATTCATATGTTTTAGACAAGCTTCAGTAAGCATGCCAACATAATGAGTTGACAGAACGGCTTCAAGACCACTTATCAGAAGAATCTTCACAACTGGCATGGATGCCACAGTTAGAAGGTCCCAGAATGCCATACTGTTTTCTAAGTTCTTCGTTCTTTCTCCTGAGGTTTTTGATGAATACTATTGGCAGTACTCAGAACCAATGCCTCTCTATGGTTTCATTCATTTGCAGTAACTCCATACTAAATGCAAGCTTTTTGTATGGCAGGTGAAATCCCTTGCTAAGCCACTGTGTGAAGCTCAATAAACGGGCAGCAGTATTCCTGTAAAAGAGAGATTAAAAAGTTAGCTTGCTCTAAAACCAGGATGACCTGTCAAAGAAAAAACTAAGCGACCCACTTTTTCATTTTATGAAGGAACAGAGTGAACAGATTAACATGTTAGCTTACTCTAAAACCAGGATGACCTGTCAAAGGAAAAAATAAGCAATCCACTTTCTCATTTTATGAAGGAACAGAGTGATAGCAAATTTCAATCCTTGTAGTCCAAAGATTCCAAACTGAACAATGGAAACAGAAAATTGGCATAAGTTACTTCCAGATAGCCCTTCAGCTTCGCAGGGCCAAACGACCATGCAATTTAGATCGTGGTCTAGCATTTACAGAAATTTACTTTAAACCTTGTTTCCAGCATACTTGTATCAAAGTTACAATCCAATCAGAGAAATTTACCATAACTGAAGCAGAGATAATGGTTAGAGACCCAGATTTTCTTTCGTTTCCTCTGCTAATACTATCCACCGTACTCTGTGGCAGGGGAGGATCCGAGCAACAGGGGAATGGAGCCTTAATCACCATTTGAGCCTAGTGAGCCCGACTTATAAGATATTGTATAGCCTACTGATAAGTCCAATTTTCTTAGATTCTTGAAAAGCTCCAAAGACCATTTTAAAGAGTTGCAAGAGAAATGACAGTCATCTCGAAATACCAACCTAATGACAAGAGTTAAGAGTAAAGAGGCTCAGATAGTCCAACGGGGAAATTACGAGAGATCTGAAGTATACAGACAACTAGTATTCTTTGTCCCAATTTCGCAGAGTTTCACAAGCATGAAGCATCTTAGAAGATAAGCGACATCCAATGATACCACTAACTTTGCAACTTATAATTTTGAGATTTACACCAGGATTGTCTTCTTTCTAATGGTGAAAATGCCTATAACAATTCCTAGTTTGAGAGCCAAGTGCCCAATCAGAGCAATTTACAGGCGCTGAAACAGGGAGGATGCCCCTATCGTATTATCTTAAGCTGAAATTCCTCTCTAGATACTAGGATTTTCTTTCACCTCCTCTGCTATTACTGCCCACTATACTCTCCTATACGTTGTGAGAGGAACCTACCAACAAGGGATCAAGGCCTTCATTACCACTTAGCCTAGTGAACCCTACTTATAAGATATTGTATAGCCTACTGATAAGTCCTATTTTATGAGATTCTTGAATAGCTGTAAAGATCATTGTAAGGATCGCAAGAGAAATGACAGTCATCTCCAAATACCAACCCAATGACGGGAGTCCAGAGTAAAGACGCTCGCACAGTCAAACGAGGGATTTACTAGAGATCTGAATTATATAGACACCTGGATTCTTTGTGCCAGTTTCAAACAAATGCAGAGTTTCGCAAGCATCAAGCATCTTACAAGACAAGAAACATCCAGCGACACCACTAACTTTGCGACTTAGAACTTCGGGATTTACACTAGGATTATCTTCGTTTTAATGCTAAAATTGCCTCTAGCGATACATAGCTTGAGAGCCAAGTGCCCAATCAGAGCAATTTACCCGAGCTGAAGCAGGGATGACGCTCCTCTCCTATTATCTTAAGGAGAAATTCCTCTCTAGAGACCCAGATTTTCTTTCACTTCCTCTACTACTACTAGCCACTGTATTCTCCTGGAGGAACCCAGCAACAGGGGATTGGGGCCTTAATCACCATTTGAGCCTATTGAGCCCTACTAATAAGACACTGTAAAGCCTGCTGATAAGTCCCATTTTCTGGCATTCTTGAATAACTCCAAAGAACATTGTAAATGATAGTGACAGGATTGATAGTCATCTCCATACAACAACCTGATGATAAGAGTAGAGAGTAAACGGCCCACACATGTCAGAGAAGGGAATTACGAGAGATCTGAAGTATATAAACAACTGGTATTCTTTGTCTCAACTTCTGACAAATGCAGAGTTTCGACAGCATGAAGCATCTTAGAAAACAAGTGATATCCAATGATACCGCTAACTTTGTGACTTAGAGCTTCGGGATTTACTCTAGGATTATCTTCTTGCTAATGGTAAAACTGTCTATAATAGTACATAGCTTGAGAGCCAACTGCCCAATCGGAGCAATTTATTTATCGGAGCTGAAGCATGGATGGTGCCCCTGTCCATTTTCCTTCACTCCCTCTGCTATTACTCGCCACCGTACTCTCCGGGAGGAATCCAGGAGTAGGGTATTGGGGCATTAATCACCATTTGAGCTTAACGAGCCCTAATAGTAAGACACTGTAAAGCCTACTGATAAGTCTATTTTCTGACATTCTTGATTAGCTCCAAAGACCATTGTAAAGGATACCAAGAGGATTGATAGTCATCACCCTACACCAACCTAATGACAAAATTTAAGAGTAAAAGGTGGACACATGTCAAATAAAGGACTTACGAGAGATCTGAAGCATATAGACAACTGGGATACTTTGTCCCAACTTCAAACAAATGCAGAGTTTCGACAGCATGATGCTTTCAATCTGAAGTATATAGACAACTGGGATACTTTGTCCCAACTTCAAACAAATGCAGAGTTTCGACAGCATGATGCTTTCAAACAAATGCAGAGTTTCGACAACATGAAGCATCTTAGAAGACAAGTGACATTCAAACAAATGCAGAGTTTCGACAGCATGAAGCATCTTAGAAGACAAGTGACATCCAATGATACCACCAACATTGTAACTTAGAATTTTGGGATTTACTCTAGGATTATCTTCTTTCTAATGGTGAAATTGCCTATAACATTAAATAGCTTGAGAGCCAAGTGCCCAAAAACTTCTATCCTATGTATTACCCTGAATATGTCTTTACTGGACGAACCATTAAGGACAGCTGGACCTATTTCACAGGCACGGATCCATGGTTTTGGATTGTGACTAAACTTAAACAAACTAATACCATGACATTATGTTTTCAATATTATCCCTATATTCTAATAGTGGACATCTGTCTCTCCAACATAGTATGAGTTTTTCTGCTTTTAATCTGATCCAGAGCTCTAGATGATCGAGTTGGTACCGAAAAACAAGCGGGCACAGACTGCAAATCACTCTCAAATAGCCAATTGCTTGAAAAGCATAAGTAAAACTAAATACCGATCTTCAGCATTAACGAACCACACAGTCTGAAATTACAGGCCAATAATTGCAAATTTTACAGGATTGTAGCGCTAAATCCTAATCTGTTATAATCTTCTCTTTCATGGCAGAAAATAATTAAGAAACAAAAATGAAAAGCGAAAATAATCCATTACAGAGCAAACCTGCATCAGAGGAGACGAAATCCCCGTGCATTGAGAAGTTTGTGCCTCTAAACGGGCGAATTTGCTTGCCCGAAGAATCATATATCATCTAAATGAAATGATCTGACACAGCTTTAAGTAGGTGAAGCATGCAAAGGGAATCGATATACAACTCTGGTTTCCACGACATAAGATAAGACACTGAATGGTGGATTCTAATTATTTAGAGGGTAGCAAAAATGATCTCGTCGTCCTCGTGTCCTCAGATATAGCAAGCTCAATTGCTCAGTAACCACAATATCCGGAAATCTGGTGGTTATTATTGTGTAATGTTAATAGTAATTGCCATTGCTATATATACACCACTATTGCTCAGTAAAAACACTATTGTGGACAGCATTTAATGAGGGTTAATGATTTAACCGCATTAATGAGCGTGAATGATTGGTTGCACAGTATCCCAGCGTTTCAGAGAAGGATCCAACTGTGACAGTGTATCTCCCCTATAGTTGTGGTTCCCAAGTACTGCCAAAACCCAAATTTCAGAATTCTTTATTAAACCTATGCCTTTAATATTCACATTAACTTCAAATATAAAAAAACCATGCCAACGAGTTAATCCAAGAACAATCTCATGCCCATGCTCGCAATGCAGAGGGCAAACTCAATACCGGTAAGAAACTGCTTAATAACACGCAGTTTAATTAGGAATTTGCAGGGTCTGGTGCTGAGAACTGTACCAAGTTTCTCTCTTTCTGTAGTTCTATATAATGAAAAAAAAGTATGATAACGACGATAAGTACCCAAATGCCATGGCTTCTGAAGGCTACTGGCGGTATAAATGGCAGAGAATGACTGCTCAAAGCTTTGATCATCTGTTCCATTCAACCCATCTTCATAAAAATTATCTCCAGTTGAAATGACAAAATCGATATTCAACGGTTGGGCGATCTTCCCCATCTGTTACAGAGTCAGATATTAAGACATTATACATTTTAATCAGAAAACTCCACGCAACTGCAGACAAACAATTGAAGTAATGAACAGTGAGTATACATTTTAATCAGAAAACTCCAAGCAACTGCAGACAAACAATTGAAGTAATGAACAGCGAGTGGGAGGTAGCGTGCCTGTGCAGTAACTTGGGACTGATTGTATAAACCTTTTCTGCCCCAGTCGCCCACCACAAGGAATTTGAGAGGATCGGCAGCCATGATACAATTGCTGGAAAGTAGTAGGAACGCCGTGGAGAACATTAAAATGCAGTGCCAGGAGTAGTGTAGGGCAGCTTGAAGCTCCATCGCCATTTTCAGTGGAGGCCTGAGAGGTGGTAGACGGTGGTAGCCAGCTGCCTGAGAAGTGAGAGGTGGCAGCTGTATAATAAACTTTGCATGCGCCTAAGTTTCATGTTTCCAGACTTTAGATAAAATATAACTTGTCACCACATTTTTAAACGAGCCATCCAAACTTTGGTTAAAAAAAAAATTGGATTTGGAAATTCAGTAACCTGGCAATAAGACCTCCAATATAAAACTTTGGATAAAAAGCAAAAAAACAGCCAAGCTCTAAAATAAAACTTTGGATAAAAGGGAAAAACATCAATTTAATGCTCCGGTCAACTCAAATTAATAGAAAGTCAACGCCTGATCAAACGCTATTAGTCCCAGGTAGGGACTAATAATGCATATTTACATTTGACAGAAATGACTTATATATCATATATCAGATATTGGATTCGAAATGTAACCTACGTCGTTAGCGCAATAATCACAAAAACAAAAAAATTGTTGATCTCATAAGTAGAGATATACTCAACATACACATTATTGGTTACCGATGTAATCTTGGTTAATTATCTTTCCGGTGTCATAAAACCGAATCATTTTTCCTGGTTGAAGTTTAAGGAAAGAATTAACCAGTTATATATTGGATATTTAGTGCCTTCAGAATAGCACACGCGACTTATAAACCAGCTACTCGAGATAAGGCCAGGTTCGTAATGTCAATATTCCAGACATAAGGCAAGCTCTATAAAGTGAAATCTTCTACACGTTAGGCTAGGTTCACAGGTTTCAATTTACCAGTCGTTGACCTTGATCTCCTGTAGTCAATCGAGCGGCTCCGCTGGTGTAGATAATATCTCCGCTTAGACCTCACAGACCACGGACGAAACAGACTTCACTAACAAGGATATAGGGCTCCCCCAAGGCTTTGGGAGGCAGGCATGAAAAGCAAGATTTGATGGGGCCCGATCTGAAAGGCAAGTCATAAGGCAGAGTTACGAGCATGAAGGGAGAGGATGCGAAGCATGGCTCGACTAAACTTAACGTGATAATACGGGGTGGGTAAATTCGACATTAAATAATATTTGTCCGTTCCAGTGTTATCGGGTTAAGTGGCATGCTGCTCTGAAGACATTAAATACTCAATATATGGCTGATTAGCTCCAGCCGAAGTTTAATACATAATATTAATTTCACGTTAGCTACTAGTAACTTAGTGATCACATAATAGTAATGTCACATTTCCATTGGGAACCTTCGAGAGACTATGGGGTTTCACGCCACCTAGTTTGATCCTTCCTAGGGATTCGGGAGAGAATCTACGGCGGAGAGTGGCTCGAGGTGATCGAACGGTGAACTGAAGCGGTAACAGTTACGGACTAACTCACCCGGTGTTCATTCTATCCTTGCTCCTCTGCGCGTCGGTCCTCCGTCCTCTGCAACCGTAAGGGACAACACCGTGGGCAGCACTTCTCTGGGCGCATTTTTGTCTTACCGGGTGAAATTCTGCACTGGTGCCCTCTTTCTTACCGTCCAGAGGTTTTCTTTGTTGGCTTGATTTGTCGGCCACCCATCTAACGCTGCTTCAACGCCTTCTCCAGGTGGGTGATTCTCCTTATTTGCGAGGTACTCGGAGCTTCTAAGTACATGCAGCCTCGGGTCTCCAGCAAGGTAAAATACTCTCCAGGAGGGTTTCTAATCTTAAACACCTCCCTGCATTTCATTCTTATACCCAACTCCTAACCGTCTGATCTCTATGGCCGACAGGTTGAACATATGGGGACACAACATCAATTTTTCTAGGTATGTTTCTTACTTGATCTTTCTTATTGCTTCTTCTGTAGGAGTTTTCTTCCATGAAGAGTACTCCTCTAAATTTGGGTTTTCGTACTTTGCACTTGACAAGTACAGGGTTTGTGTTCATCGTTTTCAGTGTTATCAATTAGAGTTTACAACTCCAGGTTCCATCCTATCAACTGCTTGCTGATTATTCTTTTTACTTATTTACAGGTCCAAAGGTTTTTACCAACAAGGGTATTCATGCCGTTCTTGGCAATAGTCTCTAGTGTGAATCACCGTTACGCCGAAACCCTTGGATTCCTTAGGCAAGGGTTTTCGATTCTTATTTAAACTGTAATTTATCTGTTCAAGATTTGTTGGACTACTCTGGCTAAATAATTGTTCTATGTATAGCTTTGCAGACATGGGTACTCTTTTCCGCTGCTGACAATCCCAAAGCCTTCATGATGATCATGTTTGCACAGACATTTTATTTATCTTCTAAAAGATAATTCTACTTTGAAAGTTTTTTTTGTTTTCTTTCTTTCTGTTGCATGAGACTCGTTTGGCCGTGTCGTGGAGCTGGTTGTCTACTACTCGCCGAGCGTTCTTTCTTGTCAATTGTTTTAAAATGTTTCTTGATTTCTCTTCGTGCGGTGAAATTATAATGCCCTTTTTAATTGTGCGCAGTTCAGGTTTCCTAGTTCTATTATTTTTGCCACCTCTAGCACTATTATTAATACAGCTTAGATCCAGCTTAGATCCATCTAATACTCTTACGAGGAGCATTATTATTAATACAGATACCCAATGACGAATAATCTAAAACTAATTTAATACCCGATTACGCCGAGAGATTTAATCTAATCTAATACCCGATTACGGAAGAGGGATCAAAAGTACAATTAGGTTTCCTATTTCTATTATTTTTACGGGATTATGCCAACAGGGATTTGAAGTACAATTAGGTTTCCTATTTTTATTATTTTTGTGGCCTGTAGTATGATTAGCATTATTATTAATACAACTTAGATCCATCTAATTCCTGATTTTTCATACTTTGGGAGGGGATCAAATCCCTCGGGTGCCATCAAATCTCTCGAGGTGCAATCAGGTTTCCTATTTCGATTATTTTTGTTGCCTCTAACATTATTAGTGTTAATATTAATACAACTTAGATCCATCCAATAGGGATCAAATCCCTGGAGGTGAAAACCTGAGGGATTTGATCCCTCTCAGTGCATGATAGATCAAGTATTAGATGGATCTAAGTTGATTCGAGTGGAGGGCAACAATGTCACATTTTTAGATTGTCATTATTATATATATTTTTGAGATAAAATTAAAAATTCACATTAGGTTTTCTTTGCTTGGCAAGACTATGTCATTCTCTTCTTTAATGTAGTTTGTAGGTGTGTGTTTGAATGGTTTGTAAGTGTGTGTTTGAATGGTTTGTATGTCTTTGTTTGGATGGATTGAGTTGTTGGTGTGTTTATGTGCTTGGATGCATCGAGTGGTTAGTGTGTTTATGTGTTTGGATTCAGATGGTAATGTTTGTGAATGTAGACAGAAGAATTTATAGGAGACATACAATTGGGCTTTCTCTTAAAACTGAAATTATTCACATATCTGTTACTAGTGAAATTCTTATAGAATACATTTTGTCGGCAAGGTTTACTTCAGGTCATATCTCACACAAGATATTTTTTTTTTTATACATGGGCTCACCTGCTCGATAGTATAAACAATATACATCTAATTGTAGCATGATTATATTTTTGAATTTGGATGGGAAAGCAATTATGATCAACCATCAGGGTTGTAAAATTGCCATCAATTGAGACAAATTGTGCAAAATCTTTGGACTTTGTTAGCTCAACCTGCTAAACTTATTGCAGACTCTGACAATGGCATATTTCCGCTGTATGATGTTCCCTCTAGATTTAGTGCACACATCAACAATAGAAACTCCATCGCTTTACATGTGAAGAAATTGAGCAATTAACGTAGGCCTACAAACACAATTTTTTCATTGCTAATGGAAATTTTGAACATATTATACTATATTATGTTGCATGGAAAGCTCTCACTAGGAATTATGATAGAATTTATACGAAAGTACAGTAGCCAATGATTGCAAATGAAGTCAAGATAGAAGCAACAATTTTGAATTAGATGAGAACCTTCATGGAAAATTTAACACTGGCAACCACATGTTGAAAGTTATATATTATTACTACATAAGGACCAATGATAGGGTAAGACAAAACAAATATGGGCGTTTAAATTCCCTCATAATTCTTTTTATTTTCCACAAATTGATGGAATAAATAGTCATTCATAGGTGAAACAATCGAAAGGCAAAAAAGGTCAATAACTGTAGATGGAAAATCTTTTTGAATCCTTGCAATGTTTCCACTTAAATTTACTCGAATTTGATAAAAGAAAAATGAAAATTCTTTTGAAACAAAAAAAAAAAATAGATAAAATGTGAACAGAATTGAAGGTAGCTCTCAGGTGTGGCCTGCACCTGGAGACTACACTCACCAAAAACATGGAGATCACTCTCGTACACTCTATCGTTCATCAATGAAAGATTACATCATTAAATACAATACTAGGAATTAGGAAGTTGCACCCAAACCCCTAAACTTTAGGAACTAATCCTAAACTAGGGAGAACATTACAACAATGTAGCCATTTTCTCCATTAATACAAAATAATATTAATTATTTTTAACTCCCCCCCTTAATGAAGAAAGGGTTCTCTTGGACTCCTAGCATCTTTCTAAACAATTCAAATTTCACTCGTGCAAGAGGCTTTGTGAAAATATCAGCCACATTGTCACAAGTTTTACAATATTCAACAACAATTTCTTTTGACTGTATTTTCTCTCTAACAAAATGAAACTGAGTGTCTATATGTTTGGTGTTTTCGTGAAACACTGGATTGTATGCTAATTTAATGGTGCTCTGGTTGTCGCTTTTGATGGAAGTGGGATTCTTCTGTTCTTTTCCTGCATATTTAAGAAGCCTTCTCAACCATATTGCTTCACATGTTGCTGCACACAATGCTTGATACTCAGCTTCACATGAAGACAAGGATACAGTATTCTGCTTCTTGCTGCTCCAAGCTATGACCTCGGAACCTATGTTGAATGCGTAACCTGTGATGGACCTCCGATCATCCAGGTTACCTGCCCAGTCCGAGTCTGAAAATCCTGCTAGAGTAACATCAGATACATCAGTGTATAAAATACCATAATTAACAGTACCACAAAGATACCTCAACACACTCTTTGCTGCTACCCAGTGACTTTCAAGCTGTTTCGACATGAATTGGCTTAACACACTAACAGAGTATGCCAAGTCAGGTCTGGTTTTTGTAAGATATATCAAGCTACCAACCAACTGTCTGTACATTGTGGCATCAACCTCCTTAGTGCCATCATCACTGCTCAATTTCATATTCTGCTGCAAAGGTGTCGCTGTTGATCTACACTGATCCATACCAAACTTTTCCAACAGATTTCTGGCATACTTCCCTTGGGTAAGAAAAGTTTGCCCAGTATCTCTGCATAGTTCTAATCCCAGACAATAGTGAAGGCTTCCGAGATCATCTCAAAAACTTATGCCATAAGCCTTTTGATTCCTCTGATTAAATCATCTGAATTTCCTGTTATAATCATGTCATCCACATACAAAGAAATCAAGATAATCTGCCCCTGATTATTGTACTTGGTATACAAATTTGGGTCATTTAAACTTCTATGGAAACCATGCTCTATAAAGAAAGAATCAACCTTTTCGTACCAAGACCTGGGTGCTTGCTTTAAACCATATAAAGCCTTTTTCAATCTGCAAACAAGATGTTCTTGCCCCTGCATTACAAACCCTTCTGGCTGTACTAAGTAAATTTCCTCTTTTAAATCACCATTTAAAAATGCAGATTTAACATCAAGCTGGTGTAATTCCCAATTACATTTAGTAGCTAAAGCAATAAGCATTCTGATTGTATTTAACTTTGCTACAGGTGCAAAAGTATCATCAAAATCTATACCTTCCTTCTGTGAATATCCTTTTGTAACCAGCCTAGCTTTTAACTTCTCTATACTTCAGTCTGCATTCATTTTTGGTTTAAATAGCCATTTACATCCTATGGGTGTTTTATTCTTAGGCTATTCAACTAAATCCCAAGTATCATTTCTAAGAATTGATTCCATCTCTTCATTCATTGCAGCTCTCCATTCCTTAAATTGACTAGCTTCTTTGTAATTAGAGGGTTCTACAATGTTCAAAACCTTTGACATCAAAGCATAGTTTCTCATTTTTAATGGTAATTGAGTCTTCCTACCTGACCTCCTTGGTATGGGACTTACCTCAAATTTGTTTTCTTCTGCTATAATTGGGCTTGCATTATCACCTTCTTGTTGTTCTTCTTTTTGCTCTTCTTTCTGCTCCTGCTCTCTTTCATCTTCGCTGCTTTCCTCCAACAACAATGGAATGTGCCAATCATCACCAACGTCATCTTTCCCTTCCTGTACTTGTTCATGAAACACTACATCCCTGCTTGCAAATGTCTTACGAGACTCAGGATTGAACAATTTATATACTTTAAATTCTGTGCCATAACCAACAAAGATGCATTTCACAGCTTTAGAATCTAATTTCTTCCTATCAGCTTTGGGTATATGGGCAAATGCTTTTGACTCAAATACTCTTAGATGGTTTACTGCTGGTTTAAATCCATATATAGCTTCAAAAGGGGTTTTGAAGCCAAGATACCTGGTAGGACTTCTGTTCTTCAAATATACAGCAGTATTAATAGCCTCTACCCAAAAGCTATTAGACAGACCCTTACCTTGTAACATGCTCCTTGCGCACTCCACCAAGGTTCTGTTTTTGTGCTCTGCAACTCCATTCTGCTGTGGTGTGTATGGCACTGTATACTGCTGAACAATCCCGTGAGATTTGCAGAATTTCATGAATTCCTTTAGCTTGTATTCTCCCCCTTGATCAGATCGGAGAATTTTTATACTCTTACCAAACTGCTTTTCCACCAAGGTTTTAAATTCTTTAAAGAACTGGAAAGTCTGACTTTTCTTGTTCAAAAAATAAACCCATGAATATCTAGTGCAGTCATCAGTAAATAACAGAAAATAATATGCTCCTCCTAGCGACCTTGTTTGCATAGGTCCGCATACATCAGTGTGCACTAGTTATAAAATGTTTGTTTCCTTCCTCCTATCATGCAGAGGAAACTGTTCTCTATGCATTTTTCCTAAGGCACAACCATCACAGTTTAACTGAATATTACGAAAGATAGGGAGTCCCTCGACCATACCTTTCTTCTGCAATAACATGAGGTCCTGCAAATTAAAATGACTGAACCTCTGATGCCAGAGTTGTTCGGTTGTCGATCCTCCTGCAACCATGGCTTTCTTTGGTATGCTTTTTGCATCCAGTCTGTATAGGTTTCCAACTCGCATGCCTATTGCAACTATTTCATTCCTGCAATCCTTTATCACACAATGAGTCTTGAAGAACTCGACTTGCATATCTTGATCAGCCATCATGGATACAAATATCAGATTTTTCTTAATTCCAGGTACATATAAAACATTTGTAAGGTGACTAATTTTTCCATTTGGTAACTTAACTGAAATCACCCCATGACCTTTAATCTCGTATCCACTATCATCTCCTAGATATATTTTTAATGCATTTATACTTTCTTCAAGACTATCAAAAAATTCCTTTTTACCTGTCATGTGAGAGGATGCTCCGGAATCGACATACCAAATGTCATCTTCATTAGATTCTGAAAGGGCACAGTCGACTGTGAACAGTCGAAATTCATGACTGAAGTCTTCTTCTTCAACAAAGTATCCTCTGTGCTTTGCATTTGCCTGCCTCCTCTTTGCATCATCAGCCTGCTTCTTATAACATTCACTCTGTATATGACCCTTCTTTCCACAATAATAACATTTCTTTTCAGAATGATTTGCAAGCATACCCTTATGAGAATGCAGATTCTTATGTGATGTTCCTCCTTTCTGCTTTGATTGCTACTGTGACTGTTTTCCTTTGGATGATCGTCGTTTCGCCATCAGCGCAAGATCATCACTCTGGGGGTTCATGTTCTGCTGCCGCTCCTCCTCTTGCTGCAAGATCCCAGTGAGATCATCAAATGTGGGCGCTTTCTCCCTTGCCGACACTCCAGTGATGAACGTTTAAAAATCATCACGCATCATGTTCATTGTGATTGCAACAAGATCTTCATCAGACACCGCCACTCCGATGGCCCCCAATCCGTCTTTCACATCTTTAATTCGCACAACAAATGGAGTAGCAATCTCCCTCTCATCCATCCTCATTGAAAATAGCTTTCTTTTAAGTGCCAAGACTCGGCTTGTATTCTAGGTCTCATACAGACATTTGATTTTCGTCCAGATGTCCGCAGACGTTTTACAGTCTCTGATGTGCGCAATAACATTGTCTTTCACAGACATCTTCAACAAGACTTTGGCCTTGTTCTCTTGTTTTTCCCAATCTTCCTCCTGTGGCCCTCCGTTCGGCTTCTTCTCATCGCCTGTAACTATGGACCAAGCATTCGCACCCTCGAGCAAGGTCTGGATCTTAAACTTCCAATTTGTGAAGTTAGATCCATTAAGTTTACCAGACTCGTTAAGGTAATATTCCATCGTATTACTCATTCTGAATCTATAAAAAAAAAACAATACCTGTCAGATCGATCTGTCACCTCTGCCACCGATCTACAGTGTCTGGCAATCCCGCTCCAACGAGCAAATTCAGCGTTTCCAATACAGCCGAAGAATTGATCTGATCAAAATTGATCCGATCTGCCTCTCCCGGATAGATCAGCAAATTCGTTGATCTGCACCCCTTGCAAACCGCCAAACGAAGTTAAGGCTTCCCACAGATCCCCTTGAAAGAAGATTGGCGCGTCCTCAATCAGCGTGCGAAAAATCCCCTTTGTGTTGGCGCTTTCCCGAGCGAAAAATCCGCACCAATTAAAAATCGGTTTGAGTATTTTTGCTGGCGCAATTTCCTCCTTAAATTCCACCCCAATTGGATGTTCTGGCGCTCTGGCGCGATTAATCACAAAAAATCCATGCTAATTCCCCCTCCTGGCGCTTCTGTTAGTGCAAAAAACGCGCCAATATCCTCTCCACTCAGAAAAAAAAAAAAAAAAAAAAAAAACTGAGTCCGAGCCAGGTGTTCTGCAGTCCACATGCTCAATTGAGCACAGAGCTCTTGTGTACACGCGGCCACAAAGGCACTTCAAGCCACACAGGCAATTCTACCATACAGGTAAGCTAGCTACAAAGGCACTCAGCCACAAAGGTAACAAAAGATCAGGCTCACCCAATCTGAGCTCCGATACCAAGATAAAATGTGAACAGAATTGAAAAGAAAGAGATGTAGCTCTTAGGTGTGGCCTGCACCTAGAGACTACACTCACCAAAAATAGAGAGATCACTCTCGTACACTCTATCGTTCATCAATGAAAGATTACATCATTAAATACAATGCTAGGAATTAGGAAGTTGCACCCAAACCCCTAAACTTTAGGAACTAATCCTAAACTAGGGAGAACGTTACAACAATGTAACCATTTTCTCCATTAATACAAAATAATATTAATTATTTTTAACTAAAATTAGGAAAATAATCGTGTGACCTGAACTTAGGGTTTGAAGAGGCTTCGATATTGAAGGATAATTTTTTTGAGAGAGATCACAAAAGCAAACTATTTCTTTTCTAATCACAACAAAGATAACATCAATCTTTGCATGTAGACATCAATCATGCTTTTCGTTGGATAATTGCATACATTGTGAAGTAAAAATTGCACTTGAAAAGATGCCCAATAAACCTGATGTTTCCCATAGTGCGAAGTCTTACCATCCTCTCCCTTTCATGGCGCTCGACTTCTATATCTTGGTATGTCATTTCTCTGATTACAACTTGCAGATTATATGCTCCTTCAAATGCTTCTTGGCAACTGTCATAAAGAGTTCCCTTGAATGTTACTGGTTTACCATTTGGTTCTTCAAATGGAAATTGAGGGCTGGTTCTTCAAATGGAAATTGAGGGAGTTCCCACAATAGATTAAAGCACAACTAAGCAATAATGGGGCAAACTGTTTGTTCACACACTACCTTGCCAAAAATTAGGGATACTATTCCCAGCAGAATCTCTACTAAGTTGATACGCGAGGCTATAAGTTGATATTTGAGAACATCAAACTTTTACGGGTTTAAATTCTCAAGTATCCCGAGAATCGTTTCAAGAAATCGGTCCTTCTTTTACAAGGTTATCCTCTTAGCAGAGAAATGAACAACAACGTTCACTAGAGCAAGGGCTGGGCGCATCCCTGTGGCTGATGAAATCTATGAGTTCAATTGTTCCTTATCAATGGATTGATAAGAGGACTTGTGTCGTTTTGAACCTGGGCCATATGAGTCCACCTCTGACCTTCGTGCCCCATAGCCGTATCGTCTGCTTTCACCAAGTGGGGGCTTGGTCTTCTGCAACAAAAAGAAAACTGAAACAAACCCAATACAGGAAATATGAGGTTCCTCATACTCTCCAATATAATGAAAAATGTGAGTTCAATTGTTCCTCATCGGCAGACTAATAACTCGACTTGTGTCGTTTTGAACCTGGGGGATATGACTCCACCTCTAACCTTCATGCCCCATAGCCATATCCTCTGATTTAACCAAGTGGGGGCTTGGTATTCTGCAACAAAAAACAAACCCAAACAATCCCAATGCAACAGATATGAAGTTCCTCATACTCTCCAATTCCCTGTCAAACAAAAACAATTATTGGAGCACTTAAAGAGCCAAAGGAGATATTTCTATGAAAATAATATAAATACATGAATTTTAAAGGATTGCAAGGTCCAAACCCTCAAATCTATTTTGAGTCCAGTATGCTCAAGGCAAAGAAAGAAAACCGCTCCGGTGAGTTTGTCTTTTGGGACACATTCTTCTCCAACACTATTTCTGGGATGTTCATTGTAATTGTATTATTGTAATTGTTGTTTTCCTTTTATAGCGACTAAGGTTGTCTAGGCTATGGACATGTTATTTTTTAACATAACTATATTTTGGTTTTTTCAACCTTGTGTGACTATAGAGTTTACCATACTCTTCAATATTTCATATAAGAATATGATATAAATTAGATAAGGAAAACTGATAAATTGACAATACAACAATATATATCCAAACAAACCCCTCCTTAAACTTGTTTAAGTACAATCCGTGTTTTATTTCCCAAGAAAATGCTTATGGGTAAACCAAAGGATACTCCCCCCCATTCATGGATGCAATCCTTAATAATCATATCAATGTCTATAAGTGCTCTTTATTCATGTAGATTTGAACATAATTCCTAATAGCACTTAAATAAATGTGCAACACAAATAATGAGAATTGATTAAGCTAATACCTTAAATTTTTAAATTAAAAAATATAGTGGTGAGCTTTAATTAAAAGTAAAATTCTTATTTATATATAAAAAAAAATACTTTTTTTTTCCTTAAACAAAAACCTATAAAGATTAAATACAACCTCCCAAATTTTTTTTATCATTTCACACATTCCTAGGGTACGCAAGATCTAATGCCTAAGAATGCCTAATACACATTGTACTAAACATCTAGTACAAGTCACAAGCTAACTATATTTGTATTTCATTCACAATAATAAAAATATACATGGATTAAACATCAAATCTAGAATCATACATATCCCATACATCATGTTTATAACTAGATAACATTTTTTAGAGAGTTATTTAATCATGTTTTTGGGCTAGCCATGACCAACAATTGGTTGTCAATTGTTTTTGGGCTGATCATAGTCAAATGTAATATTAACTCGTGAAAAGATATACATACATACATATATATATATATATTAAATTGTAAAAAAATTAATATTTTATAAAAATGTTAAATTACATTTTTATAAAATATTGAAATTTATAGAAAATTATATCTATATATATATATATATATTTGAAAAAAATTGAATTTGAGAAAAAAGAATTAAAGCAATATATAATTACTAAAATATTAGTTGAATCGTTTATCATCAATATATATATATATATATAAGCGAGAGGCATTTCCAGCACAATTGTATAATAAAAAACTTGAACTCGTCCTTCTCTCCACACATATCACGGTAATCCAATAACATATACTCTCGTAACTCTTTATTATAAACTAAAATCCATTCACAAATAGAAAAGCATGCTATTAGGCGTTTGATATGTTTTACAAGTAATTGGTTTAGGATTAATGGATTAGTCGTTAGAAATAAAGTATCTTGGATATTATGAGATTAATATGTTTAAGATTACACAATGATTGAAATATTAGGTATCAAGAATTATAGATTAATGTTGGTGTACATGCACTTAGATTAGCTGTGTTGGTGTACATGCACTTAGACTAGCTGTGTTGGTGTACATGCACCTAGATTAGCTCCAGTTAACTTATTGCTTGCATGTGGCACATGTACACATTAACATAAGATAAAGCACACTTAGCTTTAATTAGCTTTAGTTATTGCATGTACAAGTAAGCTTAACTTAGTTGCTTTTATGTATTTATTCCAAAAACTAATATTGTAGAATCAATTTCATTCTTTTCTCAATTCTTGCTCGCTTCCTTCTTTCTCTTGCAAGCTTGTTTATTGTTTTGCAGATCTAAATCTATCTGTGTATCTCAAAAATCTTACATGGTATCAGAGCACAGGGAGTTGTAATCAGTGCACAAGCAATTTTATTTGCAGGTTCAGAAGATTGAAGCAACAACAAAGAATGGAGTCTAAATTGGAGTTTCCACAATCGGCAATTCTCACTCCATATAATTATTTCGAATGGAAGCCAAAGATTCAACTTCATCTTAGAAGTAGAGGCTTATTTCGAATAACCATGGAAACGGAAGTTGAACCAACATCGGCAATGGAGAAAACAAGATATTTCAATCGCATGGACGAGGCCTTCGGCATCCTATGTTTATCTATTTCTCCGGAACTACTATTTCATGTTGAATCATGTTCAACTCCAAATGAAGTATGGAAAATTTTGGAAGGATTGTTTGGAAAACAGGATGAAATGCAAGGTCACATTCTCGAAAATGAGTTAAACTCATTAGATCCGAGAAACTTTGAGAACATTCAATATTTTTTCACAAGGTATAAAGCCTTGTTGGTTCAGCTGAAAGGATGCGGGATCGACAAATCCAAGCAAGAAAATCAGTTGATTCTTTCCATTTTATCAAAACTTGGTCCAGAGTATGCAGTATTCGTCTCTACATTCCACACAGTCAGATTTGCAATTGGTGCAGCTTGGAAGATGCCCTCACTGGATTCTTTTATTCAGTCTTTGATGCATGAGCAAGATAAGCTCATCAAAATGGGCACACTTAAAAATTCCAAAGCGCATGCACTTACTGTGCATGCAAAAGGAAAGGCAAATTCCAAAGACCATCAGAAAGGAAAAGGGAAGAAGGATGCTGATCCAAGAAAGGGAGGACATCCCAAACCCCTTGATGGATCATCTGACTCAAAGGAAAGGAAAGGAACGAAAGGGCAATCAATGTGCAATTATTGCCACCGTGGTTTTCATCCTGAATCTGCATGCATGAAGAAGACTATAGATCTTATGGCGCAGACACTCCAGCAACACAATCTTGGAGACCACATTCCTGAGAATGCTAAGAAGAAGTCTGGAGAAAAAGCACCAGATCCAAAAGGTAACAGGCATGCTTTGATTGCTCTTCATTCTGCACCACAAGAATGGATCATCGATTCAGGATCTTCACATCATATGGCTTCTTCAAAGGAATCCTTTTCTTCTCTACATGCATACTCAGGTCCTCCCATTCTCATGGGAGATAATTCTGCAGTTGCAACAACTGGACAAGGAAGAGTGCAATTCGAAGATGGAAGTTTTGAAAATGTCTTGCATATTCCATGGCTTTCTGTGAATCTTCTCTCAATGTATCAGATGACACACACAGGCAGCGGAAGGAAAGTGGAATTTACCCCAGATTCTGTGAGCATTTATGACATGCAAACTAATTTGAAGATTGCATCTGGCAAGGTAAATGATCAATCTCGTCTGTATACATTTTCTGATTTTGTTCTTCAATCAGATTCTATTTTGCTACTTACGCATGCAAATGAAGAAAGTAGGATTTGGCACGAGAGATTTGGGCACTTGAATTTCAGATATATGCAACAACTTAGTAAGCAAGGGATGGTCAAAGGATTGCCAACCATTGAATTTTCAGATGGTGTTTGTAATGGCTGTGCTCTTGGAAAGCATCCACAAGAAAAATTCGAGAAGGGGCATGCATGGAGAGCCTCTTCATGTATCTGGCAAGACAATTCTCTTGTTGGTGACAGAATAAGAGCCAAAGGAAACGTCTTCCGCCCCGCACGGGGGCGCGGTGGCGGGTTGCTCCTCAATATGCCAGCTATAATAGGAAAACAGAATGTAGCCGTCTTACCAGACCCGGTCTGGGCGCACGCCATTAAATCTCTGCCAGCTAACGAAATAGGTATTGCATATTTCTGCACGGGAGTCGGCTTTGCAAACTTACACCTCTTGATATTCATATTTAGGGCCTCTCCTAAATCAATTTCAGCAAAAGTATTCACAGGAGGAGGTACATGGACTCCGCTTGTCTCCACAGGAATGTCTTCGTATGCATCGAAGTTTATACCCGTATTCCCCTGGTCAAAGACGTCGTCAGCTTTCAAGTCTTTGGCGAAGGGGTTTACTTCGCGTTCACGAGAGCCACCAGAACGAGCGTTGGAGGTAGTATTACCCCACCTGCGTCCTCCCGATGCACCCCATGAGGGTTTTTCGCCCCAGACCGGCTTCTCATCCCAGCCTAGAGACTTTTCATATTTTTCACTCGGGGTGAAGGACACGACTACCTAGCAGTTGTCTTTTCTCTATTTTTGCATTATATTTTGAGGGGGGGTTTTCTTCCCACTGGGTTTTCCCTCTTTCCTCCTTTTTATGCATTGTATATGGGTACCTAAAATGGTCGTGTTGTCGGGACTCATTCATTTTGCATCACTCACCTAAGTTATGCTTAAGGGGGGGTGTTGGTGTACATGCACTTAGACTAGCTGTGTTGGTGTACATGCACCTAGGTTAGCTCCAGTTAACTTATTGCTTGCATGTGGCATATGTACACATTAACATAAGATAAAGCACACTTAGCTTTAGTTAGCTTTAGTTATTGTATGTACAACTAAGCTTAACTTAGTTGCTTTTATGTATTTATTCCAAAAACTAATATTGTAGAATCAATTTCATTCTTTTCTCAATTCTTGCTCGCTTCCTTCCTTCTCTTGCAAGCTTGTTTATTGTTTTGTAGATCTAGATCTATTTGTATATCTCAAAAATCTTACAATTAATAAGTTATCAGTAATGATTAGTTAATTTTGAATTAAAAATTAAGTATCAAGAATTAAAACTTTTTAATTAGAAGTTAAATAATTAGAGATCTTAAGATAATTAATATGAGTACTTTGAAAATCGAATAATTTTCAAATGTCTGTATGTTTATAATGTTATAACAACATTTTAATATATACTAGAGCCATGAAAAGGGAGGGCAACGCCATGATCGTGCAGGCAATTATTGCGAGACAATATAGTGTTTAATGTTTGCCATTCAAAAAACCTTATAAACAACTTGGAATTATTGTGCCGCGTCAAACCTGAATAATGCGTACTTACATTTGACAGAGATGACTTATATATCATATATCAGATATTGGATTCGAAAGGTAACCTATCTCGTTACCGCAATAATCACAAAAACAAAAAAATCTTAATCTCGTAAGTAGAGATATACTCAGCATACCCAATATTGGTTACCGATGTAATCTTGGTTAATTATCCTTCCGGTGTCATAAAATCGAATCATTCCTCCTCGTTGAATTTTAATACGAAATATTAATTTCATGTTGCCTACTAGTAACTTAGTCATCACATAATAGTAATGTCACATTTCCATTGGGAACCTTCCAGAGACCATGCGGGTTCACGCCACCTAGCTTGATTCTTCCTTAGGGATTCGGGAGAGAATCTACGGCGGAGAGTGGCTCGGGGTGATCGAACGATGAACTGAGGCGGTAACAGTTACGGAGTGACTAACCCCTCTCTTGCCCGGCGTTCATTCTGTCCTTGCTCCTCTGCGCGTCCGTCCTCCGTCCTCTGCAACCCTAAGGGATAACACCGTGGGCAGCACTTCTCTCGGCGCATTTTTGTCTTACAGGGTAAAATTCTGCACTGGTGCCCTCTCTTTCTTACCGCCCAGAGGTTTTCTCTGCTGCATTTGACCTTATTCTTTGTCGGTTTCATTTGTCAGCCAACCATCTAACGCTGCTTCAATGCCTTCTCCAGGTGGGTGATTCTCCTTATTTGCGAGGTACTCGGAGCTTCTAAGTACATGCAGCCTGGGGTCTCCAGCAAGGTAAAATACTCTCCAGGAGGGTTTCTAATCTTAAACACCTTCCTGCATTTCATTCTTATACCCAACTCCTAACTGTCTGACCTCTGTTGCCGACAGGTTGAACATATGGGGACATAACATCAATTTTTCCAGGTATGTTTCTTACTTGATCTTTCTTATTGCACCTCCTTAGGAATTTTCATGCATGAAGAGTACTCCTCTAAATCTGGGTTTTAGTACTTTGCACTTGACAAGTACAGGGTTTGTGCTCATCGTTTTCAGGGTTATCAACTAGAGTTTACAACTGCAGGTTCCATTCTATCAACTGCTTGCTGATCAGGGATGAAATTTGACGGGCATTTTGCCCGTCATAAGGCTTTTTGCACGTATTTGATGGCTGGAATTTGTCATTGCCCGTTTTGAGTGACGTGCCACGGATTTTTGACGTTTGGAACTTTTCCCAAAACGTTCTTACCCACCAAACATTTTTACGCGGCAAGTTTTGTAACTGCTCACAGTTCTTTAAAACAAGGGTCTATCACTATGCAGAATATGGTTTCTTGGTTTAGAAATTGAGATTCCATTGAAAGTTTCTTTTGGTTTTCAAAAAGCTTCTGGGTTTTTAAACTTATTTTACAACGAATAAATCTGTTAAATAAAAACAAAAATTATTTTTTGTTTTTAAAAAGATTCTTGGTTTTTAAACTTATTTACAGCGAATAAATCTGTTAAAACTTTAATTGACGGTGAAAAAAAAAAATTACTTTTAATGACCAATTGTAAATATGTAGATTTAATCAAATTGATTGGGAATGAAGTAATCTCTATATTCTGGAAATCTCTCTTTAGCCAAACATAGCATCTAAATATTCATGTGGCATAATGTAAATTGTTGGCTTTAAATGATAATTTAAATATATGAAATGGATAACCATAAAGCTTTTTACCTTGGACTTATTATATACTTTAAATGAGCAAATTTCAAATGTTCAACACTTTTTATTGAAACCTGTTTTTTCAAATTTTGGTTTCTTTTTCCTTATGATAAATATATGAAAATTTTCAACATAATTATTTATTGAATGTAATTTTTTAATCAAAATTTTATTAGTGAAGGGTTAATTTATTATGAGAACATCATTCTTGAAGGGCAAAATTTTTAATATAACGTTTCTTGACGGAAAGCATAAGGACCCAAAACGTCAAAAAAAAATTGTATGATAGATAAAGAGAAATCCAAATTCCAACCGTATTGCTGATTATTCTTTTTACTTATTTACAGATCCAAAGCGTTTTACCCTATAATCGTATTCATGCCGTTTTTGGCAATAGTCTATAGTGTGAATCACCGTTACGCCGAAACCCGGATTCCTTAGGGTTTTCGATTCTTTATTTAAACTGTAATTTATCTGTTCAAGATTTGTTGGACTGTGAGAATGAAGACTCTGGCTAAATAATTGTTCTATGTATAGCTTTGGAGACATGGGTACTCTTTTCCGCTGCGTACAACCCCAAAGCCTTCATGAGGATCATGTTTGCACAGACATTTTATTTATCCTCTAAAAGATAATTCTACTTCGAAAGGATTTATTTATTTAGTTTTTCTTTCTTTTTGTTGCATGAGACTCGTTTGGCAGTGTCGTGGAGCTGGTTTTCCTACTACTCGCCGAGCGTTCTTTCTTGTCAATTGTTTTAAAAGGTTTCTTGATTTCTCTTCGTAGGGTCAAATTATGATGCCCTTCTTAATTGTGCGCTTATTTTTGCCGCCTCTAGCATTATTAGCATCATTATTAATACAACTTAGATCCATCTAATGCCCATTAAGCTTAGATCTAGCTAATGCTTGATTACTTAGAGGGATCAAATCTCTCTCTGGGCAATCAGGTTTCTTATTTCTATTATTTTTGCTGCCTCTAGCATTATTAGCATTATTATTAATACAACTTAGATCCATCTAGTACCCGATTTATCATAAGCCTAGAGGGATCAAATCTCTAGTGCAATCAGGTTTCCTATTTCTAATACAACTTAGATCCATTTAATAATACTCAATTTATCATACACCTAGAGGGATCAAATCCCTCGAGGTGCAAACCCGAGGGTTTTGATTTCTCTTGGCACATGATAGATCCGGTATTAGATAGATCTAAGCTAAGTTCCAAGGGAGGGCAACAATGTCACATTTTTAGATTATCATTATTATATAATGTTTGAGATAAAATTCAAAATTCACGTTAGATTTTCTTTTCTTGGCATGACTACATCATTCTCTTCTTTAATTTAGTTTGTAAGTCTTGTTTTAATGGTTTGTAAGTCCGTGTTTGAATGGTTTGTACGTATGTGTTTGGATAGATTTAGTTGTTGGTGTGTTTGGATGCATTGAGTGGTTGGTGTGTTTATTTGTTTGGATTCGGATGGTAATGTTTGTGAATGTAGACAAAAGAATTGATAGGAGACATACAATTAGGCTTTCTCTTAAAACTGAAATTATTCACATTTCTTTTACTAGTGATACTCTTATAGGAGACATACAGTTAGGCTTTCTCTTAAAACTGAAATTATTCACATTTCTCTTACTAGTGAAATTCTTATGGAATACATTTTGTCTTATCCTTTCACATACAATTAGGCTTTCTCTTAAAACTGAAATTATTCACATTTCTTTTACTAGTGATACTCTTATAGGAGACATACAGTTAGGCTTTCTCTTAAAATTGAAATTATTCACATTTCTCTTACTAGTGAAATTCTTATGGAATACATTTTGTCTTATCCTTTCAAGGTTTGTTTCGGGTCATATCTCACACAAGATAATTGTTTTTTATACATGGGCTCACTTGCTAAATAATATAAACACTATCCATCTGATTGTAGCATGATGATATTTTGGAATTTGGATGGGAAAGTAGTTATGATCAACCATCAAGGCTGTGAAATTGCCAGCATTTGAGACAAATTGTGTAGAATCTTTGGACTCTATTGGCTCAACTTATTAAACTTATTGCAGGCTCTGACAATGGCATATTGCCACTGTATGATGTTCCCCCTAGATTTAGTGCACACAACAACAACATAAACTCGCTCGCTTTACATGTGAAGAAATTGAGCAATTAACATAGGCCTACAAACACAATTATTTCTTTGCTAGTGGAAATTCCGAACATATTGCCCTATATTATGTTGTAGGGGAAAGCTCTCTCACTCGGAATTGTGATAGAATTTATACAAAATCACTATAGCCACTTATTGCAAATAAAGTCGAGATAGAAGCAATAATTTTGAATTAGATTAATTCAAGTTAGAAGCAACAATTCTGAATTAGATGAGAATTTTCATGGAAAATTTAATACTCACAACCACATGTTGAAAGTTATATATTATTACTACATAAGGACCAATGATAGTGTAAGACAAAACAAATTTGAGGGTTTAAATTCTCTCAAAAAAAAAATTATTTTCCACAAATCCATAGAATAAATAGTAATTAGTAATTCATAGGTGGAAACAATGAAAAGACGAAAAATGTCAATAACTGCAAAAATGAACAATGAATTCAAAGATGATGGGAAAGTATTTTCAATCCTTGCGATGTTGCCACTTAAATTTAGCCGAATCTGATCAAAGAAAAATGAAAATGCAGTTGAAACACAAAAAAAAAAGGAAAATAACCGTGTGACTTGAACTTAGGGTTTGAATAGGATGAAAATGCAATTGAAACACAAAAAAAAAAGAAAAATAACTGCGTGACTTGAACTTAGGGTTTGAATAGGCTTCCATATTGAAGGATCATTTTTTTTGAATGCTCACCAAAAAAACTATTTCTTCGCTAATTACAACAAAGATAACATCAATCTTTGCATGTAGACCTGAGTCATGCTTTTCGTTGGATAATTGCATACATTGTGAAGTAAAATTTGTGCTTGAAAAGATCCCCAATAAACTTGATGATTTTGAGAGTGTGAAGTCTTACCATCCTCTCCCTTTCATGGTGCTTGAATTCTATATCTTGGGCTTTCATTCTTTGATTACATGTTGCAAATTATATGCTCCTTCAAATGCTTCTTGGCAAGTGTCAAGAGTTCCCCTGAATGTTACAGGTTTACCATTCGGTTCTTCAAATGGAAATTGAGGGAGTTCCCACCATAGATAAAAGCAAAACTCAACAATAATGGGGCAAATTGTTGGTTCAAACACTGCCTTGTCAAAAATTAGACATACTACTCCCAACAAAATGTCTGTTGAGTTGATACGCGAGGCTATAAGTTGATCTTTGAGAACGTCAAAGTTTTCTGGGTTCACATTCTCAAATATCCCCAGAACTGTTTCAAGAACTCGATCCTTTTTTTACAAGGTTGTCCTCTTAGCAAACATCAGTGTTCACAAGAGCAGGAGTTGGGCGTGTCCTTGTGGCTGATGAAATCTATGAGTTCAATTGTTCCTGATAAATAGAATGATAAGAGGGCTTGTGTCATTTTGAACTTGGGGCATATGACTCCACCTCTATGAGTTCAATTGTTTCTGATCAACAAAATGATAAGAGGGCTTGTGTCGTTTTGAACTTGGGGCATATGACTCCACCTCTAACCTTCGTGCCCCATAGTCATATCCTCTGCTTTCACCAATTGGGGGCTTGGTCTTCTGCAACAAAAAATAAACGCAAACAAACCCAATGCGGAAAACATGAAGTTCATCATACTCTCCAATCGAATGAAATCTGTGAGTTCAATTGTTCCTGTTCAACAGACTCATAAGCGGACTTGTATCGTTTTGAACCTTAGGCATATGGCTCCACCTCTGACCTTTGTACCCCATAGCCATATCCTCTTCTTTCACCAAAGTGGGGGCTTGGTGTTCTGCAACAAAAAGAAACCCAAACAAATCCAATGCAACAGATATGAAGTTCCTCATACTCTCCAATCTTCTGTCAAATAAAAACAATTATTGGAGCACTTAAAGATCTAGAGGAGATATTTCTATGAAAATAATATACATACATGAATTTTAAAGGATTGCAAGGTGTAAACCCTTAGATCTATTTCGAGTCCGGTAAGCTCAAGGCGAAGAAAGAAAACTACTCCAGTGAGTTTGTCTTTTGGGACAGATTCTTCTCCCGCGCCGTTTCTGCGATGGAAATCATGGCAACCATGGTATTATGTGCACACCGACAGAGTGAGTGGGGGCTTGGTCTTCTTCCAGAAGAAACAATAACTCACCAAAATTTCCAAGAGTAAAGCCAAGTTTTGAATTTTACCGTGATCGGTAGGGGGAGATTTGGTGCGCGTGAGTTTTTGTTGTAGTCCTGGGGTGTAACATAGCGTATGAGTACCTAGTTGATGTTCTTGAGAAAAGGGTGTTTCTTGATATTGGCGGCTCCTTGACCTGAGATGAGGCAACTCCTTGGGTCTTTTACTAGAAGTCGTTTTATCCGATCCGGCCAATGTTTCATTGCTCAGCATCGGCCCTTGATCTCTCCGCCCGCCTGTGTTGGTCATATCGACAACACATTTAACCTTTGGACTACCAATTTGGTTAACAAGAGTGGTTTGAGAAGTTATCAAATGAAACTGTATACACGAGTGGTTTGAGAAGTCATCAAATGAAACTGTATAAATCTCACAGTACGCTTTTCTCCAATCGTCTAACCGTTGATCGGACTGTGTAGACCGATAGAAAATGAGAACTAAAAGAGTTCTTTGAGGAAAAAAACACTTTACAACGTAATTATAATAATAACATATAATAAAATATTTTAATTAAATTAATGTAAAACATATGAATATTTATTCATACTTAGATATAACAAACAAGGACCATAACTTAAATGTGTATACAATCTACATAGGCCCAAAAATAATTGCAAAAGTTTCGGAGATAAGTTAACTATGCTCGGAAAGCCAAACTTCTTCGATTACGGTTGGAAAGCCGACGTTCCTGGATTGCACCAATTATTATTGTTTGATTTCCATAAAACTATCTTATTGTTTGATTTCCATAAAACTATCTATCTTGTTATGGTCGAGAGTAAATATTTGAAACGCTATCACAAGCCAAGTTATGGGCGAGGGTAAATATGTGAAACGCTATCACAAGGCAAGCCAAGTTATGTACAATTTTAAAGATAATTATTATTGTTTGATTTCCATAAAACTATCTATCTTCTTATGGTCGAGAGTAAATATTTGAAACGCTATCACAAGCCAAGTTATGGCCGAGAGTAAATATTTGAAACGCTATCACAAGGCAAGCCAAGTTATGTACAATATTAATGATGGAAATTTATTTTTAAATTTAAATTTTTTTTGGTAAATTTTATATTTTGTTATATTTTTATACAAGTGTTAAGGAATTTTTAATTGTTTTATATTATTTCTATAAAAATATTACTCATTTTATTTAAACTAATTTGAGCTAATCAACAAAGTATTTTAATATGCAAAATATAAAATATTTTGTTATATTTTTGTAAAAGTGTTGAAATTTTTAATTATTTTATATTATTTTTATAAAAATATTAGTCATTTTATTTAAACTAATTTAATATTATAAAATTTGAGTTATTAATTTTAGTAGACAAGGAAATTGACCAAAAAAATTAAATTGGAAAAATATCTCACTTATCAATATTAGCTACTAAAACTTTAATCACATGTTATTAATATTAGACACTAAAATTTTAGCTTTAATCTTATGTTAAAAGATCTGGATAAAACCCCATTTTATTATAAAAAATATCAACATGATGTCCACACCTATTTTGGAGATTACTAGATTGAAGTCGATACATTGTAACACCAATGGTAAATGTGCATAAACATGAGAACTAATAAGATGAAAAATATCCACAAAACTTACACACGGATATTGTGAGAAAGTAGTTATGCTAGAATTGTCTTGTATGTAACTAACCTCTATTAAATCGTTGCTCCCAACAGTGATCACAAGATTGCAATTGTTCAATGTGAATCACCAAGAAGTTTCAAATTTCAAACTTCATAACAATAGAACTCTAATCAAACCCTCAATCTAGGGATATGTGATGTGTGACGTTAGTATAACAAATACTGACCATGTATAGTTTGACCATTTTAACATGGGCGTAAGGGTTTACAGTCTTATTATTGGGTTTAAAAGAATTATATCATAGCATTACACAACGAAATAAACTTGGTCAAAGGCTACCACAAATCCGAATAAATGAGCTTGAACATCAACCTTTAAAATTGGCAAATGAATTAGAAAGAATGTATTTTATATATTTTTAAAATTCGTATAATATAAATATTATATTATTTAAATATGAAAATGAAAAAGAAAATGAATAAAATGCAGTTTTATTTTTGTTACAAGTTGTTTTTAGTGCGATTCTTTGGAAGCTTTTCAGATTTAGTTTTTCTGTCTAATTTCTCTAAAATCTTGTTGGAATTTATTGAACTCACAAGTTTTATGGATAACTTTGCACAATCGAAGTGTTTTAGGGGTTTTTTAGGGTGTCAAATTCATATATACACTCAAAAAACCATTTTAAATAATCTAAATCACGATTTCACCTCAAAAAATGTATTTTATATATTCTAAAAATTTGTATAATATAAATATTATATTATTTAAATATGAAAATGAAAAAGAAAATGAATAAAGTGCAGTACTATTTTTGTTACTAGTTGTTTTTAGTGCAATTCTTTGGAAGCTTTTCAGATTTAGTTTTTCCTAATTTCTCTAAAATCTTGTTGGAATTTATTGAACTCACAAGTTTTATGGATAACCCTACACAATCGAAGTGTTTTAGGGGTTTTTAGGGTGCCAAATTCATATATACACTCAAAAAACCATTTTAAATAATCTAAATCACATTTCACCTCAAAAAATGTATTTTATATATTTCAAAAATTCGTATAATATAAATATTATATTATTTAAACATGAAAATGTTGGAATTCAGAGGCACAGCAAATCAATTAAACACACAGCAGAAAAATAAAGCACATAAGAGACAATTTTTAACGTGGTTCACCCAACCAATCTGGGCTACGTCCACCAAACATAGGCATCAGGAATTTATTAATCAAATTAGGAGATTACATCATGAAATCCTCACACTCTCTTAGCAAACATCCGAATGGTTGCCTGTTATATAGCCTAGAGAATCTAACAGCCTCTTTAATTCCCTCACATCAAATATAGGAGGCATTAACTCCCTCCCAACAACCTGGAGCTAATCTAGGAACTGAATCCCTATTGTTGTCATCAACTGAGATTTTTCCTATTTTGCTTAAACAAAAAATCTCAACAATCTCCACCTTGACAACAATTCGCCTGATGCCCTGTTATTATTATTTTATCTTTTCTGCAAGCCAAGAGAAGCCAAACACCAGCGTAGCTTCTCCAACAAAACTGGTTTCGTGAACATGTCTGCACAGTTCTCCTTTGTATGCACCTTTTCAAGAGAAACTCCCCTTTCAGTGATAACCTGTCTTACAAAATGATATTTGATTGGAATATGCTTTGACTTACTATGATAGGCCGGATTCTTAGCCAAATGTATTGCACTTTGACTGTCACAAAGTAACCTGATGTTATCCTGTAACCTACCAAACTCACCAAGCAAACCTTTCAACCAAACCGCCTCTTTGCAAGCATGAGAAGCAACAATGTATTCTGCTTCAGTAGTAGACAAAGCAACAATGTTCTGTAGCTTTGACATCCAGCTAATAGCTCCACCTGCAAGAGTAAAGACGTACCCTGAAGTTGATCTTCTCTTATCTAAATCACCTGCAAAATCGGAATCAACATATCCGCAAACAAATTTACTACTCTTATTGTAAGAAATACAATAACTACTTGTGCCTCTCAAGTACCGAAGCACCCATTTCACTGCTGACCAGTGTTATTTACCCGGATTTGCCATGTACCTGCTGACAACCCCAACTGCATGAGAAATATCTGGTCGCGTACACACCATCGCATACATCAAACATCCTACTACATTGGCATAAGGAATTCGAGACATATAATGCTTTTCTTCATCTGTATTAGGACATAAACTCGAAGAAAGTTTAAAATGGGAAGCTAAAGGGATCAACACAGGCTTCACATTGTTCATACCAAACATCAAAAATATTTTCTCAACATACTTTTGTTGTGATAGCCACAGCTTACCATTACTCCTGTCTCTGAAAATCTCCATGCCCAAAATCTGTCTTGCGGCTCCTAGATCTTTCATATCAAACGTCCTTGCCATCTGAGTCTTCAACCTGTTGATTTCTTCAATGCTTTTGCTTGCTAAAAGCATATCATCAACATATAACACTAAGATAATGAACATGCCATTACTTAACTGCTTAAAGTAAACACAATGATCATATTCACTTCTTACATATTTCTGATTCAACATGAAAGAATCAAACTTCTTATACCACTGCCGAGGCGACTGCTTCAGGCCATATAATGACTTCTTGAGCCTGCAGACAAATTTCTCATTGCGACGGTGAACAAATCCTTCTGGTTGTTCCATATATATTTCCTCATCTAAATCACCATGTAGAAATGCAGTCTTAACATCTAACTACTGCAACTCCAAATCAAACAAAGCCACTAATGCTAACACAATTCTAATTGAAACAATTTTAACCACTGGTGAAAATATCTCATGAAAGTCTATACCAACTTTCTGAGAAAACCCTTTTGCAACCAGTCGAGCTTTGTACCTGTCTTCTGTATCATTCACACCCCGTTTCAGCTTGAACACCCACTTGCATCCCACAGTTTTCCTGCCTTTGGGAAGTTCAACCAGATCCCACGTACCATTCTTACCTAAGCCCATCATTTCTTCCTTCATGGCTACTTTCCATTTGTCACTATTTGAACCTTCTACAGCTTCCTGATAACACAAAGGTTCATCATCATTAGCGATCAAAGCAACTGAAGTAACATGATCATCATACCTTCTCGGACGGCGTTTGATCCTTGTAGACCTCCTTAAGAATGTTTCTGGTGCTTCCACGATTGGCTGTCTATCATCTGTAGAAACTTCTTCATGATCACCATCTAAGACCTGTTCATGTCCTCCATCTGAACCCTGTTCATAATCTGATTCTGAAACCTGTTCATGACTAGAATTTGAACTATGGTCGTTATGACTATCATTAGAAATGCTGTCAAACTGAATATGCTGGAAATCAGATACATCATCCTGTTTCAATCTTCTATCTACATCTAACTGTACAAGAGAGGATTCATTAAACTTTACATCTCTATTGATGATGATTTTGCGGGTAGTAGGATCCCACAATCTATATCCCTTTGTTCCATCACCATACCCAACAAAGATATACCTTTTAGACATTGGATCTAATTTAGTTCGCTGATGTTTAGGCACTAGAGCATATGCATCACAACCAAACACTCTGAGTTTAGAATAGTCACAAGGGTGTCCTGTCCATACCTCTTGCGGAACCTTGCAGTCTATTGCCATTGATGGAGATCGGTTTATTACATAACAAGCGGTTGTCACTGCTTCCGTCCACAACTCCTTTGGCAACCCGGCGTTACTCAGCATACACCTTGCTCTCTCTAGAAGAGTCCTGTTCATGCGTTCAGCAACTCCATTCTGCTGAGGAGTATAAACCGTGGTCTTATGTCTCTCGATCCCTGCATCCTTGCAATAGCTGTCAAACTCCTTGGAGGAAAACTCACCACCATTGTCAGTTCTTAAACATTTTATTGTTCTACCAGTGCTGTTTTCTACCAATGCTCTAAACTGCTTGAAAACTGTAAAAACATCAGACTTCTTTTTCAACATGAAGACCCAAACTTTCCGAGAAAAGTCATCAATGAATGATACAAAATAAGATGAGCCACCATATGACGCTGTAGGGGCTGGACCCCACACATCTGAATGGATATAATCAAGTATACCTTTACTAGTATGTTTGCCTGTTTTAAACTTTTGTTTACTTTGTTTACCAAACAGACAATGTTTACAGAAATCCAATTTTCCAGATCTTAGATTAGGAAGTAACTTTTGTTCAGCCAAAATTTTCAATCCTCTTTCACTCATATGCCCCAATCTTTGATGCCATAAGTGAATGGAACTACTGTCATGTTCAGACACAGACACATGATCTGACCCAGTTCTACCTTCTAACTGAAATAGATTTCCTATTTTCTTAGCCTTCATCACTAGTAAGATACCTTTATAGATTTTCATAACTCCACCTTGAATTACAGTTTTATATCCATTTGAATCAAGTGCTCCTAATGAAATCAAATTTTTCCTTAAATCTGGTACATGCCTCACATCAGTTAATATTTTGGTTGTGCCATCAAACATTTGTAGTTGTATGCTTCCAATCCCAACAATATTACATGTTACATCATTACCCATGTACACAACACCATCATCAATTGATCTATATGTTTTAATCCAATCTTTATGAATACACATGTGGTTAGATGCCCCGGAATCTAACAACCAATGTTGATCATGTTTTGAAATATTAACTGACAATACTTCATCACTCATACCTGAACCGGATACTGAACTTGTATCTGTGGTGTTGGCTTCCTTCTTTTCTGTCGAAGAGCCTTCTTTAGCAGCCTGCTTTCGCTTCCAGCAATCCTTTTTCAGATGTCCAGCCTTGCCACAATGCCAGCACTTCACCTTTGGCTTCTTTCCTTTGGACTTCGAGCGAGAGTCGCTATGCTTTCCCCCGAAGTGTCTCTCTTGTGAGCGACCTCTGGCCATCATTACCTCTGATGTAGAGGTGTCTGCATTCGACCTCTTCCTCGTCTCCTCAGCCAACAAGGCTCCAACAACATCGTCAAACTCAAGAATTTCTAATGTACTAAAACTTATGGAAGTAACAAAGTGATCCCAGGATTCAGGCAAAGAACATAATAGAGTTATTGCCTTATCCTCTGAATCAAATTTTACATATAGACTATTTAATTGCACCAACAAGGTATTAAAAACATTCTGGTGATCAGCAATTGAGGTACCTTCTTTCATCCGCAAACTGTAAAGCTGTCGTTTCAGGAGAATTCGATTTGTCAAAGATTTCGTCATATAGAGCTTCTCAAGCTTCGACCACAAACCTGCGGCGGTTTTCTCTGACACAATGTTGAACAGAACATCGTTCGCCAGACATAACCGAATTACGCTCAGAGCTCTATCGTCCATCTCATCCCATTCATCCTCCGTCATGGAAGGAGGCCTTTTGTTTTTCCCCAACAGTGCTTTCGCCACACCTTGTTGAACCAGCAGATCGTGCATCTTCACCTTCCAGATCTCAAAATTATTCTTGCCATTAAATTTCTCAATTTCAAACCGGGCACTGGTATCTGTCTTGCTGCTCCACGCACAGCTCCACACACAACAATTAAAAAACATACCAGGTATCTGTCTTGCTGCTCCACGCACAGCTCCACGCACAACAAGGAACTTTGATCAGCGCAGCACCAGCACAGTCCGCACCTTCTTTCAGGCTCCCATGCAGCAATCAGGCTCTGAATGGACTGTAATTGGCATGAGCTACAGCTTAGCGCTCCACCTCCAGCGCTCCTCCAACGCGCTCTGCCAGCAAAGGTCTGCTATCCACGCACCAACAGCAACAACGATATACATTCAGGTTCCACGAAACAGCGCAAGACCTCCAGCATCGATCAACGCAGCACCTCCGTCGATGACCAGCGCAACACCTTCAACATCGATCAGCGCAGCGCCTCCAGGCAGCTCCTCCAGGCACCTCCAACATGCTCTGATACCAATTGTTGGAATTCAGAGGCACAACAAATCAATTAAACACAAAGCAGAAAAATAAAGCACATAAGAGACAATTTTTAACGTGGTTCACCCAACCAATCTGGGCTACGTCCACCAAACATAGGCATCAGGAATTTATTAATCAAATTAGGAGATTACATCATGAAATCCTCACACTCTCTTAGCAAACATCCGAATGGTTGCCTGTTATATAGCCTAGAGAATCTAACAACCTCTTTAATTCCCTCACATCAAATATAGGAGGCATTAACTCCCTCCCAACAACCTGGAGCTAATCTAGGAACTGAATCCCTATTGTTGTCATCAGCTGAGATTTTTCCTATTTTGCTTAAACAGAAAATCTTAACAATCTTGTAAGGACTCTGGACACCACATATCTCCACAATGGTATGATATTGTCCACTTTGGGCCTAAGCCCTCATGGATTTGCTTTTGGACTTACCCCAAAAGGCCTCATACCAATGGAGATATTTGTCCATCCTTATATATCCATGATCCTCCCCACCTCTAGTTAATGTGCGATTTTGGTCGTATACCCAACAATCCTCCCCTTGAACAAAGGACCATCGAGCCTCCCCTCAAACGATTATCCATCCGTCCACTCTCTACCAACCAGGATTCTCCGCTCCAATGCGTTGGAAGCACACGCCTTACATGGAGCACCACCTGCCTCGAGAGCTTGCTCTATCCCAGGTCAACTCCTCTTCACCGTGTTGGGACCAGGACACGTCCATGAAGAATCCGGAGCACACCGCCTATCTAACTGAGCTCATCCACGGATCCCATCGTGATATTACTGGGGCCCACCACCTTCGTTCGGTATTCCGAGGATTCATCCACTTGGCTAACTTCGGGGCATGGCTCTGATACCACTTGTAAGGACTCTCGACACCACATATCTCCACAATGGTATGATATTGTCCACTTTGGGCCTAAGCCCTCATGGATTTGCTTTTGGACTTACCCCAAAAGGCCTCATACCAATGGAGATATTTGTCCATCCTTATATATCCATGATCCTCCCCACCTCTAGTCAATGTGGGATTTTGGTCGTATACCCAACAGAAAATGAAAAAGAAAATGAATAAAATGCAGTACTTTTTTTGCTACGAGTTGTTTTTAGTGCGATTCTTTGGAAGCTTTTCAGATTTAGTTTTTCTGTCTAATTTCTCTAAAATCTTGTTGGAATTTATTGAACTCACAAGTTTTATGGATAACCCTGCACAATCGAAGTGTTTTAGGGGTTTTTTAGGGTGCCAAATTCATATATACACTCAAAAAACCATTTTAAATAATCCAAATCAAGATTTCACCTCAAAATTTTCCGTGGCTTCTGGAAAGTCCAAAAAGTCCCACTAAAAACAAATTCTTACATATATATATATATATATATATATATATATAGATATATATATATTGGAATTTTATATTTAATTTTGTAAGATATATACTATCATTTATATATATATATATATATATATATATATATATATATATTTATAATGGAATTTTATATTTAATTTTGTAAGATATATACTATCATTTTTTTTAATTTGTTTTTAGTTCGGCTTTTCAAAATTTGAGGTTAAATCTTGATTTGTGTTATAGACCGGAAATATCCACGGGAAAAACTTCCAAAAAATCGCACTAAATACAACTCCAATTTTTTTTGAATCCAAAATTTTCATCAATATATAAAATTCGAATCCGAATTTAAAATTAGTAACTATGCATAAAGTTAATTATCTAATTCAATAAAATTTACTTTTTAACTTCAAACTTAGTTGGTTCTCCTCCGTTACCAATAATCCCTCAAAAACGAGCTTCTGTTCCTCGTTCCAATTAAGCGAGCGAGGAATTCCCTTTACTGATCAGAAGTTAAGAGCAGTTTAGTACCCAATATCGGGAGGTTTTCCCTGAGTAGATCAGGGATTTATACACTCACAATGAGTCCTAAATACTCGAGTACAGATGTGTAAGATAAATAGTGTACTGACCAAGTATATTAATTCCATGAGTCAGGAGAGCGATTGGTTGCCAGGATAAAAGATTTTCGTTCTTCCTCATGACGAATGAGATCCTTGGGTAGTAAATCTATAGAAGATAGAATATTGATATCCAGATATATCTCTTTTCTCCTATCTTGTTCCGACTAGATCGCACCATGTATTTTCTCAAAAATAAAGAGGTTATTCTCATGAACGAGGGCCATAGCTGAGGGTTGAAAATGGATGAGTTCTGCGGAAAGGAAGATAGCTTTTGGCAACAATGCTTTTTATATCCACTCTTTTTTGAGGAAGATCTTTACGCAATTTCTCATGATCATTATTTGGATGTATCAAGTTCCTTCAAACCGATGGAACATTTAAGTTCCAATGATCAATTAAGTTTCCTAACTGTAAAACATTTGATTAGTCAAATACGTCAACAAAATCATTCAATTGTTTTATTCGTTAATTGCGATCCAAATCCATTAGCTGATCGTAAGAAGAGTTTCTATTTTGAATCGATACTAGAAGCACTTACATTGGTCCTGGAAGTTCCGTTCTCTATATGGTCAAAATCTTCTGTGGAAGGGATTATACGAAGGGGTAGAATAGAAGTTGTCCCCGGGAGAGATGGATGAGTGGTTAATGGCTCTGGTCTTGAAAACCAGTATAGATAAAAAAAACTATCGAGGGTTTGAATCCCTCTCTCTCCTTTTGTTTTTCAACAATTGCATTTACCGGTCCAATAAAAAAAAAGAGAATAGCTCGGCTGTATATAGCCCAGCTACAAGGATCCAGTTGGAAAAAGAGTATTTGAAAAGACTCCTATCCTGTCGATATGGGAGATAGATGTAATGAAATTGAATCGATTTTTCTTCCATCTGGTTTGATCTATTGTTTCAGTTAAGAGGAGTCATGGAAAGGACAGGTTCGAAATCACGATCAATCCCTTTCTCAAATCCTGCTGCACGAGCCCTTCCCGCATGCCACAAATTACCTACGAAGAAGAAAAATCCTAGAACGAAATGGGAGGTGGATAACCAACTTCGTGGAGAGACATAATTCACCGCATTGATTTCGGTAGCTACACCACCCACAGAATTTAAAGAACCTAAAGGAGCATGAGTCATATATTCTGCTGAACGTCGTTCCTGCCAAGGCTGTATGTCTTTTCTCAACTTGCTCAGATCCAAACCATTAGGGCCTCTTAGGGGTTCCAACCAAGGAGCACGGAGATCCCAAAAACGCATCGTTTCCCCTCCAAAAATAATTTCTCCAGTCGGAGAACGCATAAAGTATTTACCTAAACCAGTAGGTCCTTGGGCATACCCCACATTAGCTCCAAGACGTTGGTCTCTAACTTTTTAATCCCTAAATAGTAAGATCAAGATAATCTCAAAGCTATAAAAGTATTATGAAGTAGTTTATTTACATATTCCATAACATCTGGTATTTAATAATCCCTTTAATATGAAATTACAACCAATCCTTTTTGAAACAAACCAAAATTTCTTCAGAACACTTTAAAGCAACTAGCACAAAAAAAACAAATTAAGTCAAAATCAAAACTTGGTGTAGAATATATCAATCAAGAAATGAAAACACCTCACGACTATATCTATATAGATATAATAAACAAGAGGGTTATTAATTCTCGTTTAAACTAACGACTATATATATATATAATAAAAAAGAGGGTTATTAATTCTCGTTTAAACTATTAAAGTGATCAACATGTAATTGGAACAGTTATGCAAACACGACAAACCAACTCAGCAAATAATAAATTTTTAAAGTGATCAACATGTAATTGGAACAGTTATACAAACATTACAAACCAACTCAGCAAATAAAACAAACCAGCTAAAAAGTAAAACAAAAACAATGGATATGGCTTTTGACTGCGCCTTGAGCGGCCCAACTCAAGGCTTGACCAGTGCCCTGGCTCTCTAACTACTAAGTACAAAACAATGGAAACAAATAATTATCAACACATACTAGACCAAGACATAACTATCAAACTAGAACTTTGCCAATCACCCAGAACACAGCAGCTTCGCATCAAGTCTCCAAGATCAAATGGTAGCAACAACAGTTGTTTTGCGCTCTGAGCATTCTTCTATTTATATAGAGTTTTTAAGAGTCTAAAATAAACAGACTATATGTTCGATGTCACCCTGGCTTATTGATTAAGGACGAATGGAGTAAATAATTACAGTCAAACATTAGTTCTTAGACATGATTCAAGTGATTCAAACTAACTTTATCCTTGAGAGACACAACTAGGGACCGTTTGACCAGCCTCTGAATTCTAATTTTAATACACTAATCTCTATAGCCTATGAATGACCGAAAATAAGTATCTTGATCATAACAAAAACTCCTTTTCAAGTTATAACAGCCCGAGATAAGTGTTGATTGTTGGGATCCCAAAGTACTTTGTACCGCACCAAGTAAATACTTTCGTGAAATAAACTGGAATTCATTCAAGGAATCTACACGAGAGCTGCTAAGAGTGTTATCATCCTGAAATCCTTGTGGATCAGTCATTAAGATTTCCTTGACTTCCTTTGTAATCTGCGCTCATAATTGAAACTGTAGGCTCCCCCAGCTGGCACTCGAACATGATTACAAATGTGCTAGAGCTAACCACTACAAATATAATGAGTCGAGAGCTAACCATAACTTGTCAAAAGTCTATCCAAATGGAATCTTGCCAACATGCCGACTGTAGCGTCTTATAAAAGTGCTTTGAATATTGATTTTTTTTTCAAATATCTATTTGTTTATAATGTTATAGTAACAGTAGTAACATTCTAACCCCATGAATCCTGCCCATTTATCTTTCAAACCTTTTTCGGGCAGGCAATTATTGCATGACAATATTGTGTTTAATGTTTGCCATTCAAAACAACCTTAGAAAGAAAACACAAGGTGATGGGATGCATGGTCGGAATAAGTGCAAAAAGGGTCATTTTAACCATGATTAGTAATACCGTGAATAACAATCAATCACCACTGTTATATTGTAAACACTTATGGTCGTCGGCTATGTTGAAAGAGTTATCTTCCGTCTATTATGCTCTCCGTCTCAGCCTTCATCTGGGAAAAAACAAAAAAGATGTGACAGTGCGTATTAGCTGAGCAGTCGAATATAGACATTAACACGAATTGACCTTAGCATGGAATTGGTGTGCGGCGTCAAACCTGAATAATGAGTATTTACATTTGATAGAATGATTTATTGGGAATGGAAATCTGCGGTAGGAAAATACAATGAAACAGAATTTGAGGTTTTGAACATAGCTAGTTAGATGCCTATAATTAGTATGAAAATTCCAAGCACAATAGTTAGTATGAAAACTAAAAAAAGGAAGGATAATAAAAATTTCAAACTCGCTCACAAGTCACAAACCTTAATTTTCGCAAAATACTTTTGCACATGATATATATATGTGAAGAAAATACGGTGAATAAAATATGAAATTTGGCACAACTCTATCAAGATGTTTTTCTCCAATACCTGAATAATTTGCCATCTAAATTTTCTATAATTTGAAAAAAATAATTCCCATCTAAATTTTCTTAAAAAAATTATGGCAAAAATTCAAAGATATTATCAAAACCTTAAAATTATAATTATAACTCCCAAATCTTTAAAATAATAAACAATCATTAAATGTTTTTTCAATTTGACAGAAAATGTTATGTTTCTTTAGGTCCCGTGACAAACATACAAGTATAATAAAATAATTTAGTTTTTTGTTTTGGTTTTTTTTGTTTTTTTTTCATCCTGCGAAAAAACCTATCAAACTCAGTTAGTCAAATCAACTATGAGGATACCCATTCCGCGATTGTTGGCTGACTCATCACTGTCATCAAGGAAAACCAAGCCACCTTTTACATAACCCCCCAGGTGGTCCCCACATGGGAGCAGGCTCTCACTCCTGCAAGATGCCTCTGGGTCATGGGCCATTAACCTGTTTCCTTACGTTCGAGGAAGACGAGCTCTTAGCCAAACAGAAGCAGTTTTACAGCATAATAATAAAATAATTTAGGTAAACTATTAATATAAAAAAAATGAACACTTATTAATATTTAAGTATAAGAAAAAAGGACAATAATTAAATTATTTTATTATTCATGCAAGTCTGGGATACTTTCTACATGGACACAAAATAATGGTTATGGTGTTAGAGACAGATTAATTATGGTGGGAAATCTAATGTTTTTGGATTGCATTGGTTATGGCTAAATGCATTGATTATAGTTTGAAAGCTTATATTTGTTATTTGTATCAATTATTATTAGGAATTGTCATAAGGGATATTAAAATTTTTATAATAAAAAAAAATTAATTTTTTGATTGTTCTAATTTTGTTAAGGTGGAAATGGATTTAACACTATCAAAAAGCCCTCATACCCAAAATCTTAAAACTTAACTTAGATTTCGAAAAAACTCTATCAACATTTAAATTGTTTTCCAAATAAAATTATAACTTTATTTATTATTGTTCCAACTAACTTTTCCATTGTTCATTCTTGTTATGATCGAATAAACATTTGAAAGTCAACTACATGCCTATTATAATAACTCGAAGCGAGATATTCAGATGCTTTGGTCATATGTTGAGGCGTCCCACTAGGAAGCCATTTTATTTTGCAATGATGTCCGCATTAGACATATGATGTTCACACATATTTTAGAAGCTACTAGGCCTTTTATATCATCAACAATTTTATTTTGCAAAGATACCAGCATTAGAAATATGACGTTGACATGTATTTTAGAGGCTACTAGGTCTTTTATGTCATGAACCATTTATTTTGCAAATATATTAGCGTTATAAATATGACGCTCACACGTATTTTAGAGGCTACTAAGTCTTTTATATCATCAAATCACAGGCTACTAGGTCTTTTATATCATCAATTCACATAAGAGATGTAGATACTGGAATTGAAACACTAATGGTAAACCTTACCCAATGTGCATCAGACATGAGAAGTAATACCTCGAAGATAAAAAATATCGACAAGAGGTGATCACTGAAGCATGTTATGGATATTGTCATAAAATCAGTTCTAGTAGGGTTGCAATAAATGTTATTGACCTCTCTAGAAGGTCCTCGCACCGAACAGTGATGTCAAGATCACAGTTGTTCCATATGAATCACCATGAAGTTTCAAAATTCATAACAATAGAACTCTAATAAAACCCTCAATCTAGGGATACGTGATGTGTGACGTTGGCACAATAAATACTAACGATGAATAGTTTGACCATGTCTGTAAGGGGTATCCAGTCTTATTATTAGGTTTAAAAGAATTATATCATGGCATTACATGATGAAATAAACCCTATTAGTAACGACCACAAATCTAAATAAATGAGCTCATAACCCTAAATACACTATTACGTGGAAACTTATAGGAGTGAACCATGGACCATTCATCATATGAGAAAAGGAGAAGTTTTATGTGAGTGTGATTAGAGATCATTTTCAACATAACAATACAATTCCAGTGAAAATGATACTTAAAAAATAACAATGCAATCAAAGAATTCCAAAGCAACGCGTTAACAACAATGCTCAGTCTCACAACTAGTTTGAAAGAGATCTCTATTTAGAAAATGATCATTATCATGAAAACTTATATAGTCTGAACATCACATGATATTAAGATTATAACTAAGCTGACAACCAGATGTTATAATAACTAAGCTGATGTCCAAATGACTTTGAAATCATTCTACCTTTTCAAACTTATTAGCCATGAAAAGGTATCATTGCTCAACAAATTGGGTGAATATGTTTAGTTGTTCCCTAGCGAAAGCTAGATTTTCCAAATGTCTAGATCATGTACCCATAACACTCCCCGGCGTATTGATTTTCTAATTTTAAAACAACAATGAAACCCTTTCCCAGTCATACAGAATTTCTGATTTTAAAACACCAATGAAGTTCTCGACAACCATGATTTAAGATGGAATATATATATTACGAAGATACTGAATGTGTTTTTTAGCATCGATGATTAATATGCAATATCTACATTACAAAGACATTGGGTATGCTTTTTTAACATCGATTTTTCTAACTGGTGAGTTTCAGATTTGAAAGTATTCATAACATCACTCAAGAACACATTTCATATATCATGTTGGTAAACATGAGATTTCATACTTAAAGAGGAAGGAATTGCATAGATTGTTGACTAAGGAAGTCAATGTTTGTGCAAGGACCTTCCATGTGACAGGATGAGAGTAATCCAAGCAAATTAGATTGCTTTTTAATTCTCTTACCCGGGGTTAGATCAACATATTATCAATAAAACTATGATTAACTTTTATTGCATTAAACTCATATAAATAGAGATTAAGGTTGAGCGGGTTAGATCAACATATTATGGATAAAATTATGATTAACTTTTATTGTGTTAAACTCATATAAACATATATTAAGATTTTGAACTCATATAAATATATATTAAGATTTTGAGGGTTTATCAAGTAAGGTCTTATTTATTTAGGATGTCATCCAAGTGGAAATGGATGAAGGAAAGGAAATGGGTTTATCGAGTAAGGTCTTATTTATTTAGGATCTCATCCATGTGTAAATGGATGAAGTGAAGGAAACTAAAATTCAAGACTATCATGAAAAATATGTTAAGCTTCAATTAAAAATTTATTTATCTCTAATGATTAAGGGTTATTCAAGTGGAGACCATAATCTATAAAGATGTCAAGCTTCAACTAAATACCTATTTATCTCTAATGATTAAGGGAAATCCAAGTGGAGACCATAACTTGGAATGTCACTCCCATGGAGCTAAATATTTTTCTTATGCCAAAATTGTAAATTGGTAGTTAGTAAATCTACTATAAAATTACCTATACTAATCATTAAAATTGACTAGTACTCACAAGAAAGGATAACATAATGCGCTAAAGATGACTAGCAGAGCCTTTCATTGTTCTCCAATCCATTGGGACGAAGAGGGCACCCATTATTTAGAATGAAACTCATTACTATTTATATTGATTACAACAAACTATGAACTCTACATTGAATTACAAGAAACTATAAACTTTACATTGAATTACAAAAAAGTATGAACTTAAAACCATGAACTAGAAAATTGTGTTAATGAAAATTAAAAAAAGAGAATAATAGAATATTTTAATAATTGTGTATATTACTACTTAAAAGTAATACATTATTGAGATATTCATTATGCTCATTGCCCAACCCTTTGGAGACAAATGCACTTATCACCCTTTACTACCCACTTTTTAGGTAGAGTGCATTTAAAATTAAAATGAATCTAATGACATAAAATCTTATATTTAATGTTATTATATTTTTATTTAATATTATTATATTTTTTAAGTATTATCCTTAACGTACTGTTTTTGAATGTTATAAGTGATTAGTTTTAAAAGTAATAAGGATGACATGCAATGACGTAATTTTAATTAATTTTTTATTACAAGTGTAAAACAAAATGAGAATGACTTGTAAAAATAGTGAGGATGACATTTCTGTCATTTACCACCCCACCACTAAGTCATCAATTTTACACCCATTTTTACATTTGTGATAAGGAATCACTGGGAAGCACATCACTACATGTCATTTTCATTATTTTTATATATTAACAAATATACACCTTTCCTCTAAGAGGGTAGATGTGGGATGGCTAAAGTTTGCATTTATTTCAACTATACTGAAAGTATATAGTTAGGTGGTGAAAGTATGTATTTATTTTAACTATATGCTATCCTCACTACTTTTACCTTTCATGTTCATTTACTTTTAAATTGTGTTAAAGGATTATTTAGAAATACTTCACTTTATGTCATTCTCATTACTTTTGCATGCTAACAAATGGGCACATTTTACCAAAAAATGTATGCGATGTATATGTTATAATTATATGTCATCTTTATTAGGTTTACACCTCATCCTGATTTTATTTTACAATTGCGATAAGAAATTATTGATAAATAGTCACTACATCTCATTCTCGTTACTTTTACACTCCAATAAATACATACCTTCACTTATATAGTTGAGAATGAAAGTACACACTTTTTGTAACTATATACCATCCTCACTACAAATATGCTTTATCCTCATTTATCTTTATTTTTATACTTATAATGAGGTATTGTTGAAAAAAATATCACTTCATGTCATTCTAATTATCTTTACATTTTATCTTTACTAATTTTACCCAATGCAAAATGTCAAATAATGCATCTTAAATGTAAGTTGCATGATTTGATGTTAAATTTGATTGAATTATAAAATTATTAAAAATTTAAAAATCAAATTTTTTGAAATATAATCTTTTGCTTTTTATTTAATAAAAATAATAAAAAATTTAAAATTGTATTTAAAAAAAAATTACAATATTAAAAAAATATTATTCAAAATTATATTTTTCTTTAAAAAAAATTAATTTTACAATATTAAAAAATATTTTCCATGTCAAATTATTTTCCGCTTAAATTAAAAATAATAAAATAAACCTTTTGCTTGCATATTTCCATCTTAAGTTAAAATTTCGATCACTTTCATCAATATTAAATGAGAACCTTTTCAACTCATTAATGTACGCTGCCATATTAAGCAATTTTGTTTTTCCTATTTAATGTAAAAATATTGAATATTAAATTTTTTTAATAATTATTTATTTAAAATTTAGTAAGAAAATATGAATGGATATATTTACGAGTAAATGGACATCTAATAATTTTAAATTTCTTATTATTATTTAGTTCTGTAGTTTCGTTTTTAGGTAGGGTTGAGTTTCCAATAATTATGTAGATTATAATGATTTAATTTTTATGAGATATTTTACATCAACCCAATTACATTAATATAAATTTGGTTCATATAGATTAATAAATACATATTAAAAAATTATATAAATAAATAATAAAAATATTTAAAGAATAATAATATATAATAATTAATTATAATAATAATAATAAACTGAATTAATGAGATAATGTAAATTAATGATAATAATAATAATAAGATAAAAATATTATTTTTAGGTGGCGGAAATAAAAGTGATTTTTTATTATTATTCATATAATTATTATTTAAATATTATTAAATAAATAATAATTATATTAATAATAATATAAAAAATATTATTAATGATAATTAATAATCATAAGAAAATGTACAATTTTTTGTTGTAAGCTTGGTATGACTACACTTTCATTATGTTCAATATATCACTCTTATTGGGACAGGAAATTGAGCCAATGACTTCACATCAAGGAGTGCCTTCTTATCACCATTTATCCAATACCTCTTTTACTAAAAAATATATATTATTAATAATAACAATAATGATTAGCATTAATAATACTCTTATATTAATAATAATAATAATAAAATAATGTTAAATGTTAATAATTAATAATGTAAAATAATAATAATTAATATTGTTAGCAATAATAAGTAATATTATCAATAATAATACTATTTGTTGTTATTATTGATATTATTATTAATCTAAACAGTATTAATATTATATTTCAATACTTAATAAATATAATAATATTAATCCAAGTACACATAAATTAAAAAGAAAACAATATAAATATAAAAATTTCAATTTTATAATAATTATGGGAAAAATATACTTAGAATAAAAACTAAAGGCAATGAAGAAAGCATGAAGTTGTGCATAATTGACAATGTTTGGGAATCGCCAATAATTGCTGGCGATGGTTGACGAAGCCCCATTCTCACCATCTTTGTCACAATGTCAGAAAAAAATGACAACCAATTTTACGCATTACAACACCAACGAAAACAACATGGAATTTACTGACATTGAAAGAAATAAAATTATATATTTAATGAGATATATTTTAGTTCCAACATCAACAACAAATTCCACAATGAAACCTAACTTTCAACACTCAACCAAAACACAATTATTTTTTTCCAACCTCTTCCAAAACACACTTAGAGCGGTGATAGAAGGAACACCAATTTAAATCAACAAGATAATGATCACGATCCTTACACTTTAAATTCAATCCCTTCTCATTTCCATTCCTAATTCTCTTTGGTGCAAATGATAGAAAGTTTCAACATCTGATTTCATTCCATTCAAAACATGAATATGCTCATCAACAAAACGTGGATGGAAACTATGTCTTCTATCAAACCTTGTGCGAATATAGATAACAAAACTAATGGTTTCTACAATAGCTTTAATTGCTGAAATGTAATACAGACCATCATTGTTCTCCATATCTGCATTTCATTGATAGAAAGATATGCTTGAAATCAATACATTCACACATAAATAGATAAATGAAAACAAAAATGTCGATATATGTTTTTGGTTCTTTCATTCTAAGTCCACAATTTTTTTTATCATACATAGAACTAAAGAAATTCAAAACAATAAAAAAGAAAGTAGAAACAGTTACATTTCAACTAAACAAAGAACAACATGACCACAACTTTTATCTCTAATAGGTATTAGATATAAATACCTATTTATCTCAACTAAATACCTATTTATCTCTAATGATTACGAGAAATCCAAGTGGAGACCATAACTTGGAATGTCACTCCCATAGAGCTAAATATTTTTCTTATGCCAAAATTGTAAATTGGCAGTTAGTAAATCTACTATAAAATTACCTGTGCTAATCATTAAAATTGACTAGTACTCACAAGAAAGCATAACACAATGTGCTAAAGATGACTAGAGGAGCCTTTCGTTGTTCTCCAACCCATTGGGATGAAGAGGGCACCCATTATGTAGAATGAAACTCATCACTACTTATATTGAATTACAAGAAACTATGAACTTAAAACCATGAACCAGAAAATTTCTATACTCTATACGGTGTTAATGAAAATTAAAAAAAAAAGAATAATAGAATATCTTAATAATTGTGTATATTACTGCTTAAAAGTAATACGTTATAGAGATATTCATTATGCTCATTGCCCAACACCTTGGAGACAAATGCACTTATCACCTTTTGCTACCCACTTTTTAGGTAGAGTGCATTTAAAATTAAAATGAATCTAATGAAATAAAATCGTATATTTAATGTTATTATATTTTTAAAGACTTATCCTTAACTTACTATTTTTTAATGTTATAGGTGATTAGTTTTAAAAGTAATAATGATGACATGCAATGATGTAATTTTAATTAATGTTTGATTAGAAGTGAAACAAAATGAGAATGACTTGTCAAAATAGTGAGGATGACATTTCTCACATTTACCATCCCACCACTAAGTCATCACTTTTACAGCCATTTTTAAATTATTGATAAGGAATTATTGGGAATCACATCACTATATGTCATTCTCATTATTTTTATATAATAACAAATACACACCTTTCCTCTAAGAGGGTAGATGTGGGATGACTAAAGTTTGCATTTATTTCAACTATACCGAATGTGTATAGTTAGGTGGTGAAAGTATATATTTATTTTAACTATATGCTATCCTCACTACTTTTACCTTTCATGTTCATTTACTTTTAAATTTGTGTTAAAGGATTATTTATAAATACTTCACTTTATGTCATTCTCATTAGTTTTGCATTCTAACAAATGGATATATTTTACCAAAAAAAGTATGCGATGTATATGTTAATATTATATGTCATATTTATTAGGTTTACACCTCATCTTGATTGTATTTTACAATTGTGATAAGAAATTATTGATAAATAGTCACTACATCTCATTCTCATTACTTTTACATTCCAATAAATGCATACCTTCACTTATATAGTTGAGAATGAAAGTACACATTTTTTATAACTATATACCATTCTCACCACAAATATGCTTTATCCTCATTTACTTTTATACTTATAATAAGGTATTGTTGAAAAAAATATCACCCCATGCAAAATGGCAAATAATGCATCTTAAATGTAAGTTGCATGATTTGATGTTAAATTTGATTGAATTATAAAATTATCAAAAATTTAAAAATCAAATTTTTTGAAATATAACTTTTGTTTTTTATTTAATATAAATAATAACATTTTTAAAACTGTATTTAAAAAAAATAAATATTAAATTAAAATATTAAAAAATATTATTCAAAATTATATTTTTTCTTAAAGGAATTTAAATTTTATAATATTAAAAATATATTATCCATATCAAATTATTTTCAGGTTAAATTAAAAATATTTAAATAAACCTTTTACTTGCATATTTCCATCTTAACTTAAAATCTCGATCACTTTCAGCAATATTACATGAGCACCTTTTCAACTCATTAATGTACGCTGCCATATTAAGCAAATTTGTTTTTCCTATTTAGAGTAAAAATAGAAAAAGTAAAAATGTAAAAATATTAAATATTAGTTTTTTTTAATAATTATTTATTTAAAATTTAGTAGGAGAATATGAATGGATATATTTATGAGTAAATGGATATTTAATAATTTTAAATTTATTATTAGTATTTAGTAGTTTTTTTTAAGTAGGCTTGAGTTTCCAATAATTATTATGTAGATTATAATGATTTAATTTTTATGAGATATTTTAGACTAACACAACTACACTAATATAAATGTAGTTGATATAGAGTAATAGATATATATTAAAAAAATTATATAAATAAATAATAATAAGATTTAAAAAATAATAATATATAATAATTAATTATAATAATAATAATAAGATAAAAATATTATTTTTGTGACATAATAATAATAATAATAATAATAATAATAATTATTATTATTATTATTATTTTGTAAGTAAGGTAGTTCCATTCATTCTATTCATACTGAAAATATAGACCAGATACACTGTTATGTTGGCCTCAACCTGTCCCGAGGGGAAACCAGGTTTGTTGGCCATCTGAGTTTACTATAAGCATTCGAAAACAAAAATTTGATAATTCTGTCCATACTGACTATATAAACCAAGCAACTAAAATTATCTATTAAGCTTCTATTTACCATAAAACTATACAGATAGAGAAACAAAAAACCTCCAGCATCTCGTCCACAGCATCAGGCCTTTTTGGTTCCATTCTCCTTATCAGTTTCCATAGGGAGATTCGCATGTTCTTCCTGGCTTGGGAGCAAGCCAACCATCCTGGATAATGTCTGGGACATCTCCTCTAGCTTATTATTCTGGTTTATCATAATGACTTGGAAATTTTTCATCTCCTTCTGAAGGTTCGACAGTCCATTGGCAATGTCAGCCATCTCTTTAGCAACTTGTTCCAAAGCCTTAGCCAAAAGGCTCTTTAGAATCCAATAAATGTGCAGAGACCGCTGATAGAGATTCTGTCTGCCCCTTGTGTAACCCAGGTCACTAACCATAGCGGTCCACTCTTCCATTTCCGAATCTGATTGTTCTTCCATGACTTTAGATTCCAGGTTTTGGATTATATGACGAATGTCTTCGTCAGTGTCTTCCTGATAAGCGCGGGCTGCCTCTTGGGCCGCAGTCTGGGCTGATCGCCTTCCTTTGCACTGGTCCCTTGTCTCTTCCATAGTTCTGTCACCCTGGGTGCTTTGCTTCGGGCGTCCTCTGCCACCCCGACCACGTCCTCAACCTCGCCGAGCCATTCTCTCTTCTATCTGCTCCTGTTCACAGATATCAATCATGGGTGTTAGTTTAACAGCATTTTCATCCGCTTCATCGCTATCCACTTGACTTTTGGAGATTTCCTTACTCCTACTACACTCCCCTTCCGTTTTTTTACTCAGGTCCTGATAAACATTTCCCGAGTTCAAGAGATGCAGAACTCCCTCTGTCATGCGAGTCAGATACAGGGTTAAGGGGTCCATCATCGACTCTCCACTCCCTATCTGCCCCTTTGTACCCACCGTGGGAGTCACGCCTTGGTTACCCGCATTACCTCTCAGCCTTTGCCCCCGACTGCAAATTCTTTTATCTTCAGGGTACCCACCCTGGGATCCCTCCGGGTGACCCTCACCGTGAGAACCATGGAATCGTCCCAGCTTCCTTAAACTCTTATCTGCCTCCATCTCCTCCCAAGACTGCCTGTTATCCATTCTACTGATAAAATTTGAAACAAGTAAGGTAGAGAAAGCAGTATGCACATACCCAAGCTCGTTCACCCTGGTAATGTTTACGCTCTGCTCCTCGATCCGTTCCTCCTTCACTCTGTCCACATTATCCTGTCCTTTACCCTCCACCACCTTCATATTATGCTTCACCACCGTCCTTTTCTCCCTCCCATTACCACCGCCATTTCTCCTAATCCTTTGCATACCACCTCTGCCACTTCAACCTTGATCTGACCGAATACTCATTTCATTTGTTGGGAGGGTCGCCTGATCTCTACGGTCACCTCCCACTTCCCTGTCCTTATGATAAATGCTCCTGCCTCTATCATCGCCATGTTTCCTCATCCCGATCGGGAGCCAACTGTCTCTACTACCTTTGGGGCGTGTCTTCATGATTGTCTTGGTTGAGGATCGAACACAACTGCTCAAAACCTGAACCTTTTGAATAACTCATCCATATATTATCCACTTTTCGTCCTTGTTCATGGCATCCCCAATTTGCAAGGAAATTTGCTGCTCTATTTGCCTCTCTTTTAACATGTTTGATAATCATATAATCAAATGTACGAAGAATGATTGCCAGTTCTTGTATTAGGCTGGCAGTCCTCCAACTCTGAGTGACTTTGCCCCAGGAGGTACCATTGTTAAGTTTTTGAAGAACATGAATTACCATTTGAGAGTCATCATCCACTTCCAGGTTGTTGTACCCATTCCTAATAGCTATCTTTAAACCTTGGCGTACTGCCATCAGTTCCGCCTCGTTGTTGCTCATAATACCTCCACTGTCTGCATAAATCCATTTCGTCCTTCCTTGATCATCCCTGAAAAGCCCCCCAATCCTAGCTGGACCTGGGTTCCTTTTGGAGGCACCGTCGAAGTTAAGCTTAATAAATCCAGCCGGGGGTCTAGTATAATGCGTGGAGCCATTGTTTACCAACCTGGGCTCTTTCCATAACTAGGGGACGAGCATCCCTTGATTTAGATTGAGTTTCTTAAGGATCTACTCTTCTTATTGCGATACCTCCCAGTCTTCTCCATTCCAGGTATCTGCTAATATAGTTTCCCGAATATGGCCCACTGTTTTTTCCCATAGCTAGTTCTTTATCATCTCTTTGTTTAGGAACATTCTTCCATTTCTCTCTTTCCAAATCATCCACATGTTCTTTCCAACTGCTAAGCTCCAGGCTCTTTTAACCACCTGGCTTGTAAATTGGCCTTTTCCCCAGATTTTAATGGTGTTGTTAATGTTATACTGGTCACGGTTGGTTTTACAAAAGAGTTTCCTAACCTCTTCCCACTGATGTTGGGCTTCTGAGCATGAATTTAGGAGGTGTTCTTGTGTCTCCTTTTCCTGTTTGCATAGAGGGCACCTAGAGGGGCCATGAATACCTCTTTTTTGGATTTGGTCCCAGGTTAGAATACGGCCTTTGGCCACCAGCCATAAGAAATAAGCTATTTTCAGCCACCAATTACTATTCCATATTTGCTTCCGGGTTCCTAGCATATCCTCTGGATCTCCTGTGTTTAGAAGATGATAAGCTTCCTTAATTGAAAAATTTCCTTTAGTTGTATGACCCCATCTTAATATGTCTGGTCTAGTTCTTATGGGAATCCTTCTTGTCTGCATCTCCTTTTGGTAGATCTCTTTTTGTTCTCCAGTTAGCTGATCCATCCATTCTTCCGGGCTTTTCCACATTCTCCATACTTCATCTTGGATTTCCCTCTTCCAGAAGTCCCTGACTACAATGATGCCTTGGTCTGTTTCTTTTTGGGCTACTTCTATAAGGCCTTGCATTCCATCCATTCTTTCCCTTTGTTGCCAAGCCTCATCCCAGAATTTTTCTAAGCTGCCTTCCCTTATTTCCCAGAACGCATGTTTGGCAATCAGATCTTTATTGAGACTTGCAAGGTTCCATATTGTCGACCCTTTCAGGGTATCCCTCATCCTTAGTATTTCCTCTGGTTTTGTAGGCATGCTATATTTTTTTGTCCATATTCTCTTCCACAGGTCATCTCCCCCATTTAGCCACCGCCACCATAGCTTAGCTCCCAAGGCTTGGTTCAGAACATAAGGATCCTTAAGGCCTAATCTTCCTTGCATCTTACTTTTTATGACATCCTTCCAAGATAATAGGGCCCATTTCCTTTGTTCTTTCTAGCCTTTTCATATAAAATTTTTGAATATCTCTGTCATCTTAGCACATGCTCCTTTAGGGCTGCCATAGTAGAAAGTTGTTATATTGGTATAGACTGGAGAACCGATTTAACCAAGACCATTATGCCTGCAAAATTCAAAGATCTGAAAGACCAATTTGCAAGTTTCCTAGCAATTTTCTCAAGAGTTTGTTGCCACTTGGACATCCTCAGGGGTGTGAGGGCCAGCGGCGTTCCAAGATACCTGGTAGGGAGTTCCCCTGGTTGGAATCCCAAGGTTCTAGACAGGAAGTTCTTGATATTTCCAGTCGTGTTGAAGAAATAAGTACAAGATTTTTCATTGTTTATTTGGGTGCCATAGGCTTTCATGAAAAGATCTAAGATTGCCTTGATTCTTCTGGCTTCTCTCAGGGATACCTTGCAAAACAACATGATGTCATCAACAACTTGCTGATGGGAAATTGGGAGGTTATTACCCCAGAGTTGGTCCATTTAATCTTCTTCTCTCTGACTTCTTTTTTGATGTACCTTCCTAACCCTTCTACAGCTATGATAAACAGAAAAGGGGACAGAGGATCACCCTGCCATAGACCTCTAGATGGATTGAATGGTTAGGAAGGTGTTCCATTCACCAGGATAGAGAATTTTTTTGAAGATATCGCTGATGCAATCCATTCAATCCATCTATTGTAGAAACCATAAGCCCTTAGAATTTCTTTCAGGTATTTCCAGTTCAAGCGGTCATAGGCCTTTGAAAGATCCAATTTGATCATCATGCCTGCTTGCTTTTTAACTTTTAGAGAGTGTACTATTTCTTGGGAGACCACCAATCCATCCAAGATTTTCTGCCCTTCAACGTAACCTGTTTGTTCTGGGGAGATAATGCTAGAAAGGAGGGGTTTGAGTCTTTTTGCCATTAAAGTAGTTATGATCTTATATATAACATTACAGAGGGCAATAGGTCTAAAGCCCTGAGGAGTTTTATATTTAGCTTCCTTAGGAATTAGGGACAGAAAGGTTGCGTTAAGGCTTGTACTTACCCTTTGGTTTCTTCGAGATTCTTCTACTACATCCAGGATATCTTGTCCAAGGAAGTCCCATCCAGCTTGATAGAATTTTTTTGTGAAGCCATCGGGACCTGGGGCTTTATTCTTTTTCATGCCTTTCACTATTTCTTCAACTTCTTCCAGGGTAGCAGCCCGCATCAAGGCTAGGTTTTGTTCTCTAGTAATCCTGCTTGGAATTTCTTTACATATTTCCTCTATCGCTTCTCCTCTGTCAACATTTGGTTCTGTGAGAATCCCCTTGAAGTGCTTTGTCAGGACTTGCTTTATTTCCTCATGCTGCATAACCTTAGTCCCTGTGTCATTTTTAATGGAGAATATTCTATTTCTTTGCCTTCTCTGGACCATTGCTTGATGAAAGAGCTTTTTGTTTCGTTCCCCTTCTCTGAGCCAGTTCACCCTTGATTTTTGCCTCCATAAGATTTCCTCTTGTTTCCGTCTCTCTTCAAGTTGCCCCACCAAGATTCCTTCTTCCTTGGCTAGATCCTCACTCCTAACTGTATTTATTATTTCTTGCTGTACTGGTTTCATCTTTTGTTCTAACATCTTCTGGTCCTTAAGTATATGCCCGAACTCCTCCTCATTCCATTTCCTGATGTGCCCTTTAAGCTCTTTTAATTTCTTCTGAAATGTCTACATCTTATTTCTTCCTCTCTGATTGTGTTGTTTCCACCAGTTCTCTACTTTCTTCATAAAATTTTTGTCCCTTAGCCAAAAGGCTTCAAATCTAAAGGACTTTCTTTTAGGGCTAGCTTTAATATCCATTTCAACTTTAACCGGCCAGTGATCCAATCCCATTCCTGTGAGGATCACAGCTTCAATGTAAATGTCCCAGTTCATGATCTGTTCTGAGAGGAGAAATCGGTCTAGTCTGGATGCAATCTGATTCATTCCTCCCCTCCTATTATTCCAAGCGTGAACTCCATTTGTAGTCTGAATATCTACAATTCTTTGCTCAGTTATCCATTCTCCGAATACTTCCATATCAGTCTCCATTCTTCTGAGCCCACCTTTTTTATTGCTTAGGTCTTTTATCATATTGAAATCTCCCCCTACTATCCAGGGAGAATCACAGTAGAGGGAGCATATGACTGCTAGGTTCTGAAGGAAGGCCCTACGTTCATTCTGTATATGAGGCCCATAAACATTTGATAATAGGATCCATTCTTTTGAGCCTATTAATCTGAATCTTCCTGAGAGGATGCGGGGAATGCTGATCCAGTCTTCAAATTGGACTTCCTCTGGGTTCCATAATATTGCATCTCCCCCAGCACTGCCTGTTGCATCTTGTCCCATAATCTCATAGTATGGCTTGAAATTTTTCATCACTTCTTTTAGTTTGCTCTCCTTTATTTTAGTTTCTTGGATTAGCATAACATTTGGCTTATCTCTTTTAAGTCTCTCCTTCAAATATCTCTGTTTCCCTTTACTGTTCAAACCTCTGATATTCCAGGTTGTAATTATCATCTTAAAAATTTTGAGGGTTGTTGGAAGACCTCCGACAATGGTACAACTTTCCTTGAATTCAATAGCGTTTCTCTGACCATTTGAATGGTTTCGCTCATAGGTCTTCTTCCTCTTTTCCGTCCACCTTTTCCTGTGGTTCCTATTTCTGTATTTTGATCTCCTTGTGCTCCTAGTTGCTCTGGTTGTTTTGTTGTTCCTTGTCCTCGCTTTTCCTTATATCTTTGGAACATGTCCTTATAGAGTTTTTTTTGATCCTCTGGTATGAACCGTTCATCCAGATGCTTCCATTCCTGTAGCATCTTCCTCATTATCTTCTCTTCCTCTCCTCCTTGTTCCTGCTGCAGGTCTATTTCCATTTGGATCTGTTCCTGAGTTCGCTCTTGTTCCTTATCATCCTTTTCTCTCTCTTTCTCCACTTCTTTATTCTTCTTTTCCTCGTTGTCTTTTCTGTTGTCTTTCTGAATTTCTATTAACTCCTCTTCCTCTTCTTCTCGTTCCACCTCCATTTCCAGGTCTTGCAATTGATTCATATTTTGTTGATTTTCTTCTGGATTTGGAGGGTTTATTTTTCTCTTCCCTTTATGAGCTCTCTTTCTTTTCTGTATTTCCTTGAACCCCTCTCTATTCTCTTCGTTCATCCGCCTCTCCTGCTCTGTCCTCTTCTTTTCCTCCCCTTGGTTTAGTGGGTTATTTCCTTCATTCAACGAACAATGTTTAAACAGATGGCCATTACTATTATTATTATTATTAAATGATTATTTTATAATAAAATAAAAGTGTTTTTTTTATTATTATTCACATAATTATTATTTAAATATTATTAAATAAATAATAATTATATTAACAATAATATAAAAAAATATTATTATTAATAATTAATAATATTAATAATCATAAAAAAATTATAATTTTTTCTTGTAAGCTTGGTATGATTACATCTTCATCATGCCCAATATATCACTCTTATTGGGGCGGGGAATTGAATGAGTGACTTCACATCAAGGAGTGCCTTAAGGGAGCACCCTATCACCGTTTATCCAAGACCTTTTTTACTAAAAAATATATATTATTAATAATAAGAATAATTATTAGCGTTAATAATACTCTTATAATAATAATAATAAAATAATGTTAAATATTGATAATTAATAATGTAAAATAACAATAACTAATTTTGTTATCAATAATAATTAATATTATCAATAATAATACTATTTGTTTTTATTACTGATATTATTTTTAATCTAATTATATAAAAGTATTAGTATTATATTTCAATACTTACTAAATATAATAATATTAATCCAATTACACATAAATTAAAAAGAAAAAAATTTAAATATAAAAATTAAAATTTTATAATAATTATAGGAAAAATATACTTAGAATAAAAACTAAAGGCAATGAAGAAAGCATGAAGTTGCGCATGATCGACAATGTTTGGGAATCACCAACAATTTTTGGCAATGGTTGACAAAGCCCCATTCTCACCATATTTGTCGCAATGTGACAAAAGAAAAGACAACCAATTTTAAGCATTACAACACCAACGAAAACAACATGGAATTTACTGACATTGAAAGAAATAAAATTATATATTTAATGAGATATATTTTAGTTCCAACATCAACAAAAAATTCCACAATGAAACCTAACTTTCAACACTCGACCAAAACACAATTATTTTATGCCAACCTCTTCCAAAACACACATAGAGCAGTGATAGAAGGAACACCAATTTAAATCAACAAAATATTGATCATGATACTTACACTTTCAATTCAATCCCTTCTCATTTTCATTCCTAATTATATTTGGTGCAAATCATATAAAGTTTCAACATCTGATTTCATTCCATTCAAAACATGAATATGATCATCAACAAAACGTGGATGGAAACCATGTCTTCGATTAAACCTTGTGTGAATATAGGTAACAAAGCTAATGGTTTCTACAATAGTTTTAATTGCTGAAATGTAATACAGACCATCATTTCTCTCCATATTTGCATTTCATTGATAGAAAGATATGCTTGAAATCAATACATGCACACATAAATAGATAAACGAAAACAAAAATGTTGATATATGTTTTTGGTTCTTTCATTCTAAATCCACAATTTTTTTTATCATACATAGAACTAAAGAGATTCAAAACAATAAAAGAAAAAGTAGAAACAACTACAATTCAACTAAACAAAGAACAACATGACCACAAAAAAAAACTATTTACCCATGCAATTACTTCCAAATGGTAAATTTACTTACTTTACCAATTAACAAATCTATTTAAATCATCAACAAGAAGAAAAATAACCTATCAATTTCCATACAAATAATAGCTACAAACAACAACAGTTACAGTCAACGAATCATTTTGTTATGAAAAAAATGCCAAAACACTAAACTTTAATCATGACAAATACCCTCAAAATCATATCATCTAGAATCATTCCTCATCTTTCGTTCTAAGTGAAACATATGAATTGTCTTGCAATTTAGCATAACATTGAAAACAGAAAGATGGTGAAACCCACAAACCATCTATCGACTTCACTCTTGATATAGTTGTAAACATTAAACCTTACCTCTCGCTATCTCCAATATCCATAGTGGCTCGTTGAAAATTCATCCCCTATGATTTGTGAATTGTAAATGCCCATGCCATTTTCAATGGAATTTGTCTAAGATTCACCCTAACAATAGGCAAAATAAACACAACATTAAAGAATTTGTTATCAAAGGTAACACCATAATACTTTTCAAAAATAATTGTAGCGAATTATGGAAGTTGTGGCAGCTTCTAAAGAGGTGCATAGAAAATAAATTCAATATATCCAAGTGTACCATTAACCAACATAGCCTCAACCCACAAGTTACACATTAACATCACCTGCTCTACACGACATAGCATCACTTCACACTGCAACACATCATCATCATTATCACAAATTTCTTTTCTTCTAGTGCATTCTGCAACACATCTTACAAGAGGACGATTTAATGATTTAAGCATATTCTGGTTGTATAAATTGACGATATTATTCATTGGAAACAAGTGAATAGAAGAATCAAATAAAAAATTTCTTGTCGATCCAAGAAGCTATCAAGATGTGTCATAAGAAGATCTCAGTGAGCAAGAAAAGGCTCTTCATTTATAATATTTATTAGAATATTGTGAAAAGTCGTTTGTCTTAGAATGTCTCCTTGTTGCCTATATGTTTTGTCCAAACTCACAACAATGTTGAAGCTTTCCCACAAAACTTTCCCAACGGTTCTACCAACATACAAGGGTTTATCCTTGATAGGAGGTACTTGGCCAAGGTCAGTGACGAGAATGACAGGCCTACCACCAAAAGGGAAACCTTTACTTTTAGGAAAGGCTTCTCGTAAACAAGAATCTATCTGTATGAAAAGCCTCAGACCTATTAAGCTCATCTCACCAATCAATATATGGCGAATATGCATCATTTCTTCTTGAAATACTAGCAGGGTCTAGTCAGACAATGGTTTCATATCTTTAATAGGAATATTTAAGGCAAAATGTATTTTTTTCCTTGAATTTTAAATGCAACTATACCAGTTGGATCGAGAAATAACAATATACTTTTATCAGTCATTGTTAAATCTTAAAGAGCATGATAAATATAGTGAATGAGTGAAGACTTCCTAGTTCCATCAGTTCCTTGAATAATCATTTTCAAAATGCCATCATTCCCACAGCTGAAAAAGTGTGAAAAAATAATCTCAAAAGTAGCTAGTTATTTTTGTGATAGACACAAAGGTGACAAAATGTATTTGTAACCAAGCTCCCATTTACAACACCCACAAGGTAAGCATGTTTTATAAAATGGATCCCTTTTTCCAAAATTTAATTTGGGAACATTGATTCCTTCCAATTGTAATGAATATCAAAGTCTCTTCTACCAAGATTTTCAAGGTATAAAATGCTTACATTTCCTGGAGGAATTATCAAGGAAAAAATCTACCACTCTTCCAAGTCTCCATCAACATTTTCTTCCTGTGTAAGGGGCTCAACATCTTCTTCATTGAATCCATTCAACAAAGGGCCTCGGTCAACAAGCTAAACAAAATAGCTCAAATTCCTCCAATTCTGCATGATACTCTAAGTTGAACCCCTTATATTAGAAGAAATGGCATGAAATGGCTTATATAAAACAAACTCACTTGAAAAAAAGGATCCAAACTCTTCTCACCTAGCATCAGGGACAACATAAAATCATGGCCAAACATTAACAATAGCAAGGTTATCTTGTGGTCTCCATGGTTGCTGCCTATGGTTTGCATCAAAACTCCATGATATTGTTGTTTCTAACAGCCACAAATGTTCCAAAAAAAAATCCAAGTTTGATATAATTGAATGAAATTGTTTCCCCATGAAACCTCATTAGAATGGAGCGATAACTATTTGTACACTTTTTTCCCAACATTCAAAGATAAAAAATTTCGTCTACACACAACAAGAGAGGGTTTTAGCAACCAATCGTAGGTTTCTTGAGCTCTAATGTCATGCTCAACAAGCGTTTTAGCAAGAAACCTTCTATATGGAGACAACGCATGAGCCTTCGATCCACTCCCACGAGATACTCTTATCAATATTTCATGATGACTTTCTAATCTTCTCTATGCCTTTGAAACATATTTCGATATATATTTCAAGATTGCATGTCAAGAGACAATTGGCTAGCAATCAACATTTTCTCGCCACGTTGTTAAAAGATCAACATTTTGAACATTTAAATGGTCATCGTTTCATGCCAGTTCATATTGTTTCTTCCCTTTTTCATCTATATATAATGATGACTCTTCAGGAACCCCCCAAGGAGCATCATTGTGACACAAAAGGATAGATCCTTTTTTATGTAGACACAAATCAACACTACATTTCGTATGCCTCTGCACATGATTCACCAAATGCTCATAATCTTCTTTAGGATTACAATAAAAAAAATCACATTTAATAGGTATGGATCATCATTCAAACTTCGAGGGATCATTACATTTCTACGATGCATGTCACGGGGATTCCAAGCAATAACATATTTGTCAAAATAACACTTTGTAGTGCCAAAAACAACAATGTTGGACCAATCAAATGTTTCCATATCTGGTGCTCTAGGAAACCACAAAAATCCATGAATGTAGTCTGCACCACTATCCTACTACTCATACATGACATAATTGAAAACATGCAATTAAAATACAGCTAACAAACTATTAGAACATACCTGTTGGTTAAAATAAAAAAGGGAGAAATGGAATGATAAGAAACCTATACCAAAAGGCCTTAGCACCAAGATATCTTTGCAAAACCACCTCTTAGAAGATATTGAATCTTTAGTGCATGTACATAGTGACTATATGTGGGTACTGAATAACATTTTCAAATTTTTTGGCATGCTCATTTTGTCGATAAGAATGGATATTTGAATGCATTAAACTATGCAGGTCAAGCCACTTTATGTTTGTTGCACTCAATGTAAAAAATAAAGTAGGGATACCCAACTGGGTGATCATGTATGTCAGTTCAAAATGACACTTTGTCCAATAAGCCCTTTCCCCCTAATACAAGATCCAAAATGCATTAATTTTTCATCCAAATTATTGTCTAGTATATCACGCAGTTGTTTCCGCAACTCCTGTACAGTTTCAGGTGCATTTTCATGGATACTCTTCTTCAAAAATAAAGAATTTGTTCCTTGAATTCGATCGCACAAAATCATATTTCACGAGAAATATTAAAACTGAGGATGGCTTCCCAATATTTGATCATAATATTTGAGTAAATGCAAACCATATTCATGCATCCCAACATTGCAAATATGTGGATGCAACCAATCACCATCTCCTATAGGGAATAAAGTCGGGAATGTCATGTCCAACAATCCTTCAATATTATATTCATTAATGGGAGATGTACGTATATCAGGCTAATCCACTGGTTCAACAAATGCATAATCTGTGTTCTCAATAAATCTTCTTATTCAATCAACTTCCCTAGATTCATTAGGCAAGCAGGAAAAAAATGACGAAGGGTGATAGTGAAAAGAATTAGTACCCTCCCTATCAATCTCTACATCCTCCCTAGATATTTCATCAATATTGCTATCAACAAATTGCAACATACTAGAGACATCAATAGGCCTTTCTAGGAGAGAATAAACTGAATCCATGTCAATTTAACCATCCATTTAGTTCTTGTCCATTTTTATTTTGTAAACTAATGCATCCAACACATGTTGTCTCTTCACGTAGCATTCATAATATTTGGATTGAACACCTCATATTCTCACAACAAAAAAAATCTAATTGCTAAACCTGTCGTGGAATCTTCCTTACAGTGGAAGAGATATCTTGCAGAAAACTTATTGTGTACCCACTATATTTAAATTAACCAACACGAGCATGCAACACTTGTGAAATCAAATTTACTGTGCTATTAGCATCTCTTCGACCTGGGTCAAAACTCTTAAAACCTCTAGTTGTTCACATGGATCCATGTTTTTTAATCTAGAAAAGTGATGGGCACCTTTCTCACCCTTACATCTTTTACAAATGGGCTCCTCATGCCATCTTACAACTTGTATACCAGGATAGCATTCATTTCACACTTGGCACATATGCAATGTAGACAAACTATCAATCTTGGACTAAAATTTTTTATGGACCTTGACTATGTCACTGCTAAAATGGGAGGGAGTAATTTCATTTTCCCTTGTAAGCATTGCTATAGGCTAGCGATGATTTGAAAATACATGGAAAATTCTAGCATTACCTACATCATTACTTTCCTTAAAATAATGTGAATCCATTCTTCGACATTGGATAAGGTGGACCAACCCGTGCTTCCAAGGAAAAAACTAACCTCTATGAGAATGAAAATATATCTACAAAACAAGTTAAATTTTAGAATAAAATAACACAACGAAAACATAGAGGATGCACATTATCTTCATTGTGGCTCCACCCATGTGCGACTAGAGGAACTGATATTCCTTGGCATTGATGCATATATGTTCCTCGACCATTATTCATTTGACCAACATTCCGAAAGGAAATAACATGAAACAAAATATGTGAAAAACAATATAAATTTAACATTTGCAAGTGCAAAACCATCAAAAACATAAATTCATAAACCACCTGTGGTGCACCAACAAGATAAGTGTCCCCACAATCTCTAGTATGAAGGAAATTTTCTCTAAAGGTGTGTGCACAAATGTTGCTTCCAACATTCCCAACAGACTGGCCGAAATTGTCAACCATCCTAGGAAGCATATTACTATCAACAAGAAAATAAGTTGCACCAACACGATCATTTGAATCAGAGTGCATATATTCCATCACAACATCTCTTCAACCATCTCTATTTCCTACCTATACAAAGACATAATCACAAAAAAAATGAGCCAAGAAAATGCATCAAACAATAAAAAAAATACAAACAATTAAAAAAAAAGCAAACAAACATCAAAACCAAAAGTTTCTTCGGGAAAACCACAAAACGACCGAAACTCATGATTACCAGCACCTTCTATTTCAATATTTTCCAAATTCTGGTAATTTTTTGGTTCAACTTGCCCTTTAAGAACGAAGTAAGGTCTCACACAGTGTATAATGAGTTCCCCACAAACAATTGTTTATATAGTGTTCTGAAAAAATAAAAGGGAAACAACGCAACAATAAAAAGTTCACTGCAACAAAAAAAGATAGTAGAGGAGTAAAACCATTTGAAGTGCCTTCATTGTTGCAACAAACACATAACACATAGATACTAGAGCACCAACTATATTGACTACATAGTTGTTACTAGGAATGCCCTAACACTCATCGACAACAAAGTGTCCCATAGTTTCAACCATCTCAAGAAGGCTATCACCACCAATGATAAAACCATATGTCATGATTTGTTCATTTCCATCATTATGAACACCTCGGAAATTTGCAACCCCTTCAATGCTTTTAGACAAAAAATCTTCCTCGTCCACATGAACACTGTCTTTCCAAATAGAATGTCGCCAAAGAAAATCAATGTTAGTAAAGAGCGAATAACAAAAAAATATCTTTTACATCGAAAACATATAGGAAAACAATCATTTAAACAAAAATTTCCTCATATTTAAGCACTCCCATTTTCATACTTACAATTTCATCATCCCCTTCTTGCTAATTTGTTAAAGCTCATTTTTTTCGTTGGTATGCGCCTCTTCTCCGCGCTCTAATGACATCCTTATATTTTTTATACCATTTCCATTGGTATTCATTTGTTCTCTGGCATGTACCAGGAGAACGAGGTTTTTTCGCACCACTCTTGCTTCTTCGGTCGCTCAACATTTCTATGAGAAACATAAATTTCATTCAAATCATTCCCTATTTCCATTGGAGGATAGCACATACTCTTTCATCTTCATAAATATTTAAAACCTTGACTTCCAAAAATGTAAACATGAACTAAACCTCCAAACTAACAATAAATTCCTAACAACGCTCTATGAGTAGTCTAGCTCTACCCGAATGTCAATGCGCAAGACAAGGAAACACTTTCCCATAGATGGAATTCTTATATTTCCCAACAAGTCTTTATCTTATACTCCATTTTCAGCATGATGAGAACAATATCATCTCTCCCCTCTATCAAATGTTTTAATTTTATTGGTGTTTTTTCAATTGCAACCTTAGTAGACCTTCAACCATCTAGGCAGTTATTGATTTTAGGTATCTATGTTCCTTTCCTCACCTTACCCTCTAGTATTTAGGTTTTCATTTGCATGCTAGGTGTTCCAATTCCCCCTCCCAAATTTACCTCTATTTTCATCTCATTTTAGCCCACAATTTCTCTCCCCCTCTGGGCTTCAAAGGTGTCTCTTTTCTTGCCCTTATATAGTCATTTTTATTATTTCACAACCCCTAATCCTCTTGCCTTTGTTGGGTTAGGCTGGCTATTCCAAGTGATGATTATTTCTCTATATGTGTCCACCTCCCATATGTTCTTATGACACACAGCCTCTTTGGCACTTATTGAGCTCCTCCTCTCCCTACATTGGAGTTTTTTATCTCTAGCCACTCAGACCTTGTTAGCATAACACACTAATAAGCTCGAGTCCGTAGAGGGTTTTCTTACTACCTAGAGAGTGGCCATAGGGGTTGTATGAGGATGCAACATCATTTGGAAGAAGATGCCACAAAATATTTACACTTCACAATTGGTCCCAAACAGGAAGAAATTACCCATGCCACTAGTATAAAATGACTAATTAGTTACTAAAAATACAACTAAAATTTTCATTTAAATGACCATTTTTCAGTCGGTGACCAATAATAGCTAATTTAAAGTATCTTACAACGAGACTAACTTTAAGTCATTTTTAGCTTACTCATTATTTGGTTTCCTCAATTTTACCATCCAGTAGTATATTTAGTCATAAATTTGGTCATAAATGTTTCGTTGGTTTAGTCATTAATTGTCACAATTAATCACCAAATATACAACAAAATATATTACTATATGAATCATCAAGAAAAAAAATTAATGACCAAAGAAATATGACCAAAATGTTTGTCGTATTATAAGATATTGTAAATTAGCTACTAATAGTCATATATATGCAAGTTTTAGTCATCATTTGAAACCAATTAATGACCAAAAAAATATGACTAAATTTTAGTCGTGTTATAAGATACTATAAATTAGCTACTAATAGTTGTATATATGCAAAATTTAGTCATCATTTTAATAAAGAATTTATCATTTGCAGTAGTCATTTATCTTTTTTTGTTATTTTCATATTTATTATATAAATGACTGATTTAGTAGTTTCTATTCATTTCATTTAATTTCATTCATAATCATTATAAACAACTAATTTAGTCATATATTCATTTTATTCGTGTTTATCATTAGTTAATATAAACTACTAATTTATTAGTTTTAGATTGATTTTATATGTTCATTATTAATCAACATAAATTAATTAGTATGATTTTGCGACTAAATTTTAAAAAAATGCCATACAATGTGCATGTTTATCTAATATGATAAGACAAAGTTACAATGTTAATTACAAGACTAAATAATATCAAGTGCAAATAATAATAATTTCACCCATATAAATTTTATTATATAAAATATCAAGTATTACAATATGAGTTTCCAACATAATATCGATTGTACTACAATTTAGACATGAAATATTGTTTCATCATTTCAAAACATTATCATTGTGTTGCTAAAGCATTGCAAGTGAATTTACCAACTCTGAAGGCTTGACCATCAGTCTCAAAGAATGTTTCTTATCCAAGATATTGGCTCTAAGGGTATCACTAGAAATATTCTCTTCGCTATCTCATTTTGCATTTGTTGCTCTAGTGTTATTGTTCTCCTCTTTCTTCAATTGTTGCTTCCTACCATAAATATTGAGTTCCTCTCCTAAAAATGAAATAAGATACAATTCAAAGTATAAGACATGAAAGATGATGAATATTTGAATATAAAATAAATTAGACTATAAAATATTTATGCGACATAAACCTCAACATTCGAAAGTATCCACTATGCGGTTGGATGAACTGTATAAACAAAGCAAATAAAACATCACCATAGAAAATAACAGCTTAGGAGATTAGTATTCAACCTTCAAAAAAAACTTAGGCACAATCATACCAACTAAGTTACATGTTAAAAATACCAGGCAATAGATAATTTGTGAAAAGAAATGGAAAGAAAAAAGATTAGTGTAAAAAATATCCTTATTGCTTGTCCTAAAAGAGTCATGTTCCTTAAATTTGGATACTTTTTCCCATGGTAAAATTTTATCGCTCTTATGACCTATGTTTTTATGATCATGAGATTGATCCAACATCATATTGGATTGTGGAGACAAAATGATTGAACTTTCGAAGATGAGTACCTCACTTGGTTGAATGAAGGTGCTAGTTGTGAGTAGTGTCAAAACCTTAGGGAAGTAGAACACTAAGGCATAAAAAACTATATCACCACTTGTCCATTGAAAGAAAAATTTCAATCCCACAATGCACTCTAGGAGTACATTTCATTTGATGGATATCACACTTTGAGAGATGATTGTCTAATACAATGAGAAGTGTACATATATTGTCACAATGTCCCACACAGTCAGACCCTATAGTTGTGTCCCATAATATTAATCATATTATAATATTTAATTATAAATTATGACTATTAGATAATTATTAGTTTGAATAATTAGTCTGAAATTGTGTTTTTAGTGTTTCTGTATAGATGAAAATATTTGGAAAAACGGTAATTTTTGTGACTAGTTAATTTCAAGTGAATGTAAATACATAATGAATTATGGTGCCTCAGTGTTTCTCTAGCGGTTATCCACTCATTGTACCAATTTCTCCCATGTCCTCTACTGCTTTTAGTGAATTCCTCTTTGATGATGTCCAATGGCTATGCAATGGACATTTATCCTCGATGTTTTTATGAGCCAAAGCGAAGCTCCACAAGTAACAACAAAAAATTAGCTTCAAATGTATTACTGGGGGCCAAAATGCAGTAATTATATGACAAGCCAAGAAACACTGCATGTTAATCATCTTCTGTTTAATATTGATTAATAATTTCTTTGCATGATCATGTAATACTAAAGAGTCAAGTAGGGACATTTAAAGATATTAATCCATCAATATCACCTTTGAGAGTGCTTATTAGTTAATACTTCCTATTACACACAGAGTGGATCACCAACTTCAAGGATAGCAATATAAACACAACAAAAACAAAATTAAAAGAACTGCCAGGAAGTCAAATGCGACTAATATTGAGTCAAGAAAATACCACTCCCTTCACATTAGCAATGCATTCTTAAGAACTAAAACAAAAAATCCTTCCATTGCATCATTTTCACCTTTTATTTAATTTCATTAATTGAGAACATATCTTTTAGAAGCAAAAATTCATTGGAAAAGGTATCAAAATCCTAATAAATGCTCGAGTGATTGTCATATCAATTAATCAAAAAGTAAATCATTCGATATGCTTTTAACTTGCGGAATATATTGACAAATATGAAGCTTTCTCATACCTTACTCCTAATCAAATTGTAATATGTGGGTTGCAATCAAGTAATCAATTTCCCTCCAAGATAGTTAAGATTTCACTTTGGAGAAGGACTTCTAGAAGCATTGGGATAGTAGAAATGGAATTAACTAGGAAGAAAATAAAGCACTTTAGTGGGTGCTCCCAAAATATTTGAATGAAACTAAAAATGATTTTATACTCCCTCCACACATTTTAAAACAAAAACCATTCAGTTGCATATCTTTTATTTTCCACCTTTCTATAATATGTAATTCTTTGAGCAAGAATAGAGCATTCATAAATATTATCATTAAAGAGGATTCTTCATAATCCTAATAAGTTGGTATCTAACGAATAATTAATTTCATGTAGTGAATAAATATTACATGGTATATTTCAGTGATTAAAATGAAAACTTTATTCTTAATCTCATTATAACAAAAATAAATTCAACCCTAACTAGGTGGGATCTAAAGAATACAAAATTTTATGTAGTAAAGTAAATTTACATGGTATATCCCAATTATTTGCAATGACAAATTTATTCTCGATCTTATTACAAAATAGATAAATTCGAGAGTACATGCATATTTCCTTATTTGAGAAAAACTTTGAACACATTCCGAGATTTCATCAAAATATAATGATACGCTTTACCTATAGGACATGAGAAAGTTATGTACATCTAACACCTATCATTGGACAATAGCGTTATTGAGACACCATCTCATGGCATTATAATAATGTAGATAGATAATGTTATAGAGATATCATGCAACACCTATTCAACGCTACCTTCAAGCTTCAAATTCATCAATTGATTTACTTTAGTAGCACATTCTAGTGGGATTTCATTAAATACAACCCGACAAAATCCATTTATGATAGTCATCGTTGCCTTCTTTAGATCTATCCTCCTCTAGAAATAGAATTACTGGTATTCTCCAATTTTTGAGGTACTTTCTTCATGTTCAACATGGGCTATTTTGTTCTTCATGTGGAAAAGGTTGCAAATATTAGATGTATAATGGAAACAAGCACGCAATTCAAGGCTGTTCCTAAAGTCTCTTGGGTTAATTATAAAATGCCATCTACTTAAAACATGATATATGGTGGTAACAAAAACCTACCCAAGATCCCACTTAAGAATTAAAAATGTTGAAAAGTGTGAAAAAATGGAGTTGGAATATTATAGTTATGTCAGGGTCGTTATAGCTATGTCAAATGTCACTTCTATCTAAAACACATAAATTTTACTTCTATAGCTACATGAAATTTAACTTCTATATAAAAAAAATGGAATTGGACAATTATAGTTACGTCAGGGTAGATATAGCTACGTGAAATGTAACTTCTATATAACATTCTAAATATTCTTTTTTTCAGTCATTTAAGAGATTAACATTTGTTTATATTCGGTTAATAACTTAATACGCCACCAAAAATAGCATTGAATTGATTCTTCACCTACTAGGGGGAAATTTTAAACGAGTGTGAAAAAACTTACTCATTCCCCTACCATATTTCTGATATTTTATTTGTGTGCAGATTTGAGTTAGTGTAATGTAACTTCTACATATTTGACAATTTAAATGTAAAAAATTACCCAAATTGAAGTTATGCAATTAGCATATGCACAATAAGATACAATATGCATGAGTTATAAGTAATATGACATTTACATGTTATATCAAGACAAACTCTTTCTCATATCATTAATTATTATCTTATAGTTGGTAATGGATATAACCTTTAAAATTATGAGTCAGCCTTCTCATATCTTACATTTAGTGATGGATATAGCTTTTAAAAGCATCAACCTTGTTTGTTATTTTATGAATGGTCAATTTAAATGGAAGTTCTTGTAATCTTATTCAATATTATCTTGTACAACTAGAAATGAAATGATGTTGGTGTGGTGCTTCTAGTGATTTTCAAACTTGTTTTAATTACCTGAATTTATCGTGTTTAAAAGAAATAGGGGTGGTGTTTCTAGTAATTTTCAAACTTGTTTTAATTACCTAAATTTATCCTATTTAAAGTAAATAGTTGCACTAACCATCTCATCTTCAAGTGAGTAACTTTTCTTAAGGGCATCTTCATGACATTCTCCATCTCTAAAAATTATGAAATATTAGTAGTATCTTGCACTAAATAGACAATGTTGGCATAGAATCCTTTATTTTGTTTTTTACTTTGTGTAAAAAAATTATTGATAGTTTATGATTCTTGGTTTTGATTCCCATGCTAAGACTGGATTCATCATGCCTGCTAGGATTTTTAGTTGTGCACACATCATATTGCTCACTTGTAATTGTATAAAAAACAGAGAGTATGCACAATGAAATGTAGTGACATGTGGGTGTCTATTTTACTCAATGATATGCTTGATTTTTTAACCCATTCCAATCCTACAACAATGAAATTAAGAGAGATAAGGAAACAAGAAGGACTATCAATAAATGAAATTAGAGACTTCGAAATGCAACTCAAATTGTACTTGAATGTAATGACATGTATTTGCAGCTTCCTGGTCACTGATGAGCATCAAATCACACTATTAAAAATTCCTTGGTTTATGACAATTTGGTTGCACCTGCAGTAATCCTCTGTAGTAGTTCCTTGACATTCCTATAGATATAATTTTAGAAACAATCATACTCCTACAAGTCTTCCCTATATGCATCATCTGTGTTCCCCCGTATTGATAATTATTTTTCAAGGCAACATAATAGAACTCTCCAATTGTATCACCGCCTTTCAAAATAGTGCTCGAGTATTTCGAGGTGATTGCTGAACTAGTGTCTACTCAGGTCCACAGAATCCTTACTTTTTCTCCCTTGCACAAACCTATTTTCATAATAAGATTATAAATCGCATGTCTGTAGTCCTCATTCCTGACGTACCAATTATTTACAGTGGAATACTTTATCATTGCCCCCTCAGTGCAATAGAGATCCACTACTGTGGCATGGAGATGATTGGTGTCATAAAATGGTGTAGTGCATCCTTCAATACATGTCACAAAACTCCTCTCACCTCATAGAACCCCTCTCATATACAACAATAAGATTCCTCTCAAATTTCCTAGTCTCCATCTGATTCATCCTAAAATAAGTGGATATTTCCATGGGTGACAAAGTGTGCATGGGGATTTAATACAAGGAGCTATCACTAAAAAAAATATACAATGCAAAATAATAGCTATCAGTAGGAGGAACAACTCTGCCAAACTACTTCCTAACTAGATTTGAAAGATACTCCCGAATTACCTCTTATAATGAAAAAAAATAACCTCAACAGCCTATAGAGTCTACCTATGTGGTGGGCTCCAGTATTGTAGCAATAATGCTACAACTCCTGGAGCTTCCTATCTCTAATTTTATCAACCCGGTAGTTCGTACAAACTTGGAAGCGACGGTGCTGTATGCACAAGTACTAGCTCTTGTCGCAGCTGTCACTTGGTCAGCTGGCATAAGTCCGCTAGGGCTCAAGCCAACTTCTATATGCTCACAGAAGAAGCTTTATGAATGATGGACGAAAGCTAACTCAAAGGAGACTAGTCTATTTGCAGAAAGAAACTGAAAGACAATCAAAGCATGAAAACCCTAGTAAACCCTAATTTGACTAGCTAGGCCCTTACAATGCAAAACTGTGAATGAAACTACTACCAATAATGCCATTAATTGTAGTGAGCTGAAATACATGCATCTAAGCTACATGCATCTGAAAAGACATGTTTTTGTATTTTTTCATTAAGTGGTTGGGTTTATTGTGATGATGCTTTTGATTAGGGTTTGATTGTGCAGGAGCGATTTGAATGGAAGGAAAGCATGGGCAAGGTCAGGATGGCTAGGGGAGGTCCTAGAGGGTCTCCAGCATCAGTCCACCGAAGTCTACCACATTCGGATGCTTAGTAACCGAGTTTGCAGGCTTCTACAGGAAGTCTGCAGGGGATGCTACAGGAAACTCAGGGATTTCTACAGGAAGTCTGTGCAATTCTACAGGATGTTCGACCGTGGAAGTTTTGGGTGATGGTGAAGTGTTGGAATGGTGTGGGAGGATAGGTGAGGTGGAGATGGAACTGGTGATGGCTCAGGAGCAGAGAAGTCAGGTAGAGGAAGAGTGCATGCAGTGGGTTGATGGCTAGAAGGATGGGATCAACGAAAGGTTAAGCAAATGGAGCTATGTGAGTAATGGGAGAGCTGGAAGGTAAATGAGCGGAGCAGAGGTCGGTTGAGTGGCTTTAGGTGTGGTTGAAAAGACGAGGAAGGTAATGGAATGGTGTGGAGCAGTGTAGGTGAAACAAATTGTCTATGAATGTCACCAAAACGAGAACTCTTTAATCTATGTTAACTGTGCCATTAAACCTATGAACAGCAATGGAAAAACGAGAAAAGAAACTCGTGCATGGAAGTGGAATGTAGAAGTATGGTTCAATATCAAAAGTGCATGGATGGATCTTCAACGGAAATGACTATGTTGGAGCTTGCATGGAAGTGAGAAGAACTGCGTTTCTTTTTGGTGGTTGGTTATGGACTGCACCCCAATCCCTAAGCAGAGATGGCAGTGAGCTCTCACAACCTTTTTCTGGAGCTCCAATGAGTTATAACTATCCTCTTCTAACCTAAGCAATTGGAAGCAAAATTAACCATAGACTAATCCTATTCAATCTCATAAAAACTACATCAGCAGACTGTGAATTCGAATTGCATGTCAAAAATAAAGAAACGAAGTGCTGGAACGAAATGCAAATGACATTACAACACCGAGGAGATCTATTGCTCTCAGGTTGGGCCCTAACCTGAGAGCTATAGCTCCCTTAGAAACTCAGAATGAGATCAAAATCTGCCTGCTTTATTCATAACCAAACATCTGATATCATGCCAAAACTGGCTTACAAGAAGAACAAACACCGAGCTGTAGCTCGTACTTCCAAATTACAAGAGTAATGCAAAAGTTCAAAAAGCTTCTATCCAAGGCTACGGCCTCAGTATTTATGCAAGATGATAGTCCAACTGGTTTCCTTGATTTGTGGAGCTCGGCTGTCCAACTGAAGGTTAAACTGCTGATCCTGTAGAACAGTTGTAACTGATGTTCCTGTAGAACAGTTGGCTGCCTCTAAGCTCGGTGGGGAGATTGGTTGAAGCTCGGAGCTATGGTGGGAATCACGAGGAAGGTCCCCAAGACTGTGGACATCCTCTCCTAAAAACCAGCAGTGCCACCTCACTGTCTCCTTATCTCCTTTCTCGTGGTCTTTACTCCCTTTTAATGCCAAAAACCTGAAATCATCATGTATTAGTCACGTAGATAGAATGCCTACCCTTCTTCCTACAAACAACACGAATAAACCAAGAAATGAATGCATAAGCAATAAAAAATGAATGGTTTGAGCAGAGCAAGTAGGCCAAATGAGCCCAAATTGTACCAAAAATTGGGGCTCATCATCACCCCCAAACTAAACTATTTGCTCATCCTTGAGCAACTTTGCTCTGGCTCCTCATCTTTGGCCGAGAACTAGAGCCCGGATCATGCTTTTCCTTTCCTGTTTTTGGTGGCCTGGCCTTTTCTGCTGAGGGTGGTGCTTCTTCCTTTCCTATTTTTGGCAGCCCTGCCTTTGCTGCCCCTAGTGGTGACGAAGGTGGTGCTTCTTCCCCCTTCCCCATTTCCTTGAGCCGGGCTTCGGAAGGAGATTGGCCTATTTTTCATGTCCAGGAAGTTATTTTTGGGCTTCCCTTCTCGGGGGTGGCTGATGTTTTAGAGGGGGTTCTTGCACTGGGTGAAGTAGGGACATCCCCTAAAATGGTTTGGCTACTGGGTGAAGGCTGTGGCTTGCCCGTGGTTATCCTCTTGCTTTTCCTGGCTTCAGATGGTAGAGGGGTCTCCCTCTCTCTCTTCTCCTTCGGCTTTGGAGGTGTACTGAGGGCGACCAGTGCCACTGCTGCCTCCTTTTCTAGAATACCAGCCTTCTCTTTCTTGCGTTTTGCTCTCTCAGAGCTCCTTGTAGAGGGCCCCTCCTTTTCAGATTTCGGGCTTCCTGTAGAAGACCCTGCTTTGCCCATTTCCGGGCCTCCTGTAGAAGATTCTTTCTTTCCCGATTTTGGGCTTCCCGTAGAAGACCCGGTTTTAGCCATTCTCGGGCTTCCTGTAGAAGCCCCTGCTTTGGTAATCTTCGGGCTTCCTGTAGAAGCCCCTTTCTCTGTCTTCAGGCTTCCTGTAGGAGCCGGTTTCTCAATGACTTTCGGGCTTCCTGTAGAAGCCCCTTTTTCCAATTTCGGGCTTCCTGTAGAAGCCCTTGTCTCTGTCTTCGGGCTCCCTGTAGAAGCCTGTTTCTGCAATTTCGGGCCTCCTGTAGAAGCCTTTGTCTCTGTTTTTGGGCTTCCTGTAGAAGCCTGCTTCTCAACGATTTTCGGGCTTCCTGTAGAAGCCTTTGTCTTTGTTTTCAGGCTTCCTGTAGAAGCCTGTTTCTCCTTTCCTGTAGACACAGGTGTCTCCACCTCTGCTTGCTTGCCTGCCTGAGTTTTGCTTTTTGCTTTGGTTGCAGGTGCTGTTGAGGTACTTGGGCTGACGTGGACCACCTCAGCTTTGTCCATTCTGCTTTTCATCCTCTTTTCTCTTGCTGACAAGATAGGTGTGCCACCTTTTTCTTTGTCCTCCTTTTCCTCATGCTTCTTCCTTTGTTCTTTCTTTTGTACTGTCGTCGGGGTCTTCTGGCCTTCTTCTCTCTGTCCCTCGGCCACTGCTTCTTGTTCCTCACTACTGGAGGAACCCGTTTCTTCGATCAACATTTTAATGTCTCCATCTTTTGTCAAATTCCGGAAGGATTCCCACGAGAGGGGGACCTTATATGAGTGCAGCGCATCCTCCACAAGAAGCTTGATCAACCCATGGTGGGCTATCTGATCTGGTATGCCCTCTTTTAGCTTTGTGGCACACTCCATTAGAGACTGCAATAGGAAATAAGGGATGCTCAGTTTTTGTTCTACAGGAAGATCAATCCGGTGCCTCAATTCAGTGAGCAGTCGAAAGTGATATGCATACACGATGCTAAAACGACCTTCACAAGTGATATATTTCATGATTTGCAAACTGACTTCATTCCAAGGTGGCAACAGGCTCGTTCTTCGCACCCCATTTTTTTCCTCCGAGAATTCTTCCTCAGGTGGAAAGAATTCTTTCTTTGCCTGCTGGCTCAGCTTTCTTTCTTCCTTATCCCACGACAAACCCATAGGAAGTTCTGTGATCCGGCTGATATGTTGCGGGGTGAGCTTGAGGCTTAGGCCTCTGAAGTTCACTGTGGCCAGTGTCTGGGATTTCGGCTTCAGAGCCTACAAGAATTCTTCGGCCACTTCATCATCGTAACCTTGCAGCTTATCACAAAAAGACATCCATTGTGCTCTGGTGAAGAGCTCTACCACTGCCAGGTTTTCCCTTAATTTGGTTGAATCGGTGGGTTCCCGTCTTATAAACCCACCCGGCATGATGAACACGGTTGTTTTAACAAAAGGGGCAAATGCGAAAGAGATTTGGTCTATTGAGACAGAGCATGCACATTATCCACAAAATTCAACACAGTCTACTTATATTGACATCCTGTAGAACGACAGCATAGGCACAGCAAACAACAATTTCACCAATATCTTTATGACCAGACTGTGGACGATGGTCTTGCCACTCTTACTAACCAGTTGCATGAAGAGTTCAGGGTTACCTCTTTAATTGGCCACCTTTTTTCGTGAGGCACCCGCTTCCCTGTAGAAGACTGCGTTCCTGTAGAGACTGCGTTCCTGTAGAGACTGCGTTCCTGTAGAGACTGCGTTCCTGTAGAAACTGTGTTCCTGTAGGAGCAGTGCGCAATTTTCGGGGAGGACTGTAGTTGGCCTGCGCGCGAGGTGTGCTTCACCGGTGTTCTGGTAGCCAAAAGCTCGGCGTATCAAAGCGCAGAGGAGATCAGAATAGCCACTCGAGTTTGAAGTGGTGGTTGATAAATGCATGCGCATGATCTAGCCGATTAGATTTTGAATCGGCGCAATCCGTGGCGCGGGGGGTGAGCTGTCCCCGCCGGACCGTTGGGCGACGTCATCCATCATTCGCCTGCGTATTCACTTGCTGCCGCATCCATTCCCACAGATCTGCCGCCGCCTTTTTCTGCTAAACTCATTGCTTCCGACGGGAGTGTTCTCACGTGCGTGCTGCTCATTCTCTTTGTCGTGGCCGCCACCCAATCATCCAATTACACCATAACTAGCCGACGTGGCCAGTCGACTGGCCATACGGCCACTCAACCATTCACTTTTACGCCATGCAAACAATTCAAAGTAAAATTCATGTGATTTGATGGAAGGAAGGGTCGAGACACTTACCTGCGTGGCTGCACACGATTTTTCCAGTCTTTGGACGATGGTGAGTGGATCTACCTGCTGCATGCGAACTTACACAGACCCGGAGGCTCGTGGTTACAGGCTGCCGACGATGGAGTGGATGCTTGGGTTGCATGCGTCCGCGTTTCCTTGCAGATGGCGGTGCTGTGAATGGTATCCACTCTAGCAGGTTGAACTGTTACAGGATTCCCGCGAGGTGTCTCGTAACAGTTCTTCCTCCTAGGGTGCATGCTGCACGACGGAGGATCTGGCCTTTCAATCACGTTCCCGGAGCTTCTGATGCCTGTGGTATGAGATCTCAGCATTTGTTTAACTTTGAAAATGGCTTTTCCCGCGAGAACTCATCGATCTGCTTTGTTGGTGCAGGGACCTTGGTTGCATGTCGACAAGGATGGTGGAGCAAGGTAACAACAATGTGCAAGGGTGCCAACAGAGACTTGCATGCGTCCAAACCAATCCGTAGTCACTAAATCTCCTTTTAAGATGAATTCTGGGCCGTCTCAAACTTCTACAGGAAGTTTCCTGTAGAACACAGAGCTTCCTGTAGAAAGTTCGGCCTTCCTGTAGAAAGTCTGTACTTTCCTGTAGAAAATCCGCGCCTTCCTGTAGAAAGACTGCATCTTCCTGTAGAAAGACTGCATCTTCCTGTAGAAAGACTGAAACCATGATAAAATTGCACATACCTTGAAAAAACATGGGTACCCTTGGAGGAGGTGCTGGTGAGGTCTCTTGACAGCATGATAAGGACCCTTGGCTTTGAGTTGAAGGGCTTCCTCTCCTCCATAGAACATCTGCAACCTGCATGCAATTTTACCATATTCTGCTTATTGTTTTTTTTCTTTTTTTTTTTGAAAGATAACAGGGGCGCCTCAAAGAGGTTTTCACCCGTGCCATCTGCCCTGAGCGCCTCAGAGAGGTTTTCACTCAAGGATCTTTTTCAAACCTTTTTTTTTTTTTTTTGAAAGAAAATAGGGGCGCCTCAATGAGGTTTTCACCCCTACCACCTGCCTTGGGCGCCTCAGAGAGGTTTTCACCCAAGGATCTTTATTATTTTTTCTCTTTTTTTTTTTCTTCTTTTTTTTTTTTTTTTTATATATATATACCTCAGGGTATGCCAGAAGCAGAGGCAGAACCCCTCTCTAGGACCAATACAGATTTCTCCATAGTTTTGATGAACTCTTGTCTTGAGAGAGGTCTCCTGTAGATCTTCAATCGATGCCCATTGACAAGCATGGGAATGGCTTCCTCATCAATGGTTCGAATGAGGACAGATCCATTGTCATGGCATTTCTCCACTGCATATGGTCCTAGCCATCTGGTTCTCAGCTTCCCCTTGAAATCTTTGTATCTGGAGTCATACAACAAAGCCCAATCTCCCGGCTGAAATTGCTTGTCATGGAGATGTTGGTCATGCCACACCTTTCTCTGAAGTTGAACCACTTTTGAGTGAAGGAGGGCCTGCATTCGGTGCTCATCCAGGCCATTCAGCTGCAGTAGCCTTTCTTGTTGTGCATGGCTGAGATCTAGGTCCAGCTGAGCTGCCATCCTCAAAGTGTTGTATTCAAACTCAATGGACAACAAAGCTTTCTTCCCATAGACCAGCTCATACGGTGTGAAGCCGGTGGTGGTCTTCCAAGTGGTGTTGTAAGCCCATGTGGCTTCAACCAGGCGATCTGCCCAGTCCTTTCTGCTGCTGCTCACCACCTTAGTCAAGATCCCTTCTAATGCTCTATTGGTGACTTCCACCTGCCCATTTGCTTGAGGGTGATAAGGGGTGGAAGTCCTATGCTTGATCTTGTGATGAGCTAGCAGATCTTCAACCAGGTTGGAGGTGAACTGGCTCCCTTGATCGGTGACCAGCTCTCTTGGATAGCCAAACTTATAGAAGATGTTTTCTCTTAGGAACTCGGCCACCTTTTCTTCTGTTGCTGCTTTGATTGCTTTGGTCTCTGCCCACTTTGTCAAATAGTCAGTACACACAATGATGTAAGTCCTTTGCCTCGAAGAGGGGTTGATTGGGCCCACAAAGTCCATGCCCCACTTCTCAAATGGCTCAAGAGTCACTTGAGGTTGGAGAGGCATCTCATCCCTTTGGGTCGGTTTCCCCATTCTTTGGCATTGGTCACACTGACTGACATATCTTCTGACATCTTGATGAAGTGTGGGCCAATAGTAGCCTGCCTGCAGGATTTTGAAGGCAGTTCTCTTTGCTGCAAAATGTCCTCCACAAGGCCCATCATGACAAGTGAGGAGGATATCAAAGACTTCCTCCTCCCTTACACAACGCCTTAAGATCTGATCGGGGCCAAGCTTGAACAGATTGCCCCCGATCCAAGTAAATGAGGCACTTTTTCTGATGATTCTGCTCTTCTCTTTGGAAGATAGGTGTGGAGGGAACTGTGCTGAAACAAGATAGTTTGCTATATCAGCAAACCATGGAGAGAGTACTGAAATAGCAAACAGATGTTCATCGGGCATCTGGTCATCCACTGTTCCATCCTCATCTGCAGACAAATCCAATCTAGATAAAAAGTCAGCAACAACATTTTCTCTACCTGGTTTGTCAACAATGGTCAAATCAAACTGCTGCAATAAAAGTAACCATCTAATAATACGAGCATTCACATCTGGTTTATTCATTAAATATCTAATTGCAGCATGGTCAATATGTACAAAGGTCTGGTAACCAGTAATATAATGTCGGAACTTGTTCAGTGCATGGACCACAGCCAAGAATTCTTTCTCGGTTACAGTGTAATTCAGCTCAGCTTTGGACAAGTTTTTGCTAACAAAGTAAATGGCATATGGAAGTTTTTGCTCAACTTGTCCTAAAGCTGCACCTATGGCTTTGTTCGAGGCATCAGTGTGGATGTGGAAAGGTAGGGCCCAGTTTGGACCTCTCAGGATTGGGGCTGACACCAACTTGTCCTTCAATTCATTTAAAGCCCTCTGACAATCGTCAGTCCAATTAAACTCCACATCTTTTGCCAACAGGCCAAACAATGGCGAGGCTAGCTTGCTGAAATCTTTAATGAATCTCCGGTAGTATCCTGCTAATCCCAAGAAACTCCGGACATCCCTTACCTTTTGAGGAGGTGGAACCCTCTTGATGAGAGCAATTTTGTTAGGATCCACCTGCAACCCTTGGCAAGAAATGGTATGGCCTAGCACGGTCCCTTCAGTCATTAGGAATTCACATTTTTCAGGACTAAGGGACAAGTTCATCTCGGTGCATTTGGTTAGGACTTTTCCCAGGTTGGGCAATGCTTCCTGGAAGTTGGCCCCATAAGGAGTAAAGTCATCCATATAGATTTCTACCGCATCATGGACCAGCTCCGAGAAGATGCTCAAGACAGCTCTCTGGAAGGTAGCAGGAGCATTGCATAGCCCAAAGGGAAGGACTCGATAGGAAAAGGTACCCCAAGGACAAGTGAAGGTGGTCTTATCTTGGTCTTCCGGGCTGATTTGGATTTGGTTGTACCCGCTAAACCCATCCAGGAAAGAGAAGAACTTCTTTCCTGCCAGTCCATCCAACACTTGATCTATGAAAGGTAGAGGGAAATGGTCCTTCATGGTAGCTTTGTTCAGTTCTCGGTAGTCCACACAGATTCTCCATTTCCCATTTTTCTTGGGAACCAACACTAGAGGGGACACCCACTCACTATCTGAGATGGGGTAGATGAACCCGGCATCCAACAGTTTTTGCAATTCTTCCTTGACAATGTCCTTAAGGGCTGGATTCATTCTCCTTTGAGGTTGCCTAACCGGTTTACAATCCTCTTTGATGTATATATGATGGGTACAGACCGAAGGATGGACTCCTTTCATTTCCTTATAGCTCCAAGCAAAAGCATCTAGGTGGTTGGCCAACAGACTACACAACTCCTTTTCCTGGGAAGGAGATAGGGAGGAGCTGATCTTCAATGCTTTCTCAGGGCCGAACTCCACATTCTTGACTCTGGGAGTAACAGGGTTGGTTGTACAAAGATCCACTAAGGTGCTAGCTTGGGCATCCTCCACCAATTTCTCTAAGGGTAGTGCACTGGAAGGTGGATTCTGGATCAAGGTCTCGATCAAGTCATCCTCGGTTGGGGGGTCTCTTCTAGTGGTATCTAAGGTGCACAGAGGTGCTGAGTACACCTCGTCTTCTTCTCCTTCTTCCAACCAGAGTGGTAAGTCATGCTCTAAGGAGGGTTGGGCAGGAGGGTATAGGACTAGCTGCTTGGACACGGGACGATTTTTGATGGTCATGTTTCCTGCACGACAACTTATGTAAGCATCTGCAGTAGCTAACCAAGGCCTTCCCAAAATGAGAGGATATCCAGTAAGCTTTGCCTTTGGTTGCAGAACCAGGAAGTCTACAGGGTATTCCCAAGAGTCAATAGAGACCAAGACATCCTCCACAATCCCTTCGGGAGTCACGGTGGAGCGATCTGCTAATTGCAGTACTGTCGAGGTCTTCCTCAAGGAACCCTGAAGATTGAGTTTAAGCATGGTATCCCTGGTCATCACATTAATGGCAGCCCCCAGATCAATCAAGGTGTGAGGTATAATGGTGCCATTGATGTGAACATCTACTATAGGACTTCCAGGATCTAGGTACTTTGGGCAGATGACTTGTCCTAATATAAGGTCAGACAGTTGTCCTATGACATTGATAGTTGAAGCATCTTTCTTCCGTCTGCCTGGGTGTTTGAAACACTTCTCCTTAACCAGTTTGTTGTATATTGGCACATCCTTGATGGCTTGGAGAAGTGGTATTTTTACACACAACTGCTTGAGCTCACCTAGAAGCTCATCCTCCTCTGGGTTGGGTTGTGTGGTGGCTGTTAGTCTCTCAGGAAAGGGTGGAATAGCCTTTGGTTCACTTTCCTGTTTATCTTCCTCATCCTCTGGGGGAGGAGGTTGGCGATCTGGTAGAGTCTTTCCAGATCGAAGATTGATCTCCTGGATCTCCACAGCATAGGTAGGGCATGAGGTTTCCCCAGTGTATACCTGTTGGGCCTGTCTATTGTTGGGGTTCGGGTTCGGTTGAGCAGGCATTTGAGGTTGCCTTGGAGGAGCAGGAGGTAATGGCTGAGGTTGAACTGGTGGTGGAGGCAAGATGGCAGGAGGAGTGTTGTATTGGGGCCTCCATCCCGACTGAGGTGCATTCCATTGAGGCTGTGGCTGGGCATGTGAGTGATATGAATGAGAAGTAGGTTGAGTGGGGTACTGAGGTGGATAAGACCATGGAGGAGGCATGGACCATGAAGGATGAGCAGGGGGACCCCAGGAAGGCATAGGAGTCGATTGGTTGGGGCTGTAATAAGCTTGAGATGCCCATTGCATCCCCTACTGATAAGGTCTAGATCCTTGTGGCCTCCTTTGGTTGAGGTAATAGAGAGGTTCAGTGGGAGCTTCTGTCCCTTGGTACATGGCTTTAAACCCAGGTAAGGTTGGACACTGATTTGTGGGATGGTCCTCCTCACAAACGAAACACACTTCAACCGAATGCAATGGGCATTCATTCTTAGGGTGTCTCCTTGTGCACCTAGGGCAGAAGACAGCCAAGGCTCTCTCAGCTTCTTCTTTCTTTTGCTGAATCCTGAATGTGTCAAGCTGCATGGCAATGGTCTGTCTCACCTCACTCTTAAGATCTTCTAATTGATTTGCAAGCTCATGTTTGGAGAAAGGGACACTAGTTGAGAGGTGGTTTCCTCTACCTCGTTTCCGAGCTGCCCTGGAGTGGTTTCTAAACACAGTCTTAATGTCCTCATAAGGCAGTTGGTAAATGTCCCCCCCAGCTAACATGTGAAGGGTATCTAAGAGGTCTTCAGGGACTCCTCGGAGCAGGACCAACTTGAGGGATTCAGGGTTAAGTGTGCACCTGGCCCGCTTATAACTTAGTTGGAACCTCTCCTCATAATCCTCTAAGGACTCATCATTTCCCATGGTCATCTGAAAGATTTCCCCCTTTGTTTCCTTGGACCTACAGTAATCCCGGTACTTCGTATTGAAAGCTTGCTGCATCTGAGCCCAAGTGGTGATACTGTTCCCAGGTAAGCCCATGAACCAGCGTAATGTTGCATCCTTAAGAGTGGAAGGGAAAAGTTTCAGCTTTTGCTCATCTTCAGTATAGTCATAGGTTCTACAAAGGACAGCAAACTCAAACAGGAAGGTATTCGGATCTTCAGTAGTCAGCCCATGGAAGTGAGGTAAGGCGGAGGGGCTAATGTTCTTCATTTTCATCTCTCCATTGGTCTCTCGGATGGGGAAGGCACCTTCTATTCTCTCATCTTCTCTTCTATTGTCAGCCATAGCTTCAGATGGAGTGGTCTCTAACTCTTCTTCTACTATAGGATCTTTGTATATCTCACGATGTTCACCTATAGGTTCTTCTGGGTCACTTTCACCAAAGAAGAGAGAAGGGTGACTCAGTGATGTGGTGGGGGTGTTTGGTAGGAATTTGCCTGATCTATATCGGTTCCTACGAGGCATGAAATGGAAAAGACTTTCTTTTGCTTTTCATTGTTTTTGCTTTGCTTTTCTATTGGTACCTGCAAAACTGAGACAGATTGATCTACAACTAACTATGAAAGATGCAGAATTAAACTGAAAGTAGGAAAGAACTAATCTACTTTGCTCAAATGAAATTGCAAGAATGGAAATGCTAGTCTACGCTTGCAGAAAGGAAATGCTAATCTATGAAAGTAGGAAATGCTAATCTATGAAAGCAGGAAATGCTAGTCTATGAAAGTAGGAAATGCTAATCTATGAAAGCAGGAAATTCTAATCTATGAAAGCAGGAAATGTCTATGCTACTTTTGCAGAATGGAAATGAAGTAAACTACTTAGCAGAAGGCAAGAGTAAGAAAGTAGAAGAAAAGCAACAATTACTAATACTCTGACGCTTCCCCGGCAACGGCGCCAAAAAGACAGTGGGCTCCAGTATTGTAGCAATAATGCTACAACTCCTGGAGCTTCCTATCTCTAATTTTATCAACCCGGTAGTTCGTACAAACTTGGAAGCGATGGTGCTGTATGCACAAGTACTAGCTCTTGTCGCAGCTGTCACTTGGTCAGCTGGCACAAGTCCGCTAGGGCTCAAGAGAATTTCTATATGCTCACAAAAGAAGCTTTATGAATGATGGACGAAAGCTAACTCAAAGGAAACTAGTCTATTTGCAGAAAGAAACTGAAAGACAATCAAAGCATGAAAACCCTAGTAAACCCTAATTTGACTAGCTAGGCCCTTACAATGCAAAACTGTGAATGAAACTACTACCAATAATGCCATTACTTGTAGTGAGCTGAAATACATGCATCTAAGCTACTTGCATATGAAAAGACATGTTTTTGTATTTTTTCATTAAGTGGTTGGGTTTATTGTGATGATGCTTTTGATTAGGGTTTGATTGTGCAGGAGCGATTTGAATGGAAGGAAAGCATGGGCAAGGTCAGGATGGCTAGGGGAGGTCCCAGAGGGTCTCCAGCATCAGTCCACCGAAGTCTACCACATTCAGATGCTCAGCAACCGAGTTTGCAGGCTTCTACAGGAAGTCTGCAGGGGATCCTACAGGAAACTCAGGGATTTCTACAGGAAGTCTGTGCAATTCTACAGGATGTTCGATCGTGGAAGTTTTGGGTGATGGTGAAGTGTTGGAATGGTGTGGGAGGATAGGTGAGGTGGAGATGGAACTGGTGATGGCTCAGGAGCAGAGAAGTCAGGTAGAGGAAGAGTGCATGCAGTGGGTTGATGGCTGGAAGGATGGGATCAACGAAAGGTTAAGCAAATGGAGCTATGTGAGTAATGGGAGAGCTGGAAGGTAAATGAGCGGAGCAGAGGTCGGTTGAGTGGCTTTAGGTGTGGTTGAAAAGACAAGGAAGGTAATGGAATGGTGTGGAGCAGTGTAGATGAAACAAATTGTCTATGAATGTCACCAAAACGAGAACTCTTTAATCTATGTTAACTGTGCCATTAAACCTATGAACAGCAATGGAAAAACGAGAAAAGAAACTCGTGCATGGAAGTGGAATGTAGAAGTATGGTTCAATATCAAAAGTGCATGGATGGATCTTCAACGGAAATGACTATGTTGCAGCTTGCATGGAAGTGAGAAGAACTGTGTTTCTTTTTGGTGGTTGGTTATGGACTGCACCCCAATCCCTAAGCAGAGATGGCAGTGAGCTCTAACAACCTTTTTCTGGAGCTCCAATGAGTTATAACTATCCTCTTCTAGCCTAAGCAACTGGAAGCAAAATTAACCATAGACTAATCCTATTCAATCTCATAAAAACTACATCAGCAAACTGTGAATTCGAATTGCATGTCAAAAATAAAGAAACGAAGTGTTGGAACGAAATGCAAATGAAATTACAACACCGAGGAGATCTATTGCTCTCAGGTTGGGCCCTAACCTGAGAGCTATAGCTCCCTTAGAAACTCAGAATGAGATCAAAATCTGCCTGCTTTATTCATAACCAAACATCTGATATCATGCCAAAACTGGCTTACAAGAAGAACAAACGCCGAGCTGTAGCTTGTACTTCCAAATTACAAGAGTAATGCAAAAGTTCAAAAAGCTTCTATCCAAGGCTACGGCCTCAGTATTTATGCAAGATGATAGTCCAACAGGTTTCCTTGATTTGTGGAGCTCGGCTGTCCAACTGAAGGTTAAACTGCTGATCCTGTAGAACAGTTGTAACTGTTGTTTCTGTAGAACAGTTGGCTGCCTCTAAGCTCGGTGGGGAGATTGGTTGGAGCTCGGAGCTATGGTGGGAATCACGAGGAAGGTCCCCAAGACTGTGGACATCCTCTCCTAAAAACCATCAGTGCCACCTCACTGTCTCCTTGTCTCCTTTCTCGTGGTCTTTACTCCCTTTTAATGCCAAAAACCTGAAATCATCATGTATTAGTCACGTAGATAGAATGCCTACCCTTCTTCCTACAAACAACACGAATAAACCAAGAAATGAATGCATAAGAAATAAAAAATGAATGGTTTGAGCAGAGCAAGTAGGCCAAATGAACCCAAATTGTACCAAAAATTGGGGCTCATCACTATGCATGGTAGCAATGAAAATATTGTAAAAAACTGTTAAAATTGGCAACTACGGAAAAACTCCATGTGCGTCAGCTTATTTATGGTATTTGATATTTTTCTTGGATTCTTCTTGTTGAGAGGTGTAGCATCAATCTAATGATCATTTGATTTCGACATGTATCTATGGAGATATGAATTTATTTGTATTTACTTGACAATTTCTCAAGGCCGGCCAGCAACAAAATGTGTGGCACACATCCTCAATGATTCATATAAATACAAGTCACCTTGAGGCATTTTTCACTCATCTCATCTCTCATCTCACATTCTTCTCTCTCCTTACTTGATTGGGTTTACAAGGAGCAACATCTTTCACGTAGGAAGAAGGAGGACACATGATTGTTTGACTGCATTGATCGAGTTTGGCTAGGGCTGCAGAAGGTATGTTTTACTAGCATTGACCAACGTGGACCTTTCTTGGACTGTGGTTTTGGTGTGACTGTCTCTCTTAGGTGGGCCGTAGATTTTGGCACACAAACCGAGGAAATCTAACATCAGGTTTGATAGCATTTACTGCCTTAATTGATGGTTGCAGGTTTACTTCTATTGACCTTCATTTGAATGAGTTTTTAAAACTATTTTTGGGCTTCCTCGTCTTGTTGTTGGAGGCTGAATTGACTAGGATATTGACCAAGCTTATTGGAGGCCAATTCTGACTTGTTTGACTAGATTTGAATTCACTGGTTAAGGTTTTGCTGCTTATGTCATAAAATCACAGAATTGTATATTTGTACTATTTCTCTCTCTGCTGAACTATTGAAGATTATAGAAGAATTGATCAAAGGGTTTCCCCACATTGGGGCTTGTCCCTGGCTAACTGCCACATATGGTGTCCCTTGTCTTGGCTTGTCTTCTGTCGATTTATTTATGTTATATCAACATTTTACTTTATGTTAATGTGATTACTAAACAGTGAAATTGACATTCGGCTAATAAGAAGAAATTGAAGTAAATTGCACTAAGCATAGAACATACCATAACTTAACATGGTATCACATCTGAGGTGAATACAAATCCCTAGAACGAAAAAGAGCAAGAGAAATTGTCGAAACCTATTGGAAAAAGTCTTTAGACTTCATGGATTCGTCATCACACATCCCCTCTGAAGACAAGCTCCATGAGAAGTCTAACTATCACGGATGGAAGATGTCTCTCGATTTGACATTGGAAGAGCAGGAAGTGTTGGACTATGTGAGAGGTAGAATTATTGGGCCTCCATCAAATGCACTGGTTTCTACAAGGAACAACTGGACTAAGGGTGAATTCAAAGCAAGGAAGATAATCTGAGACTCTATTGAAAATTTCTTGGTGGCCTATGTTTTTGAGCTAAACACCTCCAAGGAAATATACGATATACTAGTAAGCTTGTTTAAAGTTAGTGATGCAAATCAAGTTTTCTTCCTAAAAAGTAAGCTAACGGAAATTAAGAAGGGTAAAGATGATAATATGCAATCCTACTTCTTAAGGATCACCAAGATCAACAATGATCTCCTATCGATTGGGGAAGTCATTCTTTTCATGGAACTGACAATCACAACTCTTGGAGGGCTCCCATCTAAATGGTATGTATTTAGAACCACACTTGTGAACAATATTGTAATTTCGAGATTTGAGGAATTGATGGCAAGATGCATTCAAGAAGAGACAAGGATGGAAGAGCAAGAAAATACCTGCATCTAAAGGCAACCCCACTTCTTTCTCCTCTCATGCTAAAAGGATAAATAATTTCAGGTCTAAATCTAAAGGAAAGACCAGATCGAAAGGTGGAAGAAAGGTTAGATGTTTCGTTTGCAACAAAATTGGCCACTATGCGAGGGAATTTCCTCATATAAAGGACACATCACATGATGATGATCAAAATCACTCCTGAGGCAATTCCAACCACAATCAAAGGTATGTCAGGTTCAATGGCAGAGGAAAGAGGAATGCCAAAAATCAAGGAAGTGGTCAACCCTCCAAGAAGGCAAGAAACTCTAGGTATGAATCTATTGGTGTTAACAAGAAGCAAAATGAATATTATCTGATATTGGCCCTCTCTACTACTTCTCCTCCAGACTCATTGGGCAATTGGCTTATTGATAGTGGTGCCTCCATGCACTTCACTGGTTATGAGGAATCTCTCTCTAATCTGATAGAGAAGGAGACCAACCTGGAAAGCATTCTTGGAGACAACTCCACCTATCCTGTGAAGGGTGTCGGAAATGTCACTTTTAAATTGAATCAGGGTAACAAAATTCATTTGCAAGAAGTCCTATATGTACTTGATCTCAAGAAGAACCTCGTATCCATTTTGGCAATGGAAGACAAAGGCTATAACTTGGCCTTCATTGATAGCAAGGTACGTGTATGAAAAAGAATTTTAAAGATGATTTCACACTTGGGTTTCGAGTTGACTCTCTATATCAAGTCAGAGGAAGCCTGTTGGGAGTCATGTCTTTTGACACATCTCTTTAGTCTGAACTATGGCACTGGAGGTTTCATAACCTTCATTATAAGGCTCTTCCCGATGTGAGAAAAATTGTGACAGGGATGCCTGAGTTCAAAATAGAGCAAGAAGGTGTATGTCTAGGATGTGCTGAAGGAAAGCTCAAAAGGGATCATTCCCCTCAAGCCCTAGCAAGACCTCCGATATTTTTCAATTGGTTCACTCCGACATATGTGGTATGATGCTTGTGAACTCTTTGGGAGGATATTTATATTACCTCACTTTTGTAGATGATTATCTCGCAAGACTTGGATATACTTCTTGAAAAAGAAGAATGAAGTGTTCTCCTAGTTACGTCACTTCAAAGCCTCGATCGAGAATAAAAACGAAAAGAATATCAAGATCTTAAGGACTGATAATGGGACTGAGTATGAATCCAATGAGTTCCATGACTTTTACAAAGAGGCTGGCATTAAGAGGGAGACCACAACACCATATACTCCTGAGCAGAATGGTGTGGTGGAAAGGAAGCATCATACGATGATGGAAGTTGTTTCTGTTATGCTCCGTGATCAAAGGATTATGAAGTTTCCATTGGCCAAAGCAGTGAATAATTCCATATATGTTCAAAATCAATTCCCTCATCAAGCATTGGGTTCCAAGATTCTCGAAGAGATATTCACTGGTAAGAAACCCGATGTCTCCCTTTTTAGAATTTTTAGAAGTCTTTTATATTTTCATGTGCCGAAAGAGAAAAGGAATAAATAGGGTGCATATGGAAAGAAGGGAACCTTCGTGGGCTACAACAAAAATTATAAGGGCTATAAAATATATGTGGTTGGTCAAAGGGAAGTTGAGATTAGTCATGATGTCACCTTTGACGAAGATATGGCTCTTAGGAAGGTTGACAATCTTCCTATACTAAGGAAAACTAAAAAAGTTGTCATGAGGAAATCAGAGGAAAAGGAAGATGAGATGATGCCCAATGTGGAGGAACCTATGGATCCTATTGATCCTCCTCCACATGAGCATTCCTCTTCTAGAAAGAGGCCTTCATGGCTCAGGGGGACACTTGATGATGCCGAAGGACACATTGCACCCAAAGGGGCTTTCCGTGAAAGTAAGAAGCTGACTAGGTATCAGGGATAGTTTGACCATTATGAGCACGATCATTGAAAATGAGCCTTAATCGTTTGCAGAAGCCGTGAAGCATCAAGTATGGAAGCATGCTATGACTGAGGAATATGAGTCCATCATGAAGAATGATGTCTAGGATGTGGTCCCCAGAGCCCAGGACAAAGTAGTTGTCACTTCGAAATGCCTTTACAAAATAAAGCATGGAGTTGATGAAAGTGCCGAAAAGTATAATGCTCGTTTTGTTGCTCGTGGTTTCTCTCAAAAGGGAGGTATATATTATGATGAGATATTTGCACCTGTTGCTCGATACAACACCATCCGCTCGATCATAGTCCTTTCTTCTTTGCAAGGATAGAACCTACATCAGATGGATGTCAAGAACATGTTCTTGCATGGTTCGATCAAAGAGGAAGTCTATGTGGAACAACCTGAGGGATTTGATATTCATGATCGAGAATCTCACGTGTGTAGGTTGAGGAAAGCCCTCTATGGGCTGAAGCAAGCACCCCGAGCTTGGTATGAGAGGATCAATATCTACTTGATGAAGTTGGGATTCACTAAGAGTGAAGTCGATCCAAACCTTTACTTTAAGGTTGAAGATGATAAGCCTCTCCTATTGGTTTTGTACGTTGACGACCTCCTTTTGATAGGTGTAGACCCTCTCATTCACAAATGTAAGAGTGAGTTGGATTCTGAATTTGAGATGAAGGACCTAGGACCGATGCACTATTTCCTAGGCTTGGAAGTCTGGCAGAAACCAGGGGAGATTTTCCTATGTCAAGGAAAATATGTGGTGAAGATATTGGAGAGATTCAGTATGGTGGACTGGAAGCCTGTGACTACCCCGATGGAGCTTGACTTCAAGAAGTTAAGTGGTAGTTATGTCGGACTTGCTTTGGGAAATGCTACTGAGTATCATTAACTCATAGGAGCATTGATGTTCTTGGTGAAGTCCTGTCCAGATATTTTGCAGTCAACACGTTGAGCCAACATATGGTTCGGCCTTACCACTCACATTGGATTGGTGCCAAGAATATTTTGAGATATCTTCGGGGCACAATCACTCATGAGTTGAGATACACTTCCAGACATGTGATACTACATGGATATACCGATGCTGACTAGGCAGGCAATGTGGTAGGCCGAAAGAGAACTTTTAGGTGTTGTTTCTCTTTGGGATCTGCCTTGATACCCTAGATGAGCCAGAAGGAAAAGTCGATGGCTTTGAACGTGACTGCTGAGGTAGAGTACACTGGTGTGAGTATGGCCTCTTGTGAGGTTTCCTGGTTGTCGAAGATCTTCATTGAGTTGTTTGGATATACACTGGATACTACCATGATACTTTGTGACAACCATCATGGGATTCGTTTATCAGAGAATCCTGTACTTCATGATCACTTCAAACATATTGATATCAAGTACCACTTTATCCGGGATATGGTATAGTGAGGAGAAATAAGGCTCCATCATATCGGTACGGATGAGTAGGTCGCCGATATTTTAACGAAGACCCTAGGATAGGTCAAATTCTTGACTTTCTAAGAATGACTTGGAGTCATTGAGAGACCCTCTTACAAGGGTCCTGTATGATGCATGCATTGAGCTCTGGGAGCTCTAGGGGATTGGGGTACTTATTGGAGCGATAAGCGACCATAGGGCGACTCACCCTCCCCTAGTGGTGCGCTGTGTACGCAGTGAATGATCCAGCCTTCCCTTGTGATACCCTGTGGTGACTTATGGATAGGATGAGTGGTTCTCTTATCGAGGCATCCTACCCATGCATCCTGGGACTCATGGGAAGTACTTCTCATTTGGCCAATGTGTAGGGAAATGGGGTAAGGGACCATAGTAGTACTATCGATGGACACATCATTATATCTACCCTACTCCCTATGCTAGAATTACCTACATTGATCTGGGATCAATTGGAACTAACTTCGAGTTAGCACAGGATGGTATGATACATCCTCGATCATTCTTCTACTTCATAGTTCAGTAGAGCAGAGAAGAGCCGAGCAGTGCAGTGCAGTGCATTTGTTGGCAAAGATAGTACCGTTGGTCAAATGAATTAGCAAATGGAGTTCTCCCTAGTTGAGAGGGAGTGTTAAAATTGGAAACTAGGGCCAAACTCCATGTGGATCATCTTATTTGTGGTAGTTGATATTTTTGTTAGATTCCTCTCATTGAGAGGTGTAGTATTGATCTAACGATCATCCAATTATGACATGTATTTATGGAGATATGAACTTATGTGTATTTACTTGTAAATTTGTCAAGGTCAACCAGCAACAAAATGTGTGGCACATATCTTCAATGATTCATATAAATACAACTCATCTTGAGGAACTTTTCACTCATCTCATCTCTCATCTCACATTACTCTCTCTCCTTACTTGATTGGGTTTACAAGGAGCATCATCTCTTGCATGGGAAGAAGGAAGACATGGGAAGGAGGAGGATGCAAAAAGGAGGACGCGGGACTGTTGTACCGCGTTGACTGATTTCGACCAAGGATGCAAAAGGTCTCTTTGACTAGCGTGGATGTTTCTTGGATTGCGGTTTTGGTGTCGATGTTTCTTGGACTGCGGTTTTGGTGTGGATGTCTCTCCTAGGCAAGCCACAGATTTTGGCACACAAATCAAGGCAATCTAACCTCAGGTTTGACGAGCGTTGACTGCCCTAATTGTTGGTTTTAGGTTGACTTCTGTTGACCTTTATTTGACTGAGTTTTTCAGACTATTTTTTGGCTGCCTCTTCCTGCTGTTGGAGGCCAAGTTGACTGCATTATTGACCAAGCTGATTGGAGGTCAATTCAGACTTGTTTGACCAGCTTTGACTTTGCTACTTAAGGTTTTGCTGTTGTTGTCGTAAAATTACAAAATTGTATATTGCTACTATTTCTCTCTCTCTACTGAACCATTGAAGATTATAGAAGAATTGATCAAAGGGTTTCCCCACATTGGGGTTTGTCCTTGGCTAACTGCCACATCTGGTGTCTCTTGTCTTGGCTTGTCTTTTGTCGATTATTTATGTTCTATTAGCATTTTACTTTATGTTAATGTGATTGCTAAAAAATGAAATTGACATTGGGCTAATAAGAAGAAATTGAAGTAAATTGCACTAAGCATAGAACATACCATAACTTAACAAAAAAAACATCTACAAAAACATTGGTCAATCACTTCTTCTAGTCAAGGGCACACCCAACTTTTGAAAAGTATCAAGGAGGTCAGGGTCCATGTCATCCAGGATCCTCTTCTTCTTCTACTCTCTCTATTTAGGTTCATAGTAATAGAAAAGGTCTTGGAAATTGATGGGTGGGTAAAAGTTATCAGACAATTTGGGTTCTTCCATTTTTAATCATTTTATATAAGCATTGAGTCTAAATTGTAAAAGTCATTCAGGTTCTTTATTTTTAGCTGAAATTAACCTAGTCTTTGGAGAGTTGTAAGGTTTAACGGATCTAAGTATATTATACTTAAAATATAGTAACATGGTTTAAAACTATAGGCATTGAGATCATAATCTAAGGATGAAAGAGAAAATGATTTTATCTTCATGATTACAAGAAATTTAAATCTCATGTGACAAAGTTTGAGAAAGGTCTAGTATTGGCATCCTACCAGAAATTTTTCTTGCATCATGAATTTGGGCATGGTGGAGTCCATTACACAACCAATTAACCACTTAAAAAAAGGTGAAAAGAAAAAATAATTTTTCATTCATTCTGGCCCTAGAAAAATTAGGGAGGAATGAACTTATCTTTACAATAAGGTCATGCAAAATTCTTACTTGTGCATTATCTTTTGATGAATTTTTGGTCACAATCAAGATCTACATTATCATAATAATTAAATCCTTTTTACAATAAGGACATGCAAAATCCTTACTTGCACATTGTCTTTTGATGAATTGTTGGTTGCAATCAAGATCTGCATTATCATAATCATTAAACTCTCAAATCTAGATGAAATTTATTCTTTGATCACATAAACCCTCGAAATTGTTTACCCATAAGAACAAAAATCATCTTTAGTAAAAAGGAAGAACTATCCAAATTCCAAATTCATACCCATGTACAAATGACCAAAATCTTCAAGCCCAATAACCTTTCCCTTGTAAGGTGGTTCCCATGAAAACTCCATATGGGTTTCGAATCCCATGAAATCCAGAGTCCAAATTCATACCCATGTACAAATGGCCAAGATCTCCACACCTAATGACCTTGCCTTTCCTTCATCTAATCGTTGATTCTCTCCTAAGGTGTTTCCCATGCAAACTCCATCTGGTGTTCGAATCTCGCATGAAATCCATATATCACATTGATGGTCTTCCTTCTTTTGGCATTTCTAGGCAAATATAAAAAAGGTAGCTGCTACAATGTGATGTTGTAATCTGTGAATATTTTATTTTAACCTAGCACTAAACTGGAAATGAAAAAGAAAAGAAATATTTATAATGGAAAAAATAAAAGAAATATTTATAATATAAATAAAATATATAAATTGAAATTGGGTTAAATGATTTATTTTTAATAAGAATTTGTTATTTTTGTGTAAGATGTAAATTAAAACGAAGAAGAATAAGTTAAAAATGATATTGGGATGAGTGTCAACATTTAAATATGGCCTCAATTAATAATAAAAGGTTAAGTTAATAAAAATAATAAAATTCAATTTGTTATGTTTTGATTTTGTTATTAACTTGTGAATAGACTTTGTTACAAAATACCATGGCTTACCAATACTACAAGTCCAAAAACCATAACTTATTTCACAGCCAAAATATTTTATAACAATATGACAAGATTCTTAACCGTGGATATTTCCCCCCACATTACGGTAGATATTATTAACTTCTAAAAGAATAGCCTTTGTTACAATACCATGGGTCAATACCATGGATTATCAATACCACATGCCCAAAAAACATAAATTATTTCACAAATCACAAGAATAGCCTTTGTTACAATACCATGGGTCAATACCATGGATTATCAATACCACATGCCCAAAAAACATAAATTATTTCACAAATCACAATCAAAATATTTTATAACAATATGACTAGATTGTTAACCATGGATATTAACCCTCACTTTACCATGGATATTAACTTGTGAATCGACTTTGCTACAATACCATGGGCCAATACTATGGCTTATCAATACCACATGCCAAAAAACCATAACTTATTTCATAGTATTTTTTTTTAATTTAACTTTACCATGAATATTAACTTGTAAATCAAGTTTGCTACAATACCATGGGCCAATATTATGGCTTATCAATACCACATGCCCAAAAATCATAACTTATTTCATAGTAATTTTTTTTTTATTTTTTTTCTTTTATTTTTATTTTTATTTTTATTTTTAAATTTAATTTTATAACATTTTTTAATTGAATGTAAAAGAGAAAATTTTGCAATTTGAGATATAGACACTAAATTAAAAAGAAGAAATTAGAAATTGGTATTGGGATGAGTGTCAACATTTAAATATGGCCTCGATTAACAACAAAAATTTAAGTTAATAAAGACAATAAAATTTGGTTTGTTATATTTTGATTTTGTTATTAACTTGTGAATAGACTTTGTTACAACACCATGGGCCAATACCATGGCTTCTCAATACTACAAGTCCAAAAACCATAACTTATTTCACAACCAAAATATTTTATAGCAATATCACAAGATTCTTGATCGTGGATATTCATCGCCACTAGTAGATATTATTAGCTTGTAAAAAACAGTCTTTGTTACAATACCGTGGGTCAATACCATGGATTATCAATACCACATGCCCAATAAACATAAATTATTTCACAATTGAAATATTTTATAACAATATGACAAGATTGTTAACCATGGATATTAACCCTCACTTTACCATGGATATTAACTTGTAAATCGACTTTGCTACAATACCATGGGCCAATACTATGGCTTATTTCATAGTAATATTTTTTATTTTTATTTTTAATTTAATTTTAGAACATTTTTTTTATTGATTCTGAAAGGGAAAATGTTTCAATTTGAGATATATCTAAACCCTCTATCCTCACGATTACTCAAAATAACCTGATATATATATATATATATATATATATATATATATATATATATATATATATATATATATATATATATATATATAAAGAACCGGCATAGATTCATCTTAGCTAAGGATCCAAGGGATGAGAGCAAGCAATAAATATAGTGCATGATTTGTTTAAGTTTTTCATTATTTTATTTTCTTTGACATGATTTATCCAAAATATAGGTTTAATATTTTACAACCAATTCAACTTTTTTAATTTAGATACTTCCTTAAACAAAATAAAACGTGATCAAATTTAAGAGAGAGTTGAGGGGGGTTGGGGGGGGGAGGAGAGTGGGAAGGAGAGAGTGAAAACATTGGAGGGAAGAGAAAGAGAGAGAAAGAGAGAGTGATGGGGGGGAGAGAGTGAGGTCGGAGAGAGCGAGTGAGAGGAAGGAAGAGAGGGCAGAGAGAGGGCGATAGAGATGGAGATGGAGTGGGAGAGAGAGGGAGGAAATAACAAAGGCATAGAGAGATAAATGTGGAGAGAAAGAGGGAGTGACAAGGGAGAGATTGAGAGAAAGTGAGGTAGAGAGGAGAGGAGGGAAGAGGAAGAAGAGGAGAGGAAGGAGATAGGGAGAGAAGGGGAAGGGAGAGAGATGGATACATAGAGATGGAGAAGGACAGGGAGGGGAGGAGATAGTGATAGATTTGGATGTGAGAGAGAGAGATAGATAGATAGAGAGAGAGGGAGAGAGTGATTTGGGCGGGATAGATAGAGGGAGGTGGTAGATAAGGGACAGAGAGGAAGGAAGACAAAGATGAGGAGAGAGAGATGGAATTGGAGGGGGCAAGAGAGAGAAGGAAAATGAAAATCATAGAGGGAGAAAGGTGGAGAGAGAGGGGGTGACAAAGGAGTCATGGAGAGAGAGTGAGGGAGAGAGGAGAATGGGAGGGAATAGAGAGAAGGATATAGATAGAGGGGGAGAAGGGGACGAGAGAGATCAATAGATAAGGGGAAGAGAGGGAGAGAGAGTGTGTATGTGATCCAGGTGGATATTGGTGGCCACCTGCCAAGTCCACCTGGACCCCCACCATTGTCTTTCTCAGCATTTTCAGTTTCCTTAATTGTAGCACAACTTACTATTTTTAGCATTTTTTCGGGTCCTGAACTTCCGGAGCCGTTTTGAGGCCCTAAACGATGTTTTTTGGGGAATCCAGGGGAACAATGATAGTGCTCGGATAGATATTTCTAATGAGCTATTGTACGCGTCAAACGGAGATCATATGCCATAGTTACGACCCCGGGAAGTTGATGTACCAATTTACCCCCAAACGGGGCCCACAGTTTGGCGTTTCATCTCCTAGGGTTAGGTTTTGGAATGTTAAGGGTTTTCCATTGTTTCTCAACAATAAATAGGCCTTCGAGCCTCATTGTAACATAGTTCAGAGGCATGTAGCCATCACATCTCTTCTCAGAGATAAGCTACCATCGCCCTAGCTGGTTTATTTCCATTTCTGGTTGTAAGCATATTTCAGTATTTTTCCATTAATGAAATGAAGTATTATTTCCACTGCATCTTTTTTTTTTTTTAACCAAATCGGATACTTTTGTATTATAAAAAGACAGCATTACAGAGTTTCAATACATCCGGAGAGTTTATCTGAAGGGTGAGGATCAAAAGTGGGTACGTAGACCCGAATTCCTCCCTATTTCTTTGATTTAAGCAAAAACTAAAACAGATACGACTATATTGTCTAACAAACGAGCCTCCTATCCAGCAGTATTTGCAGTGCATTCCTTAAGGGAAGTGTTGGGTGGCTGAGTCCTCCGGATTCCGAGCACTTGCTTTGGTTGATGTTTCCGCTTGGTAGCTTTGTGTGAGAGAGCGTATGTGTTCCATAGCTGCCTCCAGATGACTGCAACGGTCCTGCAATGCTTCGATCTCGTTCTTTCTTTTATCCAGTTTCTTCCTCTTAGAATTTCTATCAGAATGATAGTCATCCTGGAGCTCTTTCAGCTGTCTGGTCAGACTGTTGATCATTATAGTGTGAGCTTTACACATTGTGAATTCTTTGTTGAAGAGATTGTCCAAAAGTTTGCTGGGTTGGCCAGTCTCAGCGGGGCGGTGTTGATCTGCCATTTCACTATACAGAGGGACGGGACAGTGAGGATTTGTGAACGGGGATGGACGGGGGAGATTGCTGTAGAGATATGCGCAGGAGTTATATGAGTTGAGGAGGAGAACGATGGACAGCTGAGAGAGAGTGGAAAGGAGCGGAAGTCTTGGAGGGCCACGGGAGTTCTTCAGAGTTTCCACAGAGTCCCTACAGCACTGTAAAAACAAAGAAATTAACGAGAGAAAGCCAGAAGAGCGAACGACTGAGTTTACCACGGATTTAGGAGTCGCTTCCTCCTGGAAAGGGCTGAGAATTCCCACTATGCGCCTTCTTTTGCTGAGATCAAGCTGCGGACAAGTGAACTGATTTGCGAAATTGCTTGTGGCTCTACTGTCATATATAGAGAACTGGAGGGGCCTTGTATGCATGAAACCGCGCCAATGGGCTCTGTTGTTGGGAGGGGGGCAGTCAACCGATTTGATGTGGCTGCAGGGCTGGCTTGTGTGGAGAGGTGAGTCACGCTTCCCGTCCCTGAAATTGACTGCGCAAATCAGAAGGGAAATCCCGAGGGGATAAGGAACAGAGATGGAATTCAGATTGTGAGGACATCTTGGATTTCGAGAGCAGCTGATGGTACTAGAGGGGATGATGGGCCTGGATCGGGTGGGAGTATGCCTGATGTGGCTATGATTGATGGATGGGGGGGCAGGGGTGACCTGCTCAGGGAATATCCTTTTTGTATATTCTATCATTCTCCTTAACTTCACGAAATTGCCTGTTTGAAGCCTTGTTTGCATGGTTGTCTGCTTCCTGATTGTTTATTCTGAGAACGTGCTTGAATGTGACATTGCCCAGGGACCTGATATTTCCCATGATCCTTGCTTTGATGATGTTTAACGCTGTTTGCTTGAAGTCCTTCCCTGTGGCCATGGCTGCAATGAGAATTGCCGAATCTCCTAGAATTAGAAGATTTCTCAAACCATAGCTCTTGGCTATGGAGGTCCCAAGTAGAAGGCCATAAGCTTCCGCCCTGTTATTTGTCGTATTGCCCAACCCCCATTCGAAAGTGACTAAGGTCCTCCCCTGACAGTCTTTAAGGACTCCCCCTGCTCCCGCTATTCCAGGGTTGTTTTTGGAGGCCCCATCAAAATGTAGAGTGGGTCGGTTTTGACAATGAATCCAGCTTCTGACTTCTTCCTTGGTTCCCCTTAGTTTCCAGTCCTCGATTTCCCTCACTGTGTTTCTCCTCTTCTGGTGTCCTTCCCTCAGATTGAACTTGCTGATCCATTCTTTGGCGTTTACATCCAATTGATTTCCTTCATCCCTGTTATAGCCATTTGCCTCAATGGTCTCGGTGATTAGAGCTATTGTTTTGGCAAGAACATTGGGTATGCTTGGTTGTTTGCCCTTGAAGATGTATTTGTTTCTGGCCAGCCAGATTTGCCAGCAGAGGTTGGCTGGGATGCTTCTCCATATCCTTTTAATTGGACCTTTGTAATTGCCAGGGCCCGGGAGATTGTTTCCCCATTGCTTCTGAAGAGTAGTGATATGATTGGGAAGAGCAATGGTGCTCAAGGGTTCTGTGCAAGCTTTCCAGCAAGCCTTAGCAAAGGGGCACTCAATGAAGAGGTGATTTATGCTCTCTTCTGCATTCTTACACATGTAGCACATTGACGGGCCTTGAATGCCTTTCTTCCTAAGGTTTTCAGCTGTGAGAATTTTATAGTGAAGAAGGGTCCAATTGAAATACCTGACCTTTGGAATACACTCGTTTTTCGAGACTGCCCTATGAAGGGGCCAGTCATTAATAGTTGATGCGTTTTGCAGAGTTTTATATCCCTCTCTGACTGTATATTTGCTACCACTAGGGTTCCAAACAAAGTTGTCTTCGTCCATCCTGTTAGTGGGGGCTGAGCCAGCCAAGGACATCTTGAGTTCGTCCCAGAGGGGCTTCAGGTTATCCGGGAGGGGGAGAGGTCTCCAACCAGACCAAAGATCTTGATCCCAGAGAGAGATATCATACAACGATTTGATTTTTGCCTCTGTCATCCATCGCTGAAGAGGTCTGAAGCTTGATTGTGCTGCCCTTGGTTCCGAGCCCATTATCTTATCCGCCCATATGTTGGTATCCTTACCATTCCCTGGGGCTTTTGAGATGTTTGGAGTGAAGAAGGGGAGTGTCTTTTTGATCAACTTCCAGATAGGGGTGCATTGTCTTTCTGTGATATTTCCTGCCAGGATATTGTTATTGCTTCCACTGACATATTTTTTCCTTATTACCTCTGTCCACCAAGTTCCTTTCTCGTTGAGGATTCTCCAAACCAGCTTGCCCCCCAGAGCCATATTTGCAATCCTTGGTATTTTGATTCCAAGCCCTCCTTTTTCTAAAGGGAGGGTGACCTTGTCCCAGCTCACCAGACTGAACTTTTTTGTTTCATGCTTGCCACCTTGCCATAGGAAATTTCTAATGATCTGCTCCATATGTTTGTGGGTGCTTGCTGGGGCGAGGGTGGAGGCAAATTGATAGATTGGGAGGGCTGAGAGGATGGCTTTGACTAGGATGGTTCTGCCAGCCAAATTTAGCCAGTGCACTCCCCAGTACTGGAGTTTTCCTCTCATCTTCTCAATAATTTTTGCCCAAATCTCAGCTTTAACTGTTTCTTTGTCTAAGGGGAGTCCTAAGTATGTGAAGTGGGACCAATTTCCCTGAGCAGGGATGTCCATTATAGTGGAAATTCTTTGAATTATGATTCTTGGCACATTCCAGGTGTATATCATACACTTTCTGTTGTTTAACTTTCCTCCTGAAGCTTGAAGGAAAAGGTCCAGGATTCTTTTGAATCTTCGTGCCATGAGGCTAGAGGCTCCCCCTATTAGAATAGTGTCATCAGCAAAAAGGGAGTGGTTTATTCCTTTGGTCCCTCTGGTAATTTCCACCCCTATAATTTCTTTTAATTTGCGCTTGTTCTCAGGATGCAAGCTGAGGGTTTCAGCCACTATGATGTAAAGGAAGGGCGAAAGGGGGCAGCCCTGCCTCAGTCCTCTTGAGCTCTTGAAGGCTGCACAAGGCCTGCCATTGATGAGAGGAGCTGTCCAGTTTTGAGAAATGCATTCCATCACCCTACTTGGAGGAGATAGTGATAGATTTGGATGTGAGAGAGAGAGATAGATAGAGAGAGAGAGAGGGAGAGAGTGATTTGGGCGGGATAGATAGAGGGAGGTGGTAGATAAGGGACAGAGAGGAAGGAAGACAAAGATGAGGAGAGAGAGATGGAATTGGAGGGGGCAAGAGAGAGAAGGAAAATGAAAATCATAGAGGGAGAAAGGTGGAGAGAGAGGGGGTGACAAAGGAGTCATGGAGAGAGAGTGAGGGAGAGAGGAGAATGGGAGGGAATAGAGAGAAGGATATAGATAGAGGGGGAGAAGGGGACGAGAGAGATCAATAGATAAGGGGAAGAGAGGGAGAGAGAGTGTGTATGTGATCCAGGTGGATATTGGTGGCCACCTGCCAAGTCCACTTGGACCCCCACCATTGTCTTTCTCAGCATTTTCAGTTTCCTTAATTGTAGCACAACTTACTATTTTTAGCAGTTTTTCGGGTCCTGAACTTCCGGAGCCGTTTTGAGGCCCTAAACGATGTTTTTTGGGGAATCCAGGGGAACAATGATAGTGCTCGGATAGATCTTTCTAATGAGCTATTGTACGCGTCAAACGGAGATCATATGCCATAGTTACGACCCCGGGAAGTTGATGTACCAATTTACCCCCAAACGGGGCCCACAGTTTGGCGTTTCATCTCCTAGGGTTAGGTTTTGGAATGTTAAGGGTTTTCCATTGTTTCTCAACAATAAATAGGCCTTCGAGCCTCATTGTAACATAGTTCAGAGGCATGTAGCCATCACATCTCTTCTCAGAGATAAGCTACCATCGCCCTAGCTGGTTTATTTCCATTTCTGGTTGTAAGCATATTTCAGTATTTTTCCATTAATGAAATGAAGTATTATTTCCACTGCATCTTTGTGTATATGGTTATCTCTGTAATTTGTTGCGTTCCTGTTTAAATCCGGATCAGTGGTATCAGAGCGGTCTGCTTTTTCTCTGTTTTTCTTTGCATGTCCCCAACAAGGTCGGGATATAAGGAGTTAGGGCTTGAACTGGTTGAACCTTTGCAAGACCAGCCTCGCAAATCCCGACGGCCTCCCATGGCGGACGAGAAGAAAGATGAGGGGGCAGGAGATCCCATCAAAATCTTGCTCGAAGAAGCCCTCGAGCGACAACGGAACGCGATGATGGACAGCTTTGCCCAGATCCTTCAGCGGCTACCCAGAAGCAACGCATCGGCTTCCAGCAGCTACTCTGGAAACGCCACACCCTTTAAGGTACAAGTTAATTTTGAAATCCCCATATTCGAGGGTCAGATAGACGCAGATGCCGTAGATAAATGGTTAAATCTGCTAGAGGGTTATTTTTCTGTTCATGAATTTTCGAGTCGGGAAAAGATTGTTTTTGCTCTTCTCAAAGCAGCCCCCCACGTCAAGGACTGGTGGGAAACCTACTGCGAGCAGAAGGATGAAAGTACTGGCTCACTATTTTTAGCCACACCCACCTGGGATTCGTTCCTGGATGCCATCAAGGAAGCTATGAGGATGAATACATAAAGTGGACCACGCTGCGGCAGGGAAGGGACCAAGACGTGCCGGAGTTCACCAATCTTTTCCATACCCTTCGCACAAAGTTGGGTATCAAGGATTCGGAGCAACATTTGATACTCAAATACCGTGGCTGCCTGCACAAGTACATCCAGGAAGAAATACAATTCCTAAACATCCCCTCGCTCGGCGCAGCATACCGATATGCCGTCAAGGTCGAGCAGAAGTTTAAACAAAAGAAGCGAGACTTTGGATCTGCGAATCCAAAGCAGGGGAAAGGTGCCCCTAAACCACAGAACAAAGGACAAAGCCAAGGCGGGACAGCCCAAGACAACCAGCCGAAGCTGCAAGCAAAGAAAAGCGCCGCGAAGCCGAGAAAGGACACTGGAAAATGGTGCGAGTTCCATAAGAGCTCCACTCACAACACAAGTGAGTGTCGGGCCAAGCAGTCACTGGTGGCTGAGCTAAAGGTTTCAGAATCAGATGCATGTTTCGACTCTGAGTCAGAACCCGATAAGGGGTATGAAAAAGGGAAGCAGATCATTGATGCGGATCCCAGCGCCACTGTTGCTACCGCAAAGATCCAGAAAAATGAACCCGAAGATCCAGAGGAGGAGGAGCGTCTCTTCCACTCCCAGATGTGGGTAAAGGGCTCCCCGATACAGTTCATTGTTGATAGCGGGAGTCAAAAGAACCTCATTTCGGCAGAGGTCGTGAAGCGGTTGGGCTTACCGACCACAGCACATCCACAACCATACACCATTGGGTGGCTTCACCAAGGACGAGATCTTCGCGTGAGCCAGCAGTGTCGCCTTCCATACAACATCAAGCCCTTCACGGATGAGGTATTGTGTGACATTGCCCCTCTTGAAGTTTGTGATGTATTACTAGGACAACCATACTTGTGGAAGCGACATGCTGTGTATGAATCAAGGCCCCGTGCTGTTATTATTACATTGGGAAATAAGTTGTTCAGGATACCAGAGGTAGCACCACCTGCCGCCATCTCTTTGATTACTGCAAAACAATGCAGTAAGATCATTTCCAAAACCAGGAAATTTGTTTTCCTGATGATACGCCCTCAAGGAAAGAAGAAGACAGTGGCCGCGGCCTCCAAACGGGGCCCCTCCACATGACAACTACAGATGGACAAGGTTGTGGAGGAGTACGAGGACATCTTCACCTCCCCGGCAGGGGTTCCTCTGCACTGTCAAGTCAAGCACTCCATCGATCTGACCCCAGGTGCGCCGCTACCCAATGGACCAATTTATCGGCGCTCCGTTCTGGAGAACGATGAAATCAAGAGGCAGATTCAGGAGCTCCTGCAGAAAGGTCACATCCGTCCGAGTTCATCGCCCTGTGGGAGCCCGATCGTGTTGGTACAGAAGAAGGATGGGACGTGGAGACTCTGTATTGACTATCGGGCGCTGAACAAGATCACTGTCCGTAATAGGTACCCGATCCCGCGGATTGATGACCTCCTAGACCAACTAAAGGGGGCGAAATATTTCAGCAAGATCGATCTGAAGTCAGGATATCACCAGGTACCAATCGAACCCTCCGATGTGTGGAAGACTGCCTTCAAATCCAAGGAGGGCCTCTTCGAATGGTTGGTCATGCCTTTCGGATTGACGAATGCTCCTGCAACCTTTATGAGGCTAATGGATGACATCTTGCGGCCATTCACCAACTCCTTTGTAGTAGTATACTTGGATGACATTCTGATCTTCAGCCAGAGTTGGGAAGAGCACCTCCACCACATCCGACAGGTTCTCCAAACACTGCGGCAACACAAGCTATGTGCCAATTTGGAGAAATGCACTTTTGGCATGACCCAGGTTCAGTATCTGGGATACATCATTGATGAACAGGGGGTGCATGTCGATCCAGCCAAGATCCAAGTCATTCGGGATTGGCCCTCTCCAACCACTCTAACAGAGCTCCGCAGCTTTCTAGGTCTTGCCAACTTCTACCGCAGGTTTGTGTTGGGGTTTTCTCATATTTCTTGGCCCTTGAGTCAAGTCACCAAGGGCGGGGCGAAAGCAAAATTCTTTTGGTCTGAATCTCAACAGAAGGCATTCAGGGAGTTGAAGGATCGCCTCTGCACAGCACCAGTGCTCGCGTTACCAGATTTACAACAACCATTTGAGGTCGAGACAGATGCCTCTGACTATGCTATTGGGGCAGTCCTTACTCAACATGGACATCCAGTGGCATATCACAGTGAAACACTTTCAGACACAGTCCGGAAGTACCCCACTTATGATAAAGAGATGTATTCCATTGTACAGGCCTGCCGACAATGGAAGCATTACATTTTGGGGAAGGAAACGGTCATCCACACAGACCACCGACCTCTGCAGTTCATACAGACCCAAGGGAAATTGCAGAATGATCGCCATCAGAAGTGGTCTACATACCTGCAACAGTTTCACTTGAATATCAAGTATAAAAAGGGCAGCACCAATAATGTTGCAGATTGCCTCAGTCGACCACCGATCATGGCGCTAACCACCGTGCTCAACTCTTGTGGGCACGAGACTTCTGATTGGCCACTTCTCTACAAAAGCGACCCAGAATTCGGCCACACATACCAGACACTCTTGGAGGGTCGGCATGTTGCAGATTTTCACCTCCAGGATGCCCTATTATGCCACCTCGGTCACCTTTGTGTTCCTTCAAGCGAGCGTGCCAAGATGATTTGGGAAGCACACTACAGTCGGGCTGCTGGGCATTTCGGGGTCGAGAAAACAGTGGCAGTACTGCAAAATTATTTCTATTGGCCGAATCTTCGACAGGATGTTGGGAAGTACATCCGATCATGTACTGTCTGTGCCATTGCCAAACCGACCATTAAGAAGCACGACCTCTATACCCCGTTGCCTACCCCTAGTCGACCTTGGGAATCCATCTCCATGGATTACATGTCAGGCCTTCCTTCCACTAAGCATGGAAATGACTGTGTTTTTGTGGTCGTCGACAGGTTCTCGAAGATGGCCATTATGATGGCCTGCAAGAAGAATATCACAGCAGAAGCCACTGCTAAACTCTTCTTTGAACGAGTGTGGGTGCACTTTGGGATCCCACAGTCTATCATCTCAGATCGGGACAGTCGGTTTCTCAGCACATTTTGGTCCAGTCTCTGGTCAATGCTGGACACCAAACTCACGAAGTCCACAGCCTTCCATCCTCAAACTGATGGCCAGACAGAGGTTGTCAACAGGATGATTGTGCACATTCTGCGCATGTATAACTCAAAGCATCCACGCACATGGGACGAGAGCCTCCCCTATGTTCAGCACAGCTACAACCGAGCTCTTCACAGCTCCACTGGCCATAGCCCTTTTCAGGTGGGTTTGGGATTCCAGCCACTATGCCCCATTGATGTGGCCATGCCACTTGCAGCTACTCACATGAATTCAGCTCATGTCCAGTCCGAAACAGATAAGGCCACCAGCTTCATTGAGCGCATCCAACATATTCGCCAGCAGGTCCATGACATTCTTGAGAAATCAAATGCCAAGTACAAGCAGCGACATGATCAACACCGGGTGCCACACAAGTTTCAGGTGGGCGACAAAGTCTGGTTGCATTTGCAAAAGGAACGCCTTACTGGAGCCTATCGGAAATTGAGACCACTCCGATATGGTCCTTACACCATTACTAAGGCTATTGGAGACAATGCATTTGAGCTCAGCATTCCCCCATTCCTTGGCCTGCACCCAGTGTTCAATGTGGACCGCCTGTGGCCATACTTTCCACCATTGCTAGACACATCCGACATTGCAGAACAGCTCAAACCCACAGAATTAAATCCAGATTGCATGGAACAAGCTGCAACTGATCGGATCATGGACACACAGATCAAGAACACTCGCCAACAGAATATCCAACTGTATCGAGTTGTCAAAGCAGGCCAACTCCTTCAGCAGGGCAAGTGGCTCACCAGGGAACAAGTTCAGCAGAAGTTTCCTCATCTCATGGAGGAGCTCAACGCAATGGGGACCATTGCTTCCTAAGGGGGGAGGAATGATCCGGGTGGATATTGGTGGCCACCTGCCATGTCCACCTGGACCCCCACCATTGTCTTTCTCAGCATTTTCAGTTTCCTTAATTGTAGCACAACTTACTATTTTTAGCATTTTTTTGGGTCCTGAACTTCCGGAGCCGTTTTGAGGCCCTAAACGACGTTTTTTGGGGAATCTAGGGGCAACATGGGTCCATGGAATGGACCGATGTTTCCCGTTCCAACAATGATAGTGCTCGGATAGATCTTTCTAATGAGCTATTGTACGCGTCAAACGGAGATCATATGCCATAGTTACGACCTCGGGAAGTTGATTTACCAATTTACCCCCAAACGGGGCCCACAGTTTGGCGTTTCATCTCCTAGGGTTAGGTTTTGGAATGTTAAGGGTTTTCCATTCTTTCTCAACAATAAATAGGCCTTCGAGCCTCATTGTAACACAGTTCAGAGGCATGTAGCCATCACATCTCTTCTCAGAGATAAGCTACCATCGCCCTAGCTGGTTTATTTCCATTTCTGGTTGTAAGCATATTTCAGTATTTTTCCATTAATGAAATGAAGTATTATTTCCGCTGCATCTTTGTGTATATGGTTATCTCTGTAATTTGTTTCGTTCCTGTTTAAATCCGGATCAGTATGTTTGGGGGGTGAGATAGAGAGAGGGAATAACAAAGAGACACAAATACAAATATAGTTATTATATAGTATTATATAACCAACCCAGATCCATATTAACCCTATAACTATCAAGTGTTGAGAGGGATCCAATCTCTCGAGGTGCAAACATTTCGTGAAGTTTTGCACTAGAAAAAATAAATTGAACCTCGAGAGATTGGATTCCTCTTGGCACTTGATAGATCAGGGTTAAGATGGATCTAGGTCGGTTAATATGAAATTAGAGTAGTTTTTATTTGATATTATAGTCTTAAAAATCAAAATTTTTCTTCAAATTAATTTCAAATTGGAACTAGATCCAATTAGATTCAATGAATAGATTTTTTAAAAATACAGAAAATATTATTTTTTATTAAAAAATATATTTTTAAAATTAAAAATTATTAGAGATAAATAATTCAAATTTGGTTCACCTATACACCATGTGTGGATGAATAAGGATGAAGAAGTGTTTAAGGAAGGGTAAACTTTCAACCAATCTATCGCTTGTAAGTTTATATTACTTGACACAATTAAGATGAATAACATAAAAAAACGTATTCATATTATTATAGTAATTATTAGGTAGTTATATTTTTGTTCTTATACTAAACTAATCATTCATGTTAGTCATTTTTAGTTGTATTACTTATTAGCTAGTTACATATTTTAACCTGTGACTAAATTAGAGATTTAAGTTATTCGTTTTTAGTTCGGTCACTTAAGATTGCTCATTTTGGTAGTATTTCACTTGGAAACGTTGTGGTGACTAACTTGATTTAGTCACCTAGTTACTAATTTTTCATTTTATACTAGTGTGAGGGGGCTGGATTTTCCCAAAGACCTCATCTCTTAGACATAGAGGTCTTGGAAGAGCTGGAAGATTAGGTCCCTAATACATGCCACACACAGGGTAGGTCCAACCAATACATGAAAATTATAGACCTCTACTATCATATGAAATTCCTATCAAGTAGACTTATGTCGGATTGTTATGAACATCAAATGGACATTATTCACACTCTTTAGCACCTCCACTAACAAATGAAAGGTTTGAATGAAAGGATGGACCATATAGAGAAGCATCTCGGAATCCAACCCCCATCCAGGGTTACAATCATGGAAGAAAAACACCTCATCCAAGTTGTTACTGTTGATTTATACCCATCTACTTAAAAACATATCATGACTTGGTCAATTTTTTATTTTTGTCTCATATTTACTTTTATATAGTTAGACCCAAGGAACACTATATTATTCAATTATCTTGTACCTCTCTTTAGAGAATTTATTTTTGGTGATATTCAGGTCTCCCTTGTGAGAGACTAACCTTAGGCATCTGGCACTTCTATGTAATTTTGAGTTTTACCAGTAATACAATTCACCTTACCAAAAATAAATTTTATAATCATAAATGGGTGTGGTAAATTTCTGAATACATGGCTCATTTATATTTCCAAATTACTTATTATTATTTTATTTTATTTTTGTATAAGAAATTATTGATATACAATTTAGTTTTTAACTTTTCTTATTATAATGATGTTGGATAAAAAATAGTGTTGGCATGTAATATTAGAATTAAGTTCAAAATTAATTCATTGAAACATTTTGGTGATAGTCAGGTCGCCCTCGTGAGAGACTAATCTTAGGCATCTAGGACTTCTATGTAATTTCCAATTCTACTAGTAATACAATACACCTTACCAAAAATAAATTTTAGAATCATAAATGGGTATGGTAAATCCATGAATACATGGATCTCTAGTTCTACTAGTAATACAATTCACCTTACTAAAAATAAATGTTAAAATCATAAATGGGTATGTTGAAGAATGAGTATGTTGACAAAAATGCTAGCATGGATGAAGATAAAAACAATGATACTTAATATGGCCAACTCGGTCACAGTCTTGGAATTTCACAACCTATTGTTGTTGCTGTGGTTGAGGAGCAGAATCTTGAACAGTTGAAGGTGAACTGTCATGAAGGAATCCAACACTCTGAAATTGAATGGGCTTTGAGTAATCTAGAATATGAAAGGACATGTCCTTTTCATATCCAAGACCAGTTCTGTGCTTGTTGTGTACAAGCTCTTTCCAAGGTCTGATGATGTGCTTGGGAAGTGCAAACTGAACTTCTACTTCTGCATGCAATTCTGCTCCTTCATTGGGTACTAGATCAACATTATTGATTTTCTGTTGATGGGATTTTGTCTCAATGTTACTGACTTGACCACTTACTGGCTGTTGATGGATGTCATGATGCTTATGTTGTTGTAACTCATCTTGTTGAAGCTAAGGTTCAAGCTATAAAAAATCAATCTTCTCTTATGTATGTTGCAAGCAAGTTTGAATGTCAAGAAGAGTTTCCTTGGTAATGTTGATTGTGCTTTCAGTCGTTGACATAATTAGAGTTCTTAATATCTCTAATAAATTGGAAATTTGTATCATTTTTAAACTTCAATAGGTCAACTGAATTCATCAACAATAATCTAAAATAAATAAAACTTAGTTTGCAACCTTCAATGTTTCAAACAAGCAAAAAGAGAAATGTCAAACTTTCACAATACTAATGCAGAGAATACACCTAGTAATTTATCCCAATGGTCAAAGATTGAATGGTCTGATCTGGGACGGTTTGAACCCAACTTGGCACTCCAAACAAGCTGCTACAGGAATCACATCAGTCCGTCCCCTTCCAAGAATGAGCTGCTCTGCTTGCAAGTGTGCTGTAATAGAGATGAAGACTCAGGGAGAGTTTTACCCTCTTCGAACAAACTACTCTAAAGAAAATGATTAGAGCCTAGAAGCTTCTGAAATGGGAAGTATGGAGATTATGAGTAAAGAACTTTTGCTTGGGCCAAAAGACATTCCTATTCCTCAAGTTTCATCATCAGGACGGTCTTTGACTGCTGACTCTATTGAAGGATGCTCTATTCTTCATGATCATTACAAATTACTCCATGAAAAATATGTTGAATATGCACATAAGGTGTATGTGGAACTCAAATATCATGGCATTTGGCTAAACAAAGTTGTCTATGATCAACAATTGCGTTTGCAGGAAGTGAAGCACTTGTTACAACTGCAAAGTGTGATTTCAAATATTAGATTGATATGATAAACATAGAGGACTTGAATTACCTGCATTCAACTATTGATGTTTCAAATGCACGCTCTGAACGATATATGCTTCTTCTCCCAACTGTTTCGATTTGTAGTTTTTGACACACAAATGACTGACTAGTCAGTTGGAGAAGAAGTAGTCACCTGTAAATTCCACGCCTCCGAAATTAAAAGGCTCGTCACATGACTATGCAGCTGCTACACAATTTTACGGAGGCATGTTGCCTTGAATTAGCTGCTTAGGCAAGGAGGAAAATGCAATTAACAGGTTTTGGAGTTTTCATCAGCAGGTTCCTCGGTGATTAATAATTATTATCTGGTTCAGCATGAAGAAGTTGTGACGAAGAAAAGGTGATTCACCCCCAGATACTATCGTAGTGGGGTTATTGCCTCAACTAGGCAGCCTGGAGCTTCTTTGCTGGACTATTCAACCTCTAGCTCGACCTGGTGATATCATCCTTGCTCTTGTCATTTCGATTCCATTTTCCACCTTTTTTCTCGGTAAAGATTCGCTTAATTTTGTTAGATCCCTTTAAAGGAAAGTGAAAGAAATGACACTCCTAGTAAAGAGGTGAAAGGGAAAAAGATAAAATCCAATGAGGGAAGTAAAAGCAATTCTCAGAATTCACGTGCTACTCTGCGAATAGTCAAATGTTAATCGAGGCTTAGAGATCGACAAAATACATGAGTGGTTGATTATGACTCCAAATCTCTATAGGTTCTAGCTCTATATTTGCTAAAATGAGATTTTTGAGTTGTAACATGCAACACGTTACCTGTAAATTTGTAGTTGATTGCTACTCAAACCCATTTGAAGAATGAGAAGGTATAATTACAGTTACAAGAACAAGTCAGTGCCAAGCCGTTGAAGAGTAGAAGTGCCCACGGGCAGCAGAGCAACATTAGAAAATACAGAAATGGCAAACAAATTCTAGAAAGAATGCAGCACTGACAATCTCTAAAAATTCCTAGGCATGGCCTGCGCTCTGATACCATCTCAGATGCACATGGAATGTGGACAGCCAAATAAGGTAAAGTGTGAATACATTTTCCCTTATAAAATGATATACATTTATAATACATGGGAGTGACCATTGGATTCCATATTCCAAGGTCTCTTGGAATCCCTTTGACGACTTATCTTCCACGCCATAACCCTTAGAGGATTAGGTGTCCAACAAAGAAGAGCAATTGTTTTTGGGTTTTTCCATGACTGGGAGCCTATCTCTGTTGTCGTTTTTGTCTTTGTGATATTCATTGTTCTGGTAATTGTCTTGATGATAAGAACATAATAATAGAAGAATTAATAAGAAACGCAAGAAACCACCATGTTAAAGAGAAATAAAATTAAATAAGCCCTAATAAGATTCCCTAAGGATTTCCCAACAAAAGGAACTTTTCCTTATCTACGAGGTCTGTACTATTGTAATTGTTGTTTCCCTTTTATAGCGACTAAGGTTGTCTAGGCTATGGACATGTTAGTTTTTAACATAACTATATTTTGCTTTTTTCAACCTTGTGTCACTATAGAGTTTACCATACTCTCCAATACTTCACATAAGAATATGATATAAATTAGATAAGGAAAATTGATAAATTGAAAACACAACAATATATATCCAAACAAACCCCTCCTTAACCTTGTTTAAGTAGGGTCTGTGTTTTATTTCCCAAGAAAATCTTTACGGGTAAACCAAAGGATACCTCCCCACATTCATGGATGTCATCTTTAATAATCATATAAATGTATATAGGTTTCCCTTATTCATGTAGATTTGAAAATAATGCCTAATAGCACTTAGACAAACGCCCAACACAAATAATGGCAATTGATTGAGCTAATACCTTCAAATTTTAAATTGAAGAACATGGTGGTGGGTTTTAATAAAAGGTAAAATTCTTGTTTATATCGAAGAAATAATACTTTTTTTTCCCTTAAAAAAAACATATAGGGATTAAATACAACCTCCCAAGGATTTTTCATCATTTCACATTCCATGCCATCATTTCACATTCCCTGCTTATGCTTAGTCAAGATCTAATGCCTAATACACATTGTAGTGAACATCTAGTACAAGTCACAAGAAAACTATATCTCTATTGTATTAGTGATAATAAAAACATACATGGATTAAAGATCAAATCTAGAATCATACATATCCCATATAAACATCATGTTTATACCTATATAGCATTTTTCAATGAGTTGTTTAGTCATGTTTTTGAGCTAGCCATGACCAACAATTGATTGTCAATTGTTTTTGGGTTGATCATAGTTAAAAGTAATACTAACTCAAGAAACATTTTGCATATATATATATATATATTAAAATGTAGAATTTTTCACTAATTTTATTAATTCTTGAAATACCATTTATAAAAATGTTAAATTACATTTTTATAAAATATTGAAATTTATAAAAAAATTATATCTATTTGATGATGATGGTGGTTAAATTCGACTGAGACCAAACTTTGGTCTATCGGACCTAAAGAAACGAATCATTTAGTTTGATTTAAGATTTTATTCCTATGCTCAAAAAGCTTCAAGAGAAACCTCCGAAACTCACTGTAATTTTGACAACGTAAAAGTCTAGGAAGGTCAGTATTTTGACAAAGATTATGAAACTGAGATCTAATGTGGTTGTATGTGGGTCACTCTAAGAGGAAGTGATTTTCATCCTCGATGTTGGTATTCTCACAGAGATGCAGAACCTTTCCATCCATGGTGTTTTAGGAACTGCCCAATGACCCATTTCACTATGGAGCTCATGAGAGTTCGTTCTAATCTTGGATATATTAATTTTCTTCTTTGAGCTAGTTAAAACAGAGAGATACTTTTGATCTTATAGGGTGGGGTTTATGACCTCCTTATAATATCTTAATTTTCTTTTAGCTGCTAAATCTTTCTGACACCACATTGTTTCTTTGAACTTAGAAGTAACAATATTTTTAATGTTATTAATGTTTTGCAATGCAACATTCTCGTCGATCTCCCAATGGTTTAACCAGGCCCTGGTGTCTTTATTCCGACCTCGTTTGAGCCTTAGGTGGTATTGGCTGGATTTTAAATCTAGCTTAGGAAGTCTATGGTCTCCTACGTTATTGAGTTTGTGCTTTTACAACAGAAGCCTAGTCATAGTTAGGCTCTCGATAGGGGAAAGACGCACTTCTATAAGGAGAATAGGATAGGGTGTGTTGCTTTTAATTTTGAGGTTATACATTATAAAACACTTCTGGATTTGCTCAATCTTTCTCCAGGATTCTCTAGAGATGATACAACCCCAAACCTCACATCCATATAAGATAATCAGAGTGACTAAAGTTTCAAAGAGGAACTTCTTTCTATCCCACATTACGAGGTTTGTCGTTTTACAATTATTTTCAAGACAAAAATAGCCTTTCCATCCCCCATTATTCCTTTTCTCAATGATATAGTTCTAGTTGAGCTTGTGATCAATATCAATTCCTAGGTACTTGTAGGAAGACACTTCCTCCAAGTTACACTTGTCATACATAAAATTAGCATAAGTGTCCTTCTTGGATTTCATAATCATAACTTTTGTTTTGTCAGTGTTAACAATCATACTCATGGTAGAGCAGAAATCCTTAAGAAGTATAAGTTTCTTATCAAGATCAGATGGACACCCTGCGAGAAGAACAATATCGTCAGCGTAGAGAAGAAGGATGATGACTATCCCAGCTAAGATCATGCTAGCACATCCTGCTTCCTCTAAACAACCTTCTAGCTTTTCGATGTAAATTCCAAATAGGGTAGAGGAGAGGGGGCAACCTTGTTTAACTCCAATATTACACTTAATATCTTTCGACCACCCCTCATTTCTCTTTAACTTGGCAATTACATTCTCGTATAACCTTATAGCAGCAGCTCTCAACTCAAAAGGAACCTTTATCTCTTCTAATTTGTTCCAAAGGTTATTTCTAAGAACGGTATCGAAAGCATTTCTAAAGTCCACAAAGAAACAAAAGAGATTGGATTTATCATTGCGACATTCCTCCACAATGATCCTAAGTGTAATGAGGTGGTCTGTTGTTGAGTGCTACTTTCTAAAACCCGCTTGGCCTTTAGCCCATTTACCTTCACTTTCAAGCCATATGCTCAACTTCCTTTCCAAAATAATACAATATAACTTTGCTAGGAGAGGGCTGATCATAATTGTATGATAAATAGAGGGATTATTTGTATCCCCACTTTTAAAAATAGGGATAATGAGGCTTTGAGTCAATGGTTTAGGGAACCCTTGCTTGACCACTTGATTGAAAAGCTTGAGAATGTGGGGGATGAGGATATGACCTCCAATTTTTAAGATTTCCACCTGGTAGCCTTCAATGTCCTTAGCTTTCCCATTAGCCAAGTGATTAACCCCAAAATCAATGTCTTCTAATGAGAAAACTTCTTTCTTTGTGAGCAGGGTTTCAAAGTTATCCATGACATTTGGAGATTCATAAAGCTTGTGAAGGTAGGAATTCCAGTCGTGTAAGGAAATTTTATTATTATCTTTATTTTTCGTAGTTAGAATCTGCCTCCAGAATTTCTTAGGAGCTACCTTAGAGAGGTGTAAGAGATTATCTTGTCTTTTATGAATATACTGCCTTTTTTTCCTTTTAGTTAGGGCTTTTTATATTTTTATCTTGCCAATTTTAAGAGATTCATCAACAACTTCCTTAATTTTTGTCCTCGCACTTTTACAATCTTTGTCATACCATGGGTTGGTTTTGCTATTTCTTTTATTACTTAAAACTTCAATTGAGAACTTGTTAATAGAATATGAGAGGGTTCTAGTAAAATTATGAGAGAGATCTTCTATGTTGTCTATACTGGATAAAGGAAGCAAATTAGTTTTGTTGGGTATACGACCAAAGTCCCGCATTGACTAGAGGTGGGGAGGATCATGGGTATATAAGGATGGACAAATATCTCCATTGGTATGAGGCCTTTTGGGGTAAAGCCCAAAAACAAATCCATGAGGGCTTAGGGCCTTTAGGACTCTGGACACCACATATCCCCACAATGGTATGATATTGTCCACTTTGGGCCTAAGCCCTCATGGATTTGTTTTTGGGCTTTACCCAAAAAGGCCTCATACCAATGGAGATATTTGTCCATCCTTAAATACCCATGATCCTCCCCACTTCTAGTCAATGTGGGACTTTGGTCGTATACCCAACAATCCTCCCCTCGAACAAAGGACCATCGAGCCTCCCCTCAAATGATTATCCATCCGTCCACTCTCTACTAACCAGGATTCTTCGCTCCAATGCATTGGAAGCACACACCTTACATGGAAGCACCACCTACCTCGAGAGCTTGCTCTATCCCAGGTCAACTCCTCTTCACCGTGTTGGGACCAGGACACGTCCATGAAGAATCTGGAGCACACTGCCTGTCTAACCGAGCTCATCCACGGATCCCATGGTGATATTACCGGGGCCCACCACCTTTGTTCGGCATTCCGAGGATTCATCCACTTGGCTAACTTCGGGCCATGGCTCTGATACCAGTTGTTAAGAAATTTACTGCATAACATAAATAATTACTGAGAGGAATAAATATAAAAATAACCAACAACAACCATAAACACATAAACACAAATGTTTATTTGGGAAAACCCCAAATCCGGGGAAAAACCCAACCTAATAAGATCTCATTAGCATTGGCCAAAACCCTGGCCAATCTAACCAAGTGAGCGTTCACCGCTCACCTCCAGGTCTTGCCTTACAATGAAGTCCTTCCAGCTTTTTATAAGCTCCATTACATATAATACCACGGGAAGAATACCATGGGTGCACAATACCATGTGCCCCAAAACCATCACTGTTTAACCTGGTCAACTTTGACTCTATCTCAAGTCAAGTTTACCTAACAAGTTTTTAATTCATTTAGAAATATATCTTTTTATTTATATCAAATATTAACTTCTTTTGGCTATAAGGATTATCTTCTATGGGATCTCTATGCATGACAAAATTGAGAGTTATAAGTAAAGGTCTATGATCAGAGTCAGGCTCATGGTTGTTTAAGATGTCAAAATTTGTTATTTCGTTGTATAGAGGGAGATCAGAGATAACATAGTCTACCACACTGCTACCAAGCCCATGGATGCATGTCATTTGGCTAGAATTGGGCCACTTCTTTATACCATTGCAAATTACGAGATCCTGAGCACTACATAGCTTGACTAGCTTTGACCTAAACTAATTCTCCCCAAGGTCTTCAGAGCTCCTTTTGTACAGACTAGCCAAACGAAGGTCTTCATCTAACCAAAGAGGATTAGGGTTGGAATGATTGCTTAGAAGAATAGCATGGTTGCTTGAAGTTTGAGCATTAAAGTAACCCATTAAAAGGATATTGCCTTCATTCCTTAGGCTATAAATATCATTCTCTAAACCATTGTAAGGACTACTTTTATCTAGATTATTTTTCTTATAGAAGTTATAATTGATGGGGGGGAATAACAGATTGCTATGTAGGTCTTTTTATCATAAATGTCTATCCAACTATATTGGTTGTAAGGGTTGTTTTTATAAATCCTAGCATGGGGAGAGATGTTCTTCTTAATGTAACAAGCTATACCCCCAATGCCTCTACAGGAGGATCGCTTAATCTAGGTAGACCATAATGTAAAGCCATCTATGTTAGGGACCTTATACTCTTCATGCTCCCAAGTTTCAACAAGAAAAATAATATCAACATCATTCGAGATCCAACTTAGCTTGGGGCCTTTGTTCCATGGAAAGCCCCGATAGTTACAAGAAAGAATCTGGAGCATGTTGAATTTCTATTTATTATTATCTTTTTGGTTTCTATCTCTAATAACAGCTTTTCTATTTCTGATTATTGCCCATTTTCCTTCCTTCCTAGCTTCCTTTACCTTTTGAACCTCCTTTCTCAATTCTTCTTGATCTTCTAGAATCAAATCTTCATTTATAAATATTATGGTTCATTTTAGACTTGAGGTTTTAGTAAGTATGTCATACTTATGGTCAGTAGAGCTCACCTTTATTTGGATCAACCTTCCTTTATTCTCAGTTACTTTCCTCAACCTTGTTGCTTCTGTGAGACATGTTGTTTCAATTTGTAATCTGTTATGTAATTCTATCTGGGCTATGGCTAAAGTATCCTCGTCTACCTCCTCTTTCAAACCAAAGATTATAATGTTCAAGGCCCTTTTGTTACGCTTATGGTCTAATTCTATCATTTTTGTTCATTTCATCTTTAATTGGTTTGATATCTAATTTACCTACCACACTATTTAGGGTGAGGCAGCTATTAACTTTTTCTTCTAGTTCTTTAATCATGTCCTTCATTTTAAGACTCTCTAAAGTATTAGCATCTACTTACTGGGATGTTTGGTTCATATCTTGGTTTTGTTTTTCTATAACCTGCAACCTAGTCAGCATTGCCTCCATCTTATTCTCCAATAGTTCTATTTTATTTTCTATTTGTTTTCGGATCTTGTCTTCAAGAGATGTGAATTTATTAATCTCCATTGCCTTCATATTATTCTCCAATATTTCTATTTTATTTTATGTTTATTTTTAGACCTTGTCTTCAAGAGATGTGAATTTATTTTCCAGCGTGGCTGCTAATTTTGTTTGTAGCTTGACTTCCCTTTCTTCTCTACGGTTCTTTAAAGACTCTATATACTCATAGAGTCTCCATAGAGTAACAATGCTAAGTCTACCTTTGGTAATATTTGGTAATTGTGGTGAATTATTCATACTTGAAAATATATGAGCAGATATGTATTAGAAAATTATAAGGAATGTGTGCACCTGATATCAGCAAGCTGTATCGCAAACGCACATGCCCCAGATTGTTTTTCTATGCTGGACCGCATAAGTACATGCCCTAGATTTTTTTTCTATTACGCAGAGAGATCGTAAATACATCACCCTAAATTATTACCACAGAGAGATCGTAAATACATCACCCTAAATTATTACCGCAGAGAGATTGTAAATACATCACCCTAAATTATTAGGGCAGAGAGAACGTAAATACATCTCCCTAAATTATTACCGTAGAGAGATCATAAATACATCACCCTAGATTATTACCGTAGAGAGATCATAAATATAAATATTCACATCATTAATAAAAAAAATCGAAAAAAAAATTAAATTTACAAAATAAAAATAAAATAATATATAACTACTAAAATATTAGTTGAATCCTTTATCATGGTAATCCAATAAAAAATACCCTTGTAACTCTCTAAGATAAACTAAAATCCATCCAGCAATAGAAAAACATGTTATTAGGTGTTTGATATGGCTTTCACAAGTAAGTAATTTGTTTAGTATTAATGGATTAGTGTTAGAAATAAAGTATATTAGGTATTATGAGATTAATATGTTTAAGATTACACAATTAAAGATTTAAATATTAGGTATTGAGAATTATAGATTAATAAGTTATCAGTGATGACTAGTTAATTTTGAATTAAAAATTAAGTATGTTCATAATGTTATAAACAACATTCTAATATATACTAAACCCATGAAAAAGCTTGATAACCCCATGATCGTGCAGGCAATTATCGCCACACAATATAGTGTTTAATGTTTGCCACTCAAAACAACCTTAGAAACAACATGGAATTATTGTGCAGTGTCAAACCTGAATAATGCATACTTACATTTGACAGAAATGGCTTATATATCATATATCGATTATTGGATTCGAAATGTAACCTACCTCGTTACTGCCATAATAAAAAAACAAAAAAAATGTTTAATCTCATAACTAGAGATATCCTCACGATACACATTATTGGTAACTCATGTAATCTTGGTTAATTATCCTTTCGGTGTCATAAAATTGAATCATTCCTCCTGGTTGAAGTTTAATACATAATATTAATTTCATGTTGGCTACTAGTAACTTAGTCATCACATAATAGTAATGTCACATTTCCATTGGGAACCTTCAAGAGACTATAAAGGTTCATGCCACCTAGCTTGATCCTTCCTTAGGGATTCGGGAGAGAATCGATGACGGGGAGTGGCTCGGGGTGATCGAATGGTGAACTGAGGCGATAATAGTTACAGAGTAACTAACCCCTCTCTTGCCCAGTGTTCATTCTATCCTTACTCCTCTGTGCGTCCGTCCACCCTCCTCTACAACGCTAAGGGACAACACTGTGGGAAGCACTTCTCTGGGCACATTTTTGTCTTACCAGGTAAAATTCTGCACTTGTGCCCTCTCTTTCTTACCATCCAGAGGTTTTCTCTGCTACATTTGACCTTATTATTTGTTGGCTTGATTTGTCAGCCACCCATCCAACGCTGCTTCAATTCCTTTTCCAAGTGGGTGATTCTCCTTATTTCCGAGGTACTCAGAGCTTCTAAGTACATGTAGCGCCGGGTCTCCAGCAACGTAAAATACTCTACAGGAGGGTTTCTAATATTAAACACCTCCCTGCATTTCATTCTGATACCCAACTCCTAACTGTCTGACCTCTGTTGCAGATAGGTTGAACATATGGGGACACAACATCAATTTTTCCATGTATGTTTCTTACTTGATCTTTCTTATTGCTTCTTCAGTAGGAATTTTCTTCCATGAAGAGTACTCCTCTAATTTTGGGTTTTCTTACTTTGGACTTGACAATACAGTGTTTGTGTTCATCATTTTTAGCGTTATCAATTGGAGTTTAAAACTCCAAGTTCCATTCTATCAACTGCTTGCTGATTATTCTTTTTACTTATTTACAGGTCTAAAGGTTTTAACCCTACAAGGGTATTCATGCATGTCGTTCTTGGCAATAGTCTCTAGTGTGAATTATCGTTACGTCGAAACCCTTGGATTCCTGAGGCAAGGGTTTTCGATTCTTATTTAAACTGTAATTTATCTATTCAAGATTTGTTGGACTGTGAGTACGAAGACTCTGGCTAAATAACTGTTCTATTTATAGCTTTGGAGACATGGGTACTCTTTTTTGTTGCTGACAACCCCAAAGCCTTCATGAGGATCATCTTTTCACAAACACTTTATTTAACTTTTAAATGTAGAATATCTTCTAAAAGTAATTTTATATTGAAAGATAATTCTTTCTTTCTGTTGCATGAGACTTGTTTGGAATTTGGTCGTGTCCTGGAGTTGGGAGCTGGTTGTCTACTACTTGTTGAGCATTCTCTCTTGTCAATTGTTTTAAAAGGTTCTGATACAGGAGCATCCAGCTAAGGGCACCATGATCAGTTGTTGGTCTTCGCCAAGGTGGAAATCTTATCAACATTTGGTTTCTTTATGTTTAATTAGTCAAAACAGAATGTAGGAACTTCTTTTTAATTTCTGTATTAGTTAGGGGGCAGTGTAATTAGTTAGGGTCACTGTCACAATTGTCTGTCTTTAGTGAATAATTGTTTTATAACTGTTTCTTTCATTATAGAAAAAGAGACAATGATGTAAAATATAAAATCTTGCAGTGCAAGCAGAACCGAATGCATTAACAGTTATGTAACTAATAGAATAAAAACTAACAAGTAACTATGCACAGTTCAGATAACTGTGGACCAAAAAGTACAAATAAGAAATGTAAATTATTCTGAGGGGTTTAGCATATGAATTCAGTAATAGAAAGTAGAGAAGACAATTTTTATTCATTTGAATCCATTTGTAACAGCCATTGTAACATTTCTCTATTTTTTTTCCTAATCATTGAATAAACCAGAATAGCAGACATGGTGCATGCAAACTCTTTCATTTATTTTCTCTTCTAAAAGAACAGAACGCAGACAACAAGAATTGCACGCGAGTTTCCAGAACGAAGGCTGGTAATCCACGAAAAGAGACCACGACCGAAACAGACAAGCGCAACTACAAACAGTTCGAGCAAGGGCAAGCATGTGAACGCTGGTAACAAAACCCCAGGACAGAGGTAACAGACATAAACCAAGACATTGTGATTTCTTTTCATTCCAGAACAAAATATATATATATATATATATATATATATATATATTCACATACATATGACAAAGAGTCTGGAGATAACCCAACAAACAGTTAAAGAGCCGAATTAACCATTAGAACCCTAGACGAGGGTTCCGGTTCCAGAAAAATATGCATAAATATATATAATTGTATACAACAAACAACTATCAAACCAAACTAACCAGTGGAACCCTAGAAGAGAGTTGTGAACAGCCTTCAAACAGTGTTTTAAAATCATTGTAACATTAAAAAGTTTCCCAGAGTCAAACGAGGGTTTGTGCCAACAACCCAGGTCGCATAGCGACGACACAAGCATATGAACAAAGAAATACCGGGACTCAATCCCATTAAATCGACATAAACTAAGCATAAGAAAACAAGTCAAGATAGTGGCAGAGCCTACCGGAACAAGGACCGTGGCATTCATACCAAGCACGCCCAAGAAACAAGCCCCAACCTGCAAAACCAAAAAAGAGCAAGACTATTAGCCAATTGTCAATTGGAAAAAAATGAACAAAAGGTAGAGGACTGTTTGTACAGTGAGGGAAGAAATTACCTGGAGTTTTGGCTGTGCAAAAAAGAAGCAAAGCCAGAAGTTACAAACCACAATGACAACTTGAGACGGAGAAGCCAAGGTTGTTAGAACCAGAGTAAGGCGAGGAGGAGGAAAAAATCATGGAGAATTAAGTTACTTGGAACGAAATTGCGAACAGGGGGAGGCCACTGTAGACGTGACCTGTAGCATGCACAACATGAATCAACTCTAATCAGTCAGATAACCATTAAAGAACAATAACAGTGAAGCGAGTATAAGCCAAACAATTGAATAGGAAATATTGTAACTATTTCTCCTACAAAAACGAGCAAAATCATCACCCTATGCTCAAGGAACCGAGCCCATAAGTCACCCAGATAAATGCAGGTGCCATACTCACCAGTAGCATAGTCCATGACCAGCATGCGCAGAGTCACAACTTAATATCATACATTTGCAGCATAAAATTTTCCAGACCAAATCCTCAGCACAGCAAAATCGCAGAACAAAAATGACAGAGCAACAATAGGAGGTAGGGTTTTGGCATAGACCAAGGAGCGGGAAAAGAAAACCAACGTAAGTACCACCAGCACAGTGACATTAAAGACTGTCATAATTGCCACCGAAACAAATTCTAGAATCATCCGAAGATTAATCGCTAACCGCAACTGCTAAGTCCACAACAAATCATTGTTTAATCATTTAATCAGTGATTAATGTAATACTGTATTTTCTAAAATATTTGTTGTGTGGAACTTTGGGCTGGTCCCATCATAATGGTATCAGAGCAGGATTTAGTGTTTTCTTGAGGAATGGAAGTTGGCAGACGAGGATGTGGAAGAGGTTCTCGGAGAGCAGCAGATGAAGGGATGCGAGAGGAGATCAGGATCCTTACTACCCGTTTGGAGGCAGTTGAAGCAGGAAGGAGAAGGGATATAGAGGTAGGAGATGATAGAAAAGAAGAAGTTGTAGTGACAATAGATGGATCAGATGAAGAAGGACCGGAAATGAGACTGTTGAGGTTGGTCCTATTGGCGAGCAGCAAGCCCAAACCACAACTCCCAAATTATCACGGCAGCTTGTCCACAGAGGTTCTGTTGGACTGGATCAGCGAGCTGGATAAGTATTTCAAGTGTGAAGAGGTCAGTGAAGACCGTAGAGTTAAGTTGGCTACGAAAAAGTTGAAGGGACACATAGCCTTGTGGTCGGACAGTGTCCAAATAGAGAAAAGGACGTTGAACAAGTTTACAATCAAGAAATGGTAAAGGATGGTGGCCATGTTGAAAGATAGATTTCTTCCTAAGGATTACCAGATTGCACTACACCAGAAAGTGCAAAATCTGAAGCAGAAAGGGATGACAGTAAGGGAGTACACTGAGGAATTTTACCAGGTAAATCTAAGGGCCGGTTATACAGAGGACACCCTAGAGAAAACATCCAAGTATGTAAATGGTTTAAGGTTAGAAATATTAGATGAAATCAGCATTCTTTCCCTGAAAAACATCGAAGAAGCATATTAGAGTGCTATGAAAGCAGAGGAGAAGATCGCTAGAAAACAAAATGATAGGAGACGACAGGGAACTGGCAGAGGAAGAGGACAGTCTTATGGCAGAGGGTGAACTACTAGCAGTAATGAAGAAGGTAGTAGTTCCAAAGCTTCTGGAACAGCAGAAAAAGGTGACAGCACGAGAGGCGGCAAGCCATATCAGTGAGGCAGGGGAAATGACCGAGGTAGAGGAGCTGGTTATCAATGTTACAGGTGTCACAAGTGGGGGCACAGATCTTTTTAGTGTCCTCAGGCAGAAAACACTAGACAGAGGGGTGCGTATGTCCCACAGCCAAAAGAAGTAGAGGCACCTCCCAAAGAAGCAGAAAATGTGCCAGAAACAGGGGAAGCCTTAGTTTTGAACAAGGTGTTGTTGAAACCAGCCAAAGAAATAGCTGAACAAACTCAAAGGAAAGCTTCGTTTCGAACATTTTGTAAGTCACATGGTAAGTGCTATAAGCTGATTATCGATAGTGGGAGTATAGATAATTTGGTTGGCACGAAGATGGTGGAAAAGTTCGGGTTGAAGTGATTGAAACACCCCACTCCTTACAAAGTATCATGGCTGCAAAAATGCCATTAGTTGTTGGTAGATGAGCAATGCAAAGTGGAGTTTCATATCGGTAGATATAAGGATAAGGTCATTTGTGACATAATGCCGATGGATGTATGTCACATACTACTAGGCAGGCCATGACAGTATGACAGGAAGGTGGTACATGACGGGAAGACAAACTGTTATAAGTTTGTCAAAGATGGGATCAAGCACACGCTTGTGCCCATCAAGGAGGAAGAGACAGTGAGAACAAGTGAGATGAGAGTGTTGTTAATGAGTGGAAAACAGTTTTTGAAACAAATTGAGGACAGCGAGGTGAGCTATGTTGTTGTTAGAAGAGCAAAGACGATGCTGCTACACACAGAGGTGTCAGATTTTCCCACAGAAATTCAGCAGATGTTGCAGGAGTTTGGTGATATAGCGGTGGATGACTTGCCAGATAAACTGCCCCTTAAAAGAAGTATAAGTCATCATATTGACTTTATATCTGGAGAAAGTTTGTTGAATAAGGCAGCATATCAGATGAACCCCAAAGACAATGAGGAGATTAGAAAACATGTATAGGAATTGCTAGATAAACGGCTGATAAGGGAGAGTTTGAGCCCTTGCATAGTTCCAACAGTGCTCACTCCCAAAAAAGGAGGAGAATGGTGAATGTGCACAGATTCGAGGGCCATCAACAAGATCACCATTCGGTACAGATTTCCACTGCCACAGATGGATGACATGATGGATTGCCTAAGTGGGGCAACATATTTTCTAAGATTGATTTAAAGAGTGGGTACCATCAAATTCGAATTCAAGAGTGGGATGGGTGGGAGACATCCTTCAAGACTAATGAAGGACTGTATGAGTGGCTGGTAATGCCATTCGGACTGAGCAATGCACCCAGTACCTTTATGTTATTAATGAATGAAATGCTGAAAGAATACATTGGGAAGTTTGTGATAGTCTATCTGGACGACATATTAATTTTCAATGAGACAAGAGAGGAACACTTTCAACATGTTTGAAAAGTGCTGGAAAAATTGCACCAGAATAAGCTGCTGATAAATCTGAAAAAGTGTACTTTTCTACAAAAAGAATTTGTTTATCTGGGTTTTGTGATTGTAGAAAACGAGTTGAATATGGACCCAGAGAAGATTGCAGTGATAGCCAACTGGCCATCCCTGAAAATCTTGTTTGAGGTACGTAGTTTTCATGGACTGGCGAGTTTTTACCGAAAATTTATAAGAAAATTCAGTGAAATCTGCGCACCTATGTTGGACACTATCAAGAAGGCAAGTCAGCCTTTTTGTTGGACCGAGGCAGCAGAGAGGAGTTTTCAGCTACTGAAGAAGAAGATCATAGAGAGGCCGATCCTGAGATTTCCATATTTTAAAAAGCTTTTTCAGGTTCACTGTGATGCAAGCGGTACAACCATTGGAGCTGTACTTAGCCAAGAGGATAAACTTGTTGCATTTTTCAGCGAGAAGTTGAATGAAATCAGGCATAAGTATTCATCCTATCACAAGGAATTCTATGTTATCGTCCAAGCGCTGAAGCATTGGAGACACTATTTGTTGAGGAATGAATTTGTTTTATTCTCGGATAATTCTACACTGTAGTATGTGATGCAACAACGCAAGCTAAATCACAAACATGCTAAGTGGGTGGAATATTTGCAGAGTTTCACCTTTGTGTTGAAACACATCAGCAGAAAGGCCAACAAGGTGGCGGAAGCATTGAGAAAAAGAGCCCTACACTTGCAGGAGGGTACTATACAAGTGCTGGGTTTTGAGCACTTGAAAGATTTGTATCAGACTGACACATATTTTAAGGAGGCCTACGAAGCATGTCAGAACCCTTTGGTGAGAGAATCCGTGGTTGAACTATAATATGCAAGAGAAGTTGTTGTTTAGAGGAGGACAGTTATGGATTCTTGACTTCTCAATGAGGGAGAATATCATTCGGGAGAAGCACAGTGGAGGTCTAGCCAGACATTTCGTCATAGAAAAGACATTGGAGCAGCTCAGTCATTTTTATTATTGGCCAAAAATGCAAAGGGATGTGGAGAGATTTGTGAACAAATGTAAAGTGTGTCAGTTGGAAAAAGGACACAGTCAAAATATGGGACTTTACACGCCATTGCCCATTCCAAGTAGATCGTGGGACTTAGTCAGCTTGGACTTCGTCTTGGGTCTACCAAGGACACAACGAGGTTATGATTCGGCAATGGTAGTAGTGGACCAGTTTTCGAAGATGTTGCACTTAATCCCTTGCAGAAGGACCAGCGATGCCACTCACGTGGCCCACTTGTTCTTTACAAAGATCATAGACTACATGGTCTACCTAAGTCCATTCTCTCTGATAGGGACGTGAAGTTTACAAGGCACTTTGGCGCACCCTGTGGAAGAAGATGTACACGCAGTTGAGTTACAGCTCTGCTTATCACCCACTGACCGACGGGAAAATAGAGGTGGTAAACAGAAGTCTGGGGAACCTGCTACAAAGTTTGATTGGTGAAAATTCATGAATGTGGGATCGAGTACTTGCCCAGGCAAAGTTTTCCTATAACGACTCGCCCAACCGCAGCACATGTTAGAGTCCTTTTAAGATCTTGTATGGCATGCATCCTCATGGAGTGCATGAGTTGTGAGATCTAGGATAGCAGGAAAGGCGAAGTGCTAATGGGGAATATTTCACTAACGCGATGAAAGATTTGCATTAGTAGGTGAAAATTAAATTGCAGGACAACAGTAAAAAATACAAGCAGCAAGCAGATTTGAAACGGAGAGAAGTGCAATTTAATGTGGGGGATGAAGTCCTCACGCATCTACCCAAGGAACGTTTCCCTAGAGGTGTATGCAACGAGCTAAAGTACAAGAAGATAGGTCCCTGCAAAGTCCTCTGGAAATTTTCAGCGAATGCCTATGAAATAGAGCTGCTACCAGGAATAGGAATTTCACCCATCTTTAATGTAGCAGACCTATTTCCATACACTGCTAGTTTAGAGGAAGACAATACCACACGATCTACACGGGACACCCAAGATGGAAGTGAAACTTGGATGAGACAAATGCCTTACGTTCAGCCTCCCGAGATCGAGAGAATCCTCGACACTCAGGTGGCCAAACGAACTCGGCGGAAAGAGTATCTGCAATATCTGGTCAAGTGGAAGAACCGTCCTATTGAGGACAGTTCGTGGCTTGATGCTAGGCAGATAGAGCAGGCGAGTTATTCAGTCGAGAAGCTCATGGACCGGAGTCATGATTTCTTTTTACCCCGGGAGCCTGATGCAGGAGCATCCAACTAAGGGCACCATGACCGGGTGTTGGTCTCCGCCAAGGTGGAAAGTTTATCAGCGTTTGGTTTCTTTATGTTTAATTAGTTAAAGCAGAATGTAGTAAATTGTTTCTTTTTAACTTCAGTATTAGTTAGGGGACAGTCTAATTAGTTAGGGTCACTATCACAATTGTCTGTCTTTAGTGTCCCGAATCCAGGTGTATGATTGTTGTATAGGTACGTGGGTAGTTACATGTGTGGGCACGTGGCTCATCTCCACCGCGTCTCCTGAGCTCAACTTAATGCTGATTTATTGCAGCCTGTCCCTCCTCTCCCGCCTATTTATTTCCTGATTATGGCATCCTTAACTCATCTCATTTGCGCTCCTCCTTTGCACTCCTGTCCCTCCTTTGCAGCTACAGAGAATCGTTCTCGCACCATCACGGGAGCTTGCTGGGCTCTGTTTCGATGGGTGAATTTCTGGCTGGGGCTTCAGGCTTCTCACCGCCACACCTGCAATTTCGCTAGCTACTTGTCCTCTGCTCTCCCATTCGCCCTTCTGGGTGCTGAAGCCAAGCTTGTTCTAATCCTTTTCTGCCTCCATAGTTTAGCAGGCCGCCAGGATCTTCCTATTCTTCCGGTTATGCCGAAACTTCACCAGAGGATGAGCTGCAGAAGAGGCAGCTCCCGGGGGCAAACGGGCCGCCAGGCCTCCTCCTCCACGATGGATTCCTCGACCTTTTGTTCAGACTTCCGCATGGACCGGTATCCGGATACAAGGAGTGGACGGGGAAGGGGCAGAGGCCTGCACAATTTGGCAGCGAGCTCTTTCAATTCTGCGACTAATACTGCTAGGCTTCAGTTCCCCTGCACTCATGGCAATTTCTCCTTCATGGCCTCTGTTACCATAGAGCTTAGCGAGATTAGTGCTGGTCAGGAAGTTGTTTCCCCTGGGGTGACTACGGAAAGGCTGGCGGAAGATAGATATGACACCATTCTGATGAACTATGAGCAGAGCAAGGCCTTAGCCTCAGGCAAAGGTATGTTATCCCCGATCATGAATCATCAGGCGGGCTCGAGTGTCCCTATCGGGAGCGGCTCCACAGGCAAATAGGGCCACCCCTCTTAGGACAAAGAAGATTACAAGTATGGATGCTGCATCATGGAAGAACAGCCTGATACCTCTCATGACATTTAAACAGGATTGTGCTCCATGGACTTTTGGAATTCATTATGCTCGAGGAAATTCATTTATAACCTTCTTCATAGTCATGATTAGCGCTCCAGCTCTTATCCCCAGTTTCCCCTACGAGGGGGGCACTCTGCCAGCCTATGGTTTCTGGTCTTGGTTGCAATCTTAGTTGCTTCAGAAGTTTGTACTCAGATTTTGTTCCAGGCAGAGTTTCTCGGTTCATTTGCCATGGACTTGTCATCCTGTTACGGTTGCTGTATGGCCCTGGTTTAATTTTCAATTCCAAGCACAACAATGGGATTTTTTTGCTTTTTTGTAATAGTCATGGTCAGGTTAATTGCAGTCCTTCAATGCAATACTCAGCAGGGTATTTTTTTGAGTTTTTTGATCAGCTATGCTTTGTAAACATGCCGCATCTTCAGGCTAGCTTTCACGAGGCCATGGCCTCGGTGTAACAATATTTTGTATCAATATAGAAGTAGACATATTCAGGAAAAAAAAATAAAAAAAATTGTCTGTCTTTAGTGAATAATTGGTTTATAATTGTTTCTTTCATTTTAGAAAAAAGACAATCATGTCAAATGTAAAATCTTGCAGTGCATGCAAAACCGAATGCATTAATAGTTATGTAACTAATAGAATAAAAACTGACAAGTAACTATGCACAGTTCAGATAACTATGGACCAACAAGTACAAATAAGAAATGTAAACTATTTTGAGGGGTTCAGCATATGAATTCAGTAATAGAAAGCAGAGAAAACAATTTTTATTCATTTGAATCCATCTGTAATAGCCATTGTAACATTTATCTATTGTTTTTCCTAATCGTTGAATAAACCAGAATAGTAGAGATGGTGCATGCAAAATCTCTCATTTATTTTCTTTTCTAAAAGAACAGAACGTAGACAACAAGAATTGCACGCTAGTTTCTAGAACGAAGGCTGGTAATCCACGAAAAGAGACCACGACCGAAATAGATAAGTGCAACTACAAATAGTTCGAGCAAGGGCAAGCATGTGAACGCCGGTAAAAAAACCCCAGGACAGAGGCAATAGACATAAAACAAGACATTATGATTTCTTTTTATTCCAGAACAAATATATATATATACTTGCATACATATGATAGAGAGTCCGAAGATAGCCCAACGAACAGTTAAAGAGCCGAATTAACCATTAGAACCCTAGACGAGGGTTCCGATTCTAGAAAAATATGCATAAATATATATAATTGTATACAACGAACAACTATCAAACCAAACTAACCAGTGGAACCCTAGAAGATAGTTTCGAACAACCTTCAAATAGTCTTTTAAAATCATTGTAACCTTAAAAAATTCCGCAGAGTCAAACGAGGGTTTGTGCCAACAACCCAGGTCGCATAGTGATGACAGAAGTGTATGAACAAAGAAATACGGGACTTAATCCCATTAAATCAACATAAACTAAGCATAGGAAAACAAGTCGAGACAGTGGCAGAGCCTACTGGAACAAGGACCATGGAATTCATACCAAACACACCCAAGAACCAAATGCCAACCTGCAAAACTGAAACAGAGCAAGACTATTAGCCAATCGTCAACTGGAAAAAAATGAACAAAAGGTAGAGGACTTTTAATATAGTGAGGGAAGAAATTACCTAGAGTTTTGGCCACGCAAAAAGGAAGCAAAGCCAGAAGTCATAAACCACAGTGACAACCTGAGACGGAGGAGCCAAGTTTGTTAGAAAAGGAGTAAGGCAAGGCGGAGGAAAAAATCATGGAGAATTAAGTTACCTGGGGTGAAATCGCGAACAGGGGGAGGCCACTGTAGACATGACCTGTAGCATGCACATCATGAATCAACTCTAATCAGTCGGATAACCATTAAAGAAAAATAAAAGTGAAGCAAGTATAAGCCAAGAAACTGAATAGGAAATACTCTAACTATTTCTCTTACGCAAACGAGTAGAATCATCACCCTGTGCTCAAGGAACCGAGCCCATAAGTCACCCAGACAAACGCAGGTGCCATACTCACAGGAAGCATAGTCCATGACCGGCACACGTAGAGTCGCAGCTTAATATCATACATTTGCAGCATAAAAGTTTCCAGACCAAATCCTCAGCACAGCAAAATCGAAGAACAAAAATGACATAGAAACAATAGGAGGTAGGGTTTTGGCATAGACCGAGGAGTGGGAAACGAAAACCAAGTTAAGTAGTGACAATGCAGTGACATTAAAGACTGTCATAAATTCCACCCAAACAAAGTCCAGAATCATCCGAAGATTAATCGCTAACCGCAACTGCTAAGTTCACAACAAATCATTGTTTAATCATTTAATCAGTGATTAATGTAATATTGTATTATCTAAAATATTTGTTGTGTGGAACTTTGGGCTAGTCCCATAAGGTTCCTTGATTTCTCTTCCTGCCGTGAAATTATAATGCCCTTCGTATTTATGCGCACTTCAGGTTTCGTAGTTCTATTATTTTTTCCGCCTCTAGCATTATTAGCATTATTATTAATACTGTTTAGATCCATCTAATAGTCTTACGAGGAGCATTATTATTAATACAGTTTAGATTAATCTAATACCTGATTATGCCCAGAGATCTAATCTAATATCCGATTACGCTGAGAGGGATCAAATCCTTGGAGGTTCAATTAGGTTTCCTATTTCTATTATTTTTGCGGCCTCTAGAATTATTAGCATTATTATTAATACATGTTAGATCCATCCAATTCCTGATTTATCATACACGGGCAGGGATCAAATCCCTCAAGTACGATCAAATCCCTCGAGGTGCAATTAGTTTCCTATTTCTATTATTTTTGTGGCCTCTAGCATTATTAGCATTATTATTAATACAACTTAGATCCATCCAATACCCGATTTATCATATGCTGAGAGGGATCAAATCCCTCAAGGTGAAAACCTGAGGGATTTGACCACTCTCGGCGCATGATAATAGATCCATCCCTCGAGGTGCAATTAGTTTCCTATTTCTATTATTTTTGTGGCCTCTAGCATTATTAGCATTATTATTAATACAACTTAGATCCATCCAATACCCGATTTATCATATGCTGAGAGGGATCAAATCCCTCAAGGTGAAAACCTGAGGGATTTGACCACTCTCGGCGCATGATAATAGATCCACTATTAGATGGATCTAAGCTAGTTCGAGTGGAGGGCAACAGTGTCACATTTTTAGATTATCATTATTATATATATGTTTGAGATAAAATTAAAAATTCACATTAGGTTTTCTTTGCTTGGCATGACTATGTCATTCTCTTCTTTAAATTAGTTTGTAAGTCTATGTTTAAATGGTTTGTAAATGTGTGTTTGAATGGTTTGTACGTCTGTGTTTGGATGGATTGAGTTGTTGGTGTGTTTATGTGTTTGGATGCATCGAGTAGTTGGTGTGTTTATGTGAGTAGTTGGTGTGTTTATGTGTTTGGATTCAGATGGTAATGTTTGTGAATGTAGAGAAGAATTGATACTAGTGAAATTCTTATAGAATACATTTTGTCTTATGCTTTCAAGGTTTGCTTTAGGTCATATCTCACACAAGATAATTTTTTTTATACATGGGCTCACCTTCTCGATAATATAAATAATATCAATTTGATTGTAGTATGATGATATTTTGGAATTTGGTATCAATTTGATTGTAGTATGATGATATTTTGGAATTTGGATGGGAAAGCAGTTATGATCAACCATCAGGGTTGTAAAATTGCCAACAGTTGAGAAACATTGTGCAGAATCTTTTGGACTCTGTTGGCTCAACTTGCTAAACTTATTGCAGGCTCTGACAATGGCATGTTTCCACTATATGATGTTCCCTCTAGATTTAGTGCACGCATCAACAACAAAATCTCCCTCGCTTTACATGTGAAGAAATTGAGCAATTAACATAGGCCTACAAACACACAATTTTTTCTTTTCTAATGAAATTCCGAACATATTGACCTATACTATGTTGCAGGGGAAAGCTCTCACTCAAAATTATGATAGAATTTATACAAAAGTACAATAGCCAACGATTGCAAATGAAGTCAATATAGAAGAAACAATTCTGAATTAGATGAGAACTTTCATGGAAAATTTAATACTCGTAACCACATGTTGAAAGTTATATATTATTACTACATAAGGATGAATGATAGCGTAAGACAAAACAAATTTGGGGGTTTAAATTCTTTCAAAATTCTTTTTATTTTCCACAAATCGATAGAATAAATAGTCATTCATAGGCGAAACAACCAAATGGAAAAAAATGTCAATAATTGCATAAATGAACAACAAATTCAAAGATTATGGCAAAGCTTTTTCATTCCTTGCAATTTTTCCACTTAAATTTAGTAGTATTTGATCAAAGAAAAATGAAAATGCACTTGAAACAAAAGAAATAGGAAAATAGCCATGTGACCTGAACTTAGGGTTTGAAGAGGCTTCGATATTGAAGGATCATTTTTTTGAGAGCTCACAAAAAAAATTATTTCTTCGCTAATGACAACAAATATAACATGAATCTTTTTATGTAGATATCAATCATGCTTTTCGTTGGATAATTGCATACATTGTGAAGTAAAAATTGTGCTTGAAAAGATCCTCGATAAACCTGATGTTTCCCAGAGTGCGAAGTCTTACCATCGTCTCCCTTTCATGGCACTTGACTTCTATATCATGGGATGTCATTTCTTTGATTACAACTTGCAAATTATATGCTCCTTCAAATGCTTCTTGGCAAGTGTCATGAAGAGTTCCCCTAATTATTACTGGTTTACCATTTGGTTCTTCAAATGGAAATTGAGGGAGTTCCCACCATAGATGAAAGCACAACTAAGCAATAATGGGGAAAACTGTTGGTTCACACACTGCCTTGTCAAAAATTAGAGATACTACTCCCAGCAGAATCTCTGTTGAGTTGATACATGAGGCTATAAGTTGATCTTTGAGAACATCAAAGTTTTCCGGGTTTAAATTCTCAAGTATCCCCAGAACCGTTTCAAGAACTTGATCCTTTTTTTACAAAGTTGTCCTCCTAGTAGAGAAACGAACAACAACGTTCACAAGAGAAAGAGCTAGGCACATTCTTGTGGCTGATATAATCTATGATTTCTATTGTTCCTGGTGAACAGATTGATAAGAAGACTTGTGTCATTTTGAACCTGGGGCATATGACTCCACCTCTGACCTTCGTGACCCATAGCCATATCCACTGCTTTCACCAAGTGGGGGCTTGGTCTTCTGCAGCAAAACGAAAATTAAAACAAACCCAATGCGGGAAATATGAAGTTCCTCATACTCTCCAATCTAATGAAAAATGCGAGTTCAATTTTTCCTCATCAGCAAACTGATAAGCGGACTTGTGTCATTTTCAACTTGCGGCATATGACTCCACCTCTGACCTTCGTGCCCCATAGCCATATCCTCTGCTTTCACCAAGTGGGGGCTTGGTATTCTGCAACAAAAGACAAACCCAAACAAACCCAATGCAACAGATATGAAGTTCCTCATACTCTCCAATTTCCTGTCAAACAAAAACAATTATTGGAGCACTTAAAGAGCGAGAAGAGATATTTCTATGAAAATAATATACATACATGAATTTTAAAGGATTGCAAGGTCTAAACCCTCATATCTATTTTGAGTCCAGTATGCTCAAGGCAAAGAAACAAAACTGCTCCAGTGAGTTTGTCTTTTGGGACAGATTCTTCTCCAACACCGTTTCTGGGATGGTAATCATGGAAATCATGGTATTGTGTGCATGCCGATAGATTGAGCGGGGGATTGGTCTTCTCCTAGAAGAAACAAACCCTCGCCTAAATTTCCAAGAGTAAAGACAAGTTTTGAATTTTACAGTGATTGGTAGGGGAAGATTGGGTGCGCCTGTGCTTTTGTTGTAGTCCTCGAGTGGAACAGAGCATATGAGTGCCTAGTTGATGTTCTTGAAAAATGGATATTTCTTGATATTGGAGGCTCCCCGAGCCGAGATGAGGCACCTCCATGGGTCTTTTACCAGAATTCGTTTTATCCAATCCCGGGCGACATTCTATTGCTCATCCTCGGTCCTTGATCTCTTCGCCCGAACTTTGTTTCTCATATCGACAATGCATTTGATTAGTTTATCCTTTGGACTACCAATTTGGTTAACACGAGCAGTTTGAGAGGTTGTCAAATGAAACTGTATCAATCTAATGGTACATCTTTTTCCAATTGTCCAAAATTTGATCCGACGGTGTAGACTGATGCGAAGTGACAGCAAGGAGAATTCTTCTCAAAAAAAATACCTTACAACATAATTATATTAAAAACCTATAATAAAATATTTTAATTAAATTATTAATTTAAAAATATGAATATTTATTCATACTCAGATATAACAATAACAAACAAGGACCATAACTTAAATCTAGATACTATCTAGATGGGCCCAAAAATAATTGCAAAAGTTTTGGAGATAAATCAACTTCAGTTGGAAAGCCAAATTTCTTCGATTACGTTGATTATGGTTGGAATTATTATGGTTTGATTTCCAAAAGAACTGTCATCTTGTTATGGTCGAGAGTAAATATTTGAAACGCTATCACAAACCAAGCAAGTTATGTGCAATGCAATTTTAAATATGGAAATTTATTTTTAAATTTAAAATTCTTTTGATAAATTTTACTAATTTTTAATAAGCAAAGTATAAAATATGTTGTTATATTTTTATAAAACTTTGGAATTTTTAATTGCTTTATATTATTTCTATAAAAATATTAATCATTTTATACTAATTTAATATTATAAAATTGAGCTAATCATTTTTAATAAACAAAAAAGTTAACAAATATTTTTTTTTTCAAATTAGAAAAATATCTCACCTAGTAATATTAGCTACTAAAATTTTAGCTTTAATCCTATGTCAAAAAGTCTTACTAAAAAACCATTTTAGTGTGAAAAGGTATCAACATCGGAAATATGGTATCCACACCTATTTTGGATATTACTAGGTTTTTTATATCATCAGATCAAATAAGAAAAATAGATACTTGGAATTGTAACACCAATCGTAAATGTGCATAAACATGAGAACTAATAAGATGAAAAATATGGACAAGAGTTGTGGTAAATGTGCATAAACATGAGAACTAATAAGATGAAAAATATGGACAAGAGTTGAACAAATACTGTGAGAAAATAGTCATCCTACATCCTAAAATTCTGTTGTATTTCACTAACCTCTCTAACAAATCGTTGCACCCAACACTGATCACAAGACTGCAATTGTTCAATGTGAATCACCATGAAGTTTCAAATTTCAAAATTCATAGCAATAGAACTCTAATCAAACCCTCAATCTAGAGATAGGTGATGTGTGACGTTGGTACAACAAATACTCACAATGAATAATTTGACCATTTTAACATGTGCGTAAGGAGTTTCCAGTCTTATTATCAGGTTTAAAAAATTATATCATAGCATTATACAACGAAATAAACCTTATCAGAAGCTACCACAAATCTGAATAAATGAGCCTGATGAGTGTTTTTATTGATGTTTAGATATTATGAATCATACACTGCCTTTTTATTGTCTAGATTTTGAGGCGTTGGGTGAATTATATAAAGGAGACCAGACTTTTTGTTTATTAAATAATCTATTATAGGGGACCCTCATAGCTACGAAATTCGATTCGCTCGAATCGAGGCGAAAAATACGAAAATTCGGCGGTTCGATTCGTACACCGAATACTTTGATCAAATTCGATCCGATTGACGGTATAATAGATTAATGTACTAGTTCGTTTTTTCAACAGCAATGGAGTAGTTCGTTGTTTACCTAAACAGACTCGCATAGAATAGCAAGTGAAGATTGCGTGCAGGTATAAGTAAAAGAATTGGTAGATAATTATTAGTTTGGAAAATTGTTTTTTTTTTTCATTATTTTCACGCTTTTTTAATTTCTTTCATGTTTTGAATGCGTGGAAAGTTCATAAAGCTGTAGGAAAGAACTTGAACATTAACGCCCAAAATTGGCCAATTGAATTAGAAAAAATAGATTCTATATATTTTCATCAAGTCCTAGCAAAGAATTTGAACATCAACACTTAAATTTGGTAAATTGAAACAGAAAGAATGGATTTTATATATATAAATATATTGCTTAAAATTTGTATAGTATTTATAATTATTAGATTATTTAAATATGAAAATAAAAAAGAAAATGAATGGAATGTATTACTATTTTTGTTAGAGTTGTTTTTAGTATTATTTTTAGAAGTTTTTTAGGTTGGGTTTTTCTGTCTAATTTCTCTAAAATCCTGAAAGAATTTGTTGAAATCACTAGTTTGATGGGTAACCTTGCACAATCGAAGTGCTTTAGGGGTTTTCTAGGGTGTTGAATTTATATATACACTCAATAAACTAGTTTAAATAACCCAAATCAAAATTTCACCTCAAATTTTTTCACGAAAATCCAAAAAATGACACTAAAGACAACTCTTTTCTGTTATATATATATATATATATATATATATAGATATATATAAGCCCACGGGGCTTTGGATTGACAGTGAATGGGTGCGTCGTTAAGGCACTCCTTGCGATAGGTCACCGGTTCAAATCCCCGTGGGTACTTAGGTTAGTCTTCACTAGAAAAATAATAATAATAATAATAATAAAAGTTTATATTTAATTTTTTAAAATATATACTATCGATTTTTTTTAATCGAAATCTTTTCATCCGACTTATTGAACTCGAATCTGAATTCGAATTCAAACTTGCTAACTATGCATAGGGTTGATTGTCTCATTCAAAAGAATTTACTTTTTAACTTCAAACTCAGGGTCTCAGTTACCAATAATCCTGATGGGACCTGCCGTGATCACTTACGGCATATTATTAAATATTGATTTTATGGTTGATTGTTTTGTGGATAGATGACTTTATGGCGTGGTATGAGAGGTTGATGTCATGAGGACAACTGTCCTCGTCCTCAGGCTCGCTTCTCCCGCTTCTTCACTATTTCGTTGAAACCCTAACCTCGACCATTCTACTGTTGCTCTGCTATTCTGTGGCACCATCGAGGTCTCGGCTCCTGGTCTCTCGTTGTTGCTTCACGAGGGTTTCGCTTGTCCAGCTCTCGGAATGATTCCCCATGAGAGTTTCTACTTGCACACGTTGGTGATGTTTCCTGTTCTGAGTGTGGTTTCGAAGATCTAAGTTTGGAACCCTTGGTCTTAGTCTCTAGTCTCCGTCTGTTCGGCTTTGGTTATGATTTTGGTTGTGGGTCTCTGCTATACACTGGCTTCAATTACGCGGTTGATTTCAAAGTGTTTTCTTTGCTATTTGACTGTTTTCTTGGCATTTTGTTGCAGGTCATGGTTGCGGGGTGGCTCGACTCTCAGCTCTCGTCCGACATTCAACCAAAGGTAAATCATCCCTCCATGCCTTGAGCTTCTGACTTGTTTTCTACTGTTATTGATTTCTCTTGCTCCTTGTGGGCAGTGGGCGCTCTGCGACTGTGACCTTCAAACTTGCTAACTATGCATAGGGTTGATTGTCTCATTCAAAAGAATTTACTTTTTAACTTCAAACTCAGGGTCTCAGTTACCAATAATCATGATGGGACCAGCCCTGATCACTTACGGCATATAATTAAATATTGATTTTACGGTTGATTGTTTTGTGGATAGATGACTTTATGGCGTGGTAAGGGAGGTTGATGTCATGAGGACAACTGTCCTCGTCCTCAGGCTCGCTTCTCTCGCTTCTTCACTATTTCGTTGAAACCCTAACCTCGACCATTCTATTGTTGCTCTGTTGTTCTGTTGCACCGTCGAGGTCTCGGCTCCTGGTCTCTCGTTGTTGCTTCACGAGGGTTTCGCTTGTCCAGCTCTCGGAATGATTCCCCGTGAGAGTTTCTACATGCACACGTTGGTGATGTTTCCTGTTCTGAGTGTGGTTTCGAAGATCTAAGTTTGGAACCCTTGGTCTCAGTCTCTAGTCTCCGTCTGTTCGGCTTTGGTTATGATTTTGGTTGTGGGTCTCTGCTATACACTGGCTTCGATTACGCTGTTGATTTCAAAGTGTTTGCTTTGCTATTTGACTGTTTTCTTGGCATTTTGTTGCAGGTCATGGTTGCGGGGTGGCTCGACTCTCAGCTCTCGTCCGACATTCAACCAAAGGTAAATCATCCCTCCATGCCTTAAGCTGCTGCCTTGTTTTCTACTGTTATTGATTTCTCTTGCTCCTTGTGGGCAATGGGCGCTCTGCGACTGTGACCTTCATCCACAGCTTCCTTCCTCATTCGCACAAACTCAGCGCCTTCGATAAGTGGTCTTTCATTAAACCCTTGCATTTGTTTTCAATTCTTGTGCTTATGGCTCTGTTTGCTTACTCTAATGGCCTTGTTTGTTGGCCTCGCAGATATACGACTAGGCTCACCATTTGCTTGTCTCGTGCCCTAAAACCTATGCTTGTATCGGGTAGGGTCGCTCCTTGTTATTCCTTTGTCTGTCTATCTAATACGCTTGCTCTTGGCAGTCTTCACTGGGTTTGTTGTGAGGGTTTGGCTTCGACCTCACTGTGTCTTGGCCTGTGTATTTATGCCTCCGACTATTAACTTATGAACTATATTTATATCGGTCGTATGGTGACCTCGTGGTTTTATTTGGCATTGTTAATGGAGGACCTCTGTTTTCATATCTTGTCTGTATTTGGCAATTATATCTTGGACTGTAGATATTTGATATCGATATATACACAATGATTTCTTTTTGATAATTGAATAGTAAAAGGGGAATGATATGAGTTCTATTGGTACTTGTAGAAATTTGTTTATTCCTTCGACAGTGATTAAGCTCGATTCTTCTGCAATCCCACTCCATTGTTTTGCTGAACTTGTCCCCGTATTCTTCATGCTTTTGAGTTAATTATTTACTCTCTGTCATCGTTATGAAATGGGTAAGTGAATTTAATTAAGTTAGGAAGAAAATAACATTAGGCTGCGATACATGGATTCAGACTTTCTTGTTCGATTTTCAGAATGTTTGCATGCTTGCTTCTGTTCAATACTATGATGATGATCATAGTGTCTTCCCCCTTTCTTTCTTAATGATCACTATACAGTTATTTAAACTGCTAGTAGTTACATTTTAGTTATTCATTGATAACTGTTCATCCTTGTCTGTATTCTAAAAGTAAGTTTTAAACAAAAAATAAAAAGAACGTAAACAAAAACAAACAGTGGGCTGAGACAGCCTTGAACTTAACATAAGGTCCTAAATGCTGTTAACTAGAAATTTAAATGGAAATAAAAAAAAATACTAACTGAAACTCCCTCTGTCTGCAAGACAAATATTCCAGCCATGACCTCCCTTAGCTAGATGCTCCTACATTAGGCTTCTGGGGTAGATGAAAATTCATGGCTCCGGTCCATGAGCTCCTCGACAGAGTACCCTGCACGTTGTATCTGACCTATGTCAAGCCACGAACTGTCCTCGATGGGGTGATTCTTCCACTTGATGAGGTACTGTAGGTACTCCTTTCTTTGAGTCCGCCTGGCCACCTGTGTATCGAGGATTCCTTCGATTTCAAGTGGCTGAGTTGAAGGCATTTGTCTCATCCACGAACTACTCTCTTCCTGGGTATCCTGTTTTGGCTGCGCTGAGCTGTCCCCTTCAAGACTGGTAGTGTATGGGAATAAATTTGCCACATTAAAAATGGGCGATATTCCTATACCTAGAGGCAATTGCAACTCATAAGCATTTTTAGAAAACTTACGCAGAATTTTACAAGGTCCAATTTTCTTTAATTTCAACTTATTGTATTTGCCTTTAGGGAATCTTTCTTTGCGCAGATGCACTAGGACTTGATCCCCTATGTAATATTGTACCTCCCATTTTTTCAGATCTGCTTTTTGTTTGTACCTTTGACTGCTCTCCTGCAATTTTGACTTCACCTTTTCATGTAGGTCGTTAATTGCTTTTGCGAAATCCTCCCCATCAACACTTCTTCTCTCTAACTATCCCAAATTTCATAACTCATGCACTCCTCGGGGATGCATTCCATACAAGATCTAGAAAGGACTACTTCCTGTGCTTCGATTTGGTGAGTTGTTGTATGCAAATTCCGCTTGGGCAAGTACACGGTCCCACATTCGTGAATTTTCGCCAACAAGACTCTATAGCACGTTTCCTAAGCTCCTGTTCACCATCTTTGTCTGCCCATCAGTCTGTGCATGATAACCGGAGCTGAAATTTAACTTTGTATCTAGCTTTTTCCACAAGGTGCGCTAGAAATGTCCTGTGAATTTCACATCCCTATTGGAAACAATGGACTTGGGTAAGCTGTGCAATCTGACGACTTCAATGAAAAACAAGTGTGCTACATGGGTAGTGTCACTAGTTATCCTGCAAGGGATGAAGTGTGCCATCTTGGAGAAATGGTCCACCACCACCATGATGGAATCAAAACCCCGTTGTGTTTTTGGCAAACCCAGGACAAAGTCCAGACTGACTGAATCCCATGGTCTATTTGGAATAGGTAATGGTGTATACAACCCCGTGTTCTGGCTGTGCCCTTTCACTAACTGACATATCTTACACTTGGTCACATACGTTGCATGACTCTTCGCATCTTTGGACAATAATAGAAATGACTAAGATGATCCAAGGTCTTATCAATGCCAAAGTGTCCAGCTAGACCTCCACTATGTTTTTCCCGGATTATGTTCTCCCTCATCGAACATTCTGGAACACACAGCTGTCCTCCCTTGAATAACAGCTCCTCCTATAAGTTATAGTTGGAGCCATGGACTATTATTCCTCAACAAGGGATTTTGGTAGGCTTCATAAGCCTCCTTGAAATCTACATCTGTTTGATATAAGTCCTTCAGGTGTTCAAAACCCAACACTTGTATCGTGCTCTCCTGCAAGAGTAAAACTCTTCTGCTTAGTGCATCTGCTACCTTATTGGCTTGACCACTGATATGCTTCAATACTAATGTAAAACTCTACAAGTACTTAGCCCATTTTGCGTGTTTATGATTTAGCTTATGTTGGTACATAACATACTGTAACGCAGAATTATCAGAAAACAAGATAAACTCATTACCCAAGAAATAATGTCTCCAATGCTTCAAGGCTTGGATGATGACATAAAAATCCTTATCGTAAGACGTGTATTTTTGCATGCTTTCATTTAGTTTTTCACTGAAATAAGCTACTGGTTTGTCTTCTTGGTTGAGTACGACTCCAATGGCGGTACCACTGGCATCACAACGAACTTGAAAAAGTTTGTTAAAATCAGGCAACCTCAAAATTGGCCTTTTAGTGATCTTCTTCTTCAATATCTGGAAGCTCCTTTGTAACTTCAGTCCAATGGAAAGGTTGACTTTCCTTTTTGATGGTATCCAACATGGGTGTGCAGATTGCACTAAAAATTCTTTATAAACTTGACAACCCATGAAAACTCCGAATTTCGAACAGACTCTTAGGGGATGGCCAACTAATTATAGCTGCAACTTTTTCTGGGTCCATTTTCAACTCATTTTCCGCAATCACAAAACCCAAATAGACTAACTTTTTTTGAAAGAAAGAACATTTTTTTAAATTTATCAGCAACTTATTTTGCTACAACTTCTCCAGAACATATCTAACGTGCCGAAAATTTTCTTCCTTGGTCTTGGTGAAGATCAGTATATCATCAAGATACACAATTACGAATTTCCCAATGAACTCCTTCAACGTCTCGTTCATCAGGCACATGAAAGTGCTAGGGGCGTTACTCAACCCAAATGGCATCACCGGCCATTCATACAGACCTTCATTGGTTTTCAAAGATGTTTTCCATTCGTCCCCTTCTCTTATTATAATCTGGTGGTATCTGCTCTTTAGATCTATCTTCGAAAAGTATGCTGCCCCACTCAAGTAGTCCATCATGTCATCCATTCATGGTAATGGAAACCTGTACTTGATAGTAATTTTATTTATTTCTCTCAAATCTATACACATCTGCCACTTGCCTCCTTTCTTCGGAGCTAAAACTGTCGGAACTGCATAGGGACTTAAACTTTTCCATATCAATCCTTTGTCCAACAATTCCTGTACCTGCTTCTTGATCTCTTCGTTGTCCTTACGACTCATCTCGTAAGTAGATTTGTTTGGTAAACTAGCTCCGGGGATGAAATCTATGTGATGACTGATACTTCGTTTTGATGGTAACTTAACCGGTAAATCATCCACCACAATGTCGCTGAATTCCTGCAACAAATTTTAGATTTATTCAAGTAAGTCAGAAATTTCAATATGCAACAACTTTGCTCTCGGTCTCCTTACAACGACATACTTTATCTCGTTATCTTCAATCTATTTTAAAAATCCTTTTCCCCCCATGAGCATCACTTTTGTCCCACTAGTTTCTGATGTTTCTTCTTCCTCGATGGGTACTAGTGTATACTTAATCCCATCCTTGACAAACTTGTAACAATTTGTTTTTCTGTCATGAACAACTTTTCGGTCAAACTACCAAGGTCTACCTAGCAGAATATGACACACATCCATGGGCATGATATCACAGATCACCTTGTCCCTATACTTACCAATATGGAATTCCACCTCACACTGCTCATCAACTAGCAGTTGATGACCTTTCTGTAACCAAGACACCTTATAGGGAGTTGGGTGCCTCAACCTTTTCAAACCCAATTTCTCCACCATCTTTGTTGCAACTAGATTATTAGTGCTTCCACTGTCTATAATTAGTTTGCAGAATTTTCCATGTGACTTTCACACAGTTCGGAATATTGCCTTTCTCCACGTTTGTTCAGATGTCTCCTTTGCCAGTTTCAATAGTACCTTATTCAAGGCTAAGGCCTATCCTATCTCCAGTACATTCTCTACCTCTTGGGGTGGTGCCTCTGCTTCCTCTATTTAAGCAACATATGCTCCTCTTTGTCCAGCCTGTTCACCTTCAGGACACTCAAAGGACCTGTGCCCCCACTTGTGGCACTTGTAACATTGGTAGGCAGCTCCTCTGCCTCTGCCATTACCCCTTCCTCTCTGGTACGGCCTTCCTCCCCTAGTACTACCTTCCTTTTCTGTTGTCCTTGAGGTCTTTGAACTGTTGCCTTCTTCAATGTTGTTGACAGTCCTTCCTCTGCTAAAGGATTGTCCTTTCCCTCTGCCAGATCCACGTCCTCTTCTGGCATTCTGCTTCGTTGCAATCTTTTCTTCTGCCTTTAAGGCACTCTAGTATGCTTCCTCTATGGTTTTTGGAGAAAGAATACTTATCTCGTCTAATATCTCTAGCCTTAGGCCATTCACAAACCTTGTTGTCTTTTCTGGGGTGTCTTCAATGTAACTTGCTTTCAGATTCACCTAATAAAATTCTTCGGTATATTCTTTCACTGTCATTCCTCTCTGTTTCAAATTCTTCACCTATCAACACAGAGCAATGTGGTAATATTTGGGCAAAAACTTACCCTTTATCTCGGCGACTATTCTAGTCCACTTTTTAATAGGTAACTTATTTGATCTTCTCCTCTTTGCTTGGACATTGTCCCACCATAAGGCTGCATGTCCTTTTAACTTGGTGTTAGCGAATTTAACTTTCCTATCTTCGTTGATCTCTTCACATTCAAAGTATTTGTCTAACTCACTAACCCAATCCAATAGCACTTCTGTGGACAAACTACCATCATAGTTTGAAATCTCAGGCTTTGGCTTACTGCTAACCAATAAAATTGACCTTAACAATCTGATTTTAGGTCCTTCCTCATTTGATCCATCTGTCGTAACTGCAGTTTCTTCATCACTATCATCTCCTCCTTCCGGATCCCTTCTCCTTCCTGCTTCTACTGCTGCCAAACGGGCATTTAGGATCTTAATATCTTCTCTCAATCCTTCATCTACTAGCCTTCAAATAGCTCTGCCACGACCTCTTCTTCCGACTTCCATTTTGTAAAAAAAATACAAATTAACTCTAACTTGCTCTGATACCAAAATTTGATGGGACTAACCCTTATCACTTACGACATATAATTAGATATTGATTTTATGGTTGATTGTTTTATGGATGGCTGACTTTATGGCGTGGTACAGGAGGTTGATGTCATGAGCATAACTGTCCTCCTCCTCGGGCTAGCTTCTCCTACCTCTTCACTATTCCGTTGAAACCCTAACCCCAACCATTCTATTATTGCTCTACTATTCTACTGCACCATCGGGGTCTCGGCTTCTGGTCTCCAGTTGTTGCTTCACGAGGGTTTCGCTTGTCCAGCTCTCAAAATGATTCCTCGTGAGGGTTTCTACTTGCACGCGTTGGTGATGTTTCCTATTCTGAGCATGGTTTCGAAGTTCTAGGTCTGGAACCCCTAGTCTCAGTCTCTGGTCTCCATCTGTTCGGCTCTGGTTATGATTTTGGTTGTGGGTCTTTGCTATACACTGGCTTCGATTATGCTGTTGATTTCAAAGTGTTTTCTTTGTTGTTTGACTGTTTGCTTGGAATTTTGTTGCAGGTCATGGTTGCAGGGTGGCTCGGCTCTTAGCTCTCGTCTGACATTCGACCAGAGGTAAATCCTCCCTCCATGCCTTAAGCTTCTACCTCGTTTTCTATTGTTATTGACTGCTCTTGCTCCTTGTGGGCAGTGGGCACTCTACGACTATGACCTTGGTCTGCAACTTCCTTCCTTGTTCGCACGAGCTGGGCTCCTTTGGTAAGTGGTCTTTCCTTAAACCCTTACCTCTGTTTTCAGTTCTTGTGCTTATGGCTCTATTTGCTGGCTCTAATGGCCCTGTTTGTTGGCCACGCAGGTATACAGTTAGGCTCACCATTTGCTGGTCTCGTGCCCTAACACCTACGCTTGTATAGGGTAGGGTCGCTCCTTGTTATTCCTCTGTCTGTCTATCCGATACGTTTGCTATTGGCAGTCTTCTCTGGGTTTGTTGTTAGGGTTTGGCTTCGGCCTCAATGTGTCTTAGCTAGTGTATTTATGCCTCCGGCTATTAACTTATGAACTGTATTTATATTGGTCGTATGGTGACCTCGTGGTTGTATTTGGCACTGTTAATGGAGGACCTCTGTTTTCATGGCCTGTCTATATTTGGCAACTGTATCTTGGACTGTAGATATTTGATATCAATATATACACAGTGATTTCTTTTTGATAATTAAATAGTAAAAGGGGAATGATATGAGTTTTGTTGGTACCTGTAGAAATTTGTTTATTCCTTCGACAATGATTAAGCTCGATTCTTCTGCAAGCCCACTCCGTTGGTTTGCTGAACTTGTCCACGTATTCTTCTTGCTTCTGAGTTAATTATTCACTCTGTGTCATCGTTATGAAATGGGTAAATGAATTTAATTAAGTTAGGAAGAAAATAACTTTAGGCTGCGATACATGGATTCAGACTTTCTTGTTCTGTTTTTAGAATGTTTGCATGCTTGCTTCTATTCAATACTATAATGATTATCACAGTGGCTTTTTCCTCTTTCTTTCTTAATGATAACTGTACAGTTATTTAAACTTCTAGTAGTTACATTATAGTTATTCATTGGTAACTGTTCGTCCTTGTCTGTATTCTAAAAGTAAGTTTTAAACAAAAAATAAAAAGAACGTAAACAAAAACAAACAGTGGGCTGAGACGGCCTTGAACTTAATATAAGGTCCTAAATGCTCTTAACCAGAAATTTAAATGGAAAAAAAAAAAGACTAACTGAAACTCCTTCTGTTTGCAAGACAAATACTCTAGCCATGACCTCCCTTAGCTGGATGCTCCTGCATCAAATCCCTAAAAATCCCTAAGGAGTAAGCTCAAAGTAATCTCAAAGCTATAAAAAAATTATAAAATATTTTATTTACTGATTCCATGGTATTTAATAATCCCTTTAATATGAAATTACAACCAATCTTTTTTGAAACAAACCAAAATTTCTTAGCAACACTTTAAAACAACTAGCACAAGAAAAAAAATTAAGTCAAAATCAAAACTTCTTGTAGAATTTCATGCAACCATACATATATATCAATCAAGAAATGAAAACACCTCACGACTATATTTAGAAAGATAATAAACAAGAGGGTTATTAATTCTTGTTTAAACTATTAAAGTGATGAACATGTAATTGGAACAGTTACGAAAACATGACAAACCAACTCAGCAAATAAAACAAACCAGCTAAAAAATGAAAAAAAAACAAAGGATATGGCTTTTGACTGCGCCTTGAGCGGCCCAACTCAAGGCTCGACCAGTGCCCTGGCTCTCTAACGACTATGTACAAAACAATGGAAACAAATAATTATCAACACATACTAGACCAAGGCATGGATATCAAAGTAGAACTTTGCCAATCACCCAGCACATACCGATTAAGTCTCCAAGATCAAATGGTAGCAACAATAGTTGTTTTGCGTTCTGAGCATTCTTCTATTTATAAAGAGTTCTTAAGAGTCTAAAATAAACACACTATATGTTCGGTCTCATCCTGGCTAATTGATTAACGACAAATGGAGTAAATAATCATAGTCAAACTTTAGTTCTTAGACACTATTCAACTGATTCAAACTAACTTTATCCTTGAGAGACACAACTAGGGGCAGTGTGACCAGCTTCTGAATTCCAATTTTAACACACTAATCTCTATAGCCTATAAATGTCCGAAAATAGTATCTTGATCATAACAAAATTTCCTTTCTCAGTTATAAAAGCCCGAGATAAGTGTTGATTGTTGGGATCCCAAAGTACTTTTTACAGCACCAAGTAAATACTTTCGTGAAATAAACTGGCATTCATTCAATGAATCTTCACGAGAGCTGGTAACAGTGTTATCATCCTCAAATCCTTGTGGATTAGTCATCAAGATTTATTTGACTTCCTTTGTAACCTGAGCTCATAATTGAAACCGTAGGCTCACCTGGCTGGGACTCGAACATGATTACAAATGTGCTAGAGCTAACCACTACAAATGTGCTCAGTCGAGAGCTAACCATGACTTGTCAAAAAGCTATCGAAATAGAATCATGCCAACATGTCGACTGTACCGTCTTATAAAAGTGCTTTGTATATTGATTTTTTTTTTCAAATATCTATTTTTTATAACATTCTAACCCCATGAATCCTGCCCATTTATCTTTCAAACCCTTTTTGGGCAGGCAATTGTTGCATGACAATATAGTGTTTAATGTTTGCCATTCAAAACAACCTTAGAAAGAAAACACAAGGTGATGGGATGCATTGTTACAATAAGTGCAAAAAGGGCCCTTTTAACCATGATTAGTAATACTGTGAATAACAATCAGTCACCACTATTATATATCATTGCTCAACCATTTCCAAGAGAATTACTTACAAATATAAAATAAATTAAATGTAGTGCGTACCTAAAATAGAAATGTGTATATTCTTAGTATTTCTTCATTATCACTTGTTGTTTTGTCTGATTCTCTCGAGCACCTACAAATGCAATAGTAGCTCCATTTTAATTTCTTTATAATAAAAACCCTACCATCCTTAAAATAATTAATAATTGAAATAAAATTAAAATTCTGCAAATTTATTAAACCCTCAATATAAAAATGGCTCAAAAACAAAATCGATCTACTCTTTAATATAAACATAATTTTTAATGATGATACAATCTCTATTTTTGGTGGGTAGCACTGTTTGTTCCCATTCAAAGGCTAGAAATGTCATGAATACTAGGGAAAATACAAAGTAAGTTTCACACCCTGAATCAAGTTCTCATAGGCTATTTTCATTCACACAGCCATGGCCAGTAGACTTGTTGTCATTGGGATAACATTGCACAACCTCATAATATCATCTCCATTTGATAATGTTCTTTTTTGTGGTACTTGTAATGTTTCTTTTTACTAGTAGTAATGATTATACAATCACTATAAATGGTATAAATGTGTATGGTGTTAGCTTATTGACTGGGTTTAATTGTTAAGAACATATTTTTTCTCTTATCAAGAAAAGGAAATTAAAAAAATAGAATAAGATAAAACTTTAAAAATATATATATGTAATACTTAAATATTTTGGCAGTCAAATCACTATCAAAGTGGATCTCTTGTCCCATAAACAAATGAACATTAAGCAACGAAGTACACAATCAAAATCTTCAAACCCAATCAAAGCTAAATAGAAAGAGAGCACTCAATACCCAGAGATTTCTTATCGTGACTTACACATTTCTTTACTGTGAGAGAAAAAATAAAATTCCCCTTCTCGGGATCAGAATATCTATCTTTTGATCAAAGTTTTTAAAGATAAACTGGGACAAGGATGTTCTGGAACAACTTGTGGATACTAAAAAATTTCATGGTTTTCTTCTAGGAAAAGAGAAAAAAGATGAATAAAGAGCAATTATAGAGACAACAGAGAGAAAAACGACTCTCACAATGATTTGGAAGCTCGCCAAAAGAATGGGAGAAAGTTTTGAACAACCTCAATTGTTGGCTATTTGAGTAGGGTGAAAATTAATTTATACTTGGGCTATTGCTATCCCTCGCCCAAATTTAAATTTCTGAAAGACATGTTCAACATACCCATGTATACGGGATAGGTCCTGTGGAAATATATATCTGCAGTAACAGTTGCTTAGCCATCACCGAACAGTTTGCAGAACATCACATTCACTCTTCTTACCTAAGAAGTAGTCCCAGTTTTGAGAGCATCACATTCACTCTTCTTACCTGAGAAGTAGTCCTTTACTCAACTGAAAAGAATGGTCAAATTCTTCAATGCAATCCTTCACTACTATACCTAATACATGAACATGCTTTTGGTTGTTTAATATGCCCCTTTGTACAAACCTCTAAATAAACTAAATGAATTCATGAATGGTCAAAGAACTGGAATAAAAAGGAAAAACATATATGATAAGCAAGATAAACTTACAATATCTTCAATATAACATAAGTCCATGCCTATTTGAATTGCAAGGAATGTAACAATTTATTCCTACAACAAAATCACTATGGTACAGAGTATATTCGCTACTCTTACCTGAGAAGATTACCCTTTCCATGTCAGACTTGTACATGTCCAGAACGACATCTCCATGTACAAATCAAAAACCTCTTGATACACTAAAAATGAATTCATGAATGGTTAGAGAACTGGTATAAAGAAGGAAAAACTATTATTTTAAAAAAGATAAGCTTATCGTATCTTATTTATTTATAATATTTTGAATGTAAGAAATTATTATTATACCGCAGATAATACCCATGTGGTCATTCTTGAAGCGGTAAATCTGCTTAACGAATTTGCTTAAAATACGCATGTTTCAAGCACTAGCCGCATCTTTACTCTTGGTCCTCTTTAAGGTATCAAGAGCTCCAAAGACTTACCAAATACAAAAGATAGATTGTAAAAAAAATAAAAAGAAATCACAAGAAACCTCCATGTTAAAGAGAAATAAAATTAAAGAAACGCTAATAATCTTCCCTAAGGATTTCTCAACAAAAGGAACTTTTCCTTATCTACGAGTTTTGTACTATTGTAATTGATGTTTTCCTTTTATAGCAAGTAAGGTTGTCTAGGCTATGGATATGCTATTTTTTAACATAACTATATTTTGTTTTTTTCAACCTTGTGTGACTATAGATTTTAGCATATTCTTCAATATTTCACATAAGAATATGATATAAATTAGATAAGGAAAACTGATAAATAGACAATACAACAATATATATCCAAACAAATCCCAATCTGCATTTTATTTCCTAAGAAAATCTTTATGGATAAACCAAAGGATACTTCCCCACATTAAGGGATGCCATCCTTAATAATAGGTATTCCTTATTCATGTAGATTTGAACATAATTCCTAATAGCACTTAAACAAACAGGCAACACAAATAATGACAATTGATTAAGCCGATACCTTAAATTTTTAAATTAAAAAATATAGTGGTGAGTTTTAATTAAAAGTAAAATTCTTGTTTATATCAAAGAAATAATACCTTTTTCCCCTTAAACAAAAACCTATAGAGATTAAGTACAAACTATTAAGCTAATACCTTAAATTTTTAAATTAAAAAATATAGTGGTGAGTTTTAATTAAAAGTAAAATTCTTGTTTATATCAAAGAAATAATACTTTTTTTCCCTTAAACAAAAACCTATAGAGATTAAATACAACCTTTCAAAGATTTTTCATCATTCCACGCCATCATTTCACATTCCCCGCTTAGGCTTAGGCAAAGATCTAATGCCTAATACACATTGTAGTGAAGAACTAGTACAAGTCACAAGCTAACTATATTTGTATTTCATTCGCGATAATAATAACATACATGGATTAAAGATCAAATCTAGAATCATACATATCCCATATATCATGTTTATACCTATATAGCATTTTTTAGTGAGTTATTTAGTCATTTTTTTGGGCTAGCCATGACTAACAATTGGTTGTTAGTTGTCAATTGTTTTTAGGCTGATCATAGTTAAATGTAATACTAACTAGTAAAAAAATTTGTCTATATATATATTAAAATGTAAAAAAATTTACTAATCTTATTAATTTTTAAAATACCATTTATAAGAAAATTTAAAAAATTATATCTATTTATAAATAATATAATTTTTTTTCTGAAAAAAATTAAATTTGAAAAAAAAAATTAAAACAATATATAATTACTAAAATATTAGTTGAATCGTTTATCATCAATATATATATAAGCGAGAGGCATTTCCAACACAATTGAGTAATAAAAACTTGAACTCGTCCTTCTCTCCACACATATCATGGTAATCCAATAACATATACTCTCGTAACTCTGCAATATAAACTAAAATCCATCCACAAATAGAAATGCATGCTATTAGCTATTTGATATGGCTTTTACAAGTAAGTAATTGGTTTAGGATTAATGAATTAGTCGTTAGAAATAAAGTATATTAGATATTATGAGATTAATATGTTTAAGATTACACAATTAAAGATTTAAATATTAGGTATTGAGAATTATAGATTAATCAGTTATGAGTTATGATTAGATAATTTTGAGTTAAAATTAAGTATTAAGAATTTAATAAATATTAGGTATTGAGAATTATAGATTAATCAGTTATGAGTTATGATTAGATAATTTTGAATTAAAATTAAGTATTAAGAATTTAAAAATTTTAATTAGAAGTTAAATAAGTAGAGATCTTAAGATAATTATCGTGAGTACTTTGAAAATCGAATATTTTTCAAATGTCTGTATGTTTATAATGTTACAACAACATTCTAATATATACTAAAACCATGAAAAGGCATGGTAATCCCATGATCGTGCAGGCAATTATTGCTAGACAATATAGTGTTTAATGTTTGCCATCCAAAAATCCTTAGAAACGACATGGAATTATTGTGCGGCGTCATAACCCAACATATTTGTGACCCATTTTTTCTATTCCTCTAAAGATAATATTTGTTCTAAAACTATTTAAGACTATCATGATCCATTTTTACCTTGAAGTGTCTTCCCATTAGGTAAGGTCACCATCTGTTAAGTGCATGTATTATTTCCAACATTTCCTTCTCATAAATAACTTTCTTGAGATGTAGCCGTAAAAATACCCAATCGCCTACAACAAAACTTCTTTCACCGCGATGTTGATCTGCCTGTTGTTTCATTTGATTCTGCACCAAAGTGGCGTTATCCTTTCAGAGTTGGAGAAGTTATTGTTGATGCTCGATGTGATTTTTTGCTGCTTGAATCTTTTTCTTCTTGATATGTACTTCTATCTTGAGAGTTTGAGGAGTGGTAATTTCTTCCAATGCATTACAAGATATGGTCGGATTCATTTCTTGATGCTCAATGTGATCTTTCACTTCTTGAAAATTTTTCTTCTTGATATGTCCTCTATCTTTATAGTTTGAGGAGTGGTAATTCCAGCCAATGCATTACAAGATATGGTCGGATTCATTTCTTCTTTCTCGATGTGATATTTCACTTCTTGAACCTTTTTCTTCTTGATATGTACTTCTATCCTGAGAGTTTGAGAAGTGGTAATTCTTTCCAATGCTTTACAAGATATGGTCGGATTCGTTTCTTGATGCTCGATGTGATCGTTCACTTCTTGAACATTTTTCTTCTTGATATGTCTTTCTATCTTGAGAGTTTGAGTGGTAATTCTTGTCAATGCTTTACCATTTTTATTGCCAACTTGAATGCATTCTCCAATGAACAAGGTTCCCAAAAATGAACCTCATGTTGAATGTTATCCTTTAAAGTTCCTATGGAACATCAATCCTCTGCTTCTCCGAAATATCATTTCCCCTTATATTCAATTTTTTAAAGTCCTCAATATGCTCTGCCATTGAACACTTTTGTTTGAGATTTATCAATTGGCTAAAGAAAGTGTTTCTCTTTGTATCCTCATAATTTGTTATTATTTCCTCTGTGAAAATTGACCCTGTAACAAGTGGTTTACGAGAAAAAATCTTTTTGTATCATAAAAATTGATCTGGTTCTAAATATGAAGATGAAATATGTACCTTTTGTAAAAGTTGCACCTTATCTAGATCAAAATATTGCTCCATTTGTAGTATCCGATTTACTGGATCCTTTCCATCAAACTTCCTCATATTGTCTTTTCTTGATTTTAGGAGCTTGATCTTGAAACGAATGTAACTCTATAATTTCAGAACTCCAAGTTCTGAAATTGATTCCTGCAATAGCCCTCTATGTTCTCTTTCTAACCCTACAAGTCTGATCAAGATTGGATTATGCAAGGAAGAGATATGTCAAATCTCCATGATGACCTGATTATATACTGGTTCAGTAGAGCGCACTTGTACGAAGTGCCACGTGTCATTGTTGCAATCTTAGGATCTGAAAAATATACACAGAAAACTACAGTCCATCCTTTTTCTGTAACTTCTTATGAAATTTCAATCTAATGTTCAGAGAGAAAGTTATGATGATTTTCCCATGGTCGCCTATTTAGAATGTAATTCGAGAGTCTGCAAAATCCCTAACTTCCTTAGACTATATCTTCGAAAATATAGCGAGACAAGATCTAAAATTTGAACCCAAGCTTCACCAAGATTTCGGTGCAAACGGGTTTCAATTTCAGAGCCTGAATCTTCATAGAAGAAATATTATAGTGAAAATTCCATGATGACAGGTATTTGAGATGAAATTTTGGAGCTTGCAAAAACCCCAAATTCCTCAGATCATATCTCCAAACATATAGCAAGACAAGATCTGAAATTTGGACCCAAGGTTTAGACCGATTTATTCTCAAATGGGCTTTTTTTTAGATTTTGAAACTTTGTAGCGCAAACATTATAGATAAAATTCCACGATGACCTCTTTGGAGCAGCGAAACCCTAGAATCCAAAGCTTTGATACCAAATGTTATGAAACTAGCTCACAAAAAAATAGAAAAGATAGATAAACGCCTTATAAATAAGCCTCTTCGAGGTGGAAACCTCCTTTACATTACACAAATGAACAATTCTTGGATGATACAAATGACAAAACCTCCTTTCTATATATAGGAGTCTAAGGGGTCATAATATAATCAGAGTCTACATAACAATAATAATGTAAGGGCACAATAATAACAATAGTGGGCTTCTATGGGGCACAATAATAACAATATGGGGACTACATGGGCACAACAATATAATAAGAGGGTTGTACTAATAACAATAAGGATTTATACTAGTAGTATAGGGACCTAACATAAACACATGAATTCTGAAGGATTGTAAGGTCTAAACCCTCATATCTGTTTTGAGTCTAGTAAGCGCAAGGCAAAGAAGGAAAACTGCTCAAGTGAGTTTTTCTTTTGGGATAGATTCTTCTCCAGCATTGTTTCTAGGATGGTAATCATGGAAATCATGGTATTGTGTGAAAGTCGGCAAATTGAGCGGACGCTTGGTCTTCCTCTAGAAGAAACAAACCCTCGCCAAAATTTCCTAGAGTAAAGCCAAGTTTTGAATTTTACAGTGATCGATAGGGGAAGATTTTGTGCACTTGAGTTTTTGTTGTAGTCCGGGGGGTGGAACAGAGCGTATGAGTGCCTAGTTGATGATCTTGAAGAAGGGGTGTTTCTTGAATTAAGCGGCTCCTTGAGCTGAGACAAGGAACCTCCTTGGGTATTTTACTAGAAGTCATTTTATTCTATCCTAGGTGATGTTCCATTGCTCAGCCTCAGCCCTTTATCTCTCCGCCTGACTTGTGCTACTCATATTAGCAATGCATTTGATTAGTTTTACCTTTGTACTACCAATTTGGTTAACACGAGTGGTTTGAGAGGTTATCAAATGAAATTGTATCAATCTAACGATACTTAAAAGATCAATATGCACATTATCTGTATTCTATTCATTAAAAATAAGATTACATATATACACGAATGTTGTCTCAAGATAGGGAGATTATTTTGGACACATAATCTGTTGGTTGAGGAAATCTCTCAACCACACACCAAACTAGGAACAAGTAGATATAGCCAACTCCTATAGAATAGGAACTGACTCCTTACATAGAAAGAATCACAATTAGAGACAAGTAGGAATTAGATATTCCAACACTCCCCCTTAATGAGTACTTGTCTCCATATCAATCTGCAAAATCTAGTTGTGGTCAAATATACCAAAAAGAATATGTTCATGTCCATATAAAAGAACAACCATCTATCAGAATGCATGGGTGCAAACCACTGCAACTGCCAGTCTTGTAGGATGTCCTTCATGTGCATGGTTTTGTCAACCATTATAACTGTACACCTATACCTGTAAATTCCCCTCCAATATCATCATGGGTTTTATTAGATTACCCGTAACCATGCTTTGGGTTTTAACCGATCACCCTCAACCATGCCACCAAGGCTAAACACAGCCACGAAGGCTCAACTCAGCGATGAAGGCTCTTCAGCCACTATGGGCCACAACCTTGCCACTAGGGCACTCCAGCCACTAAGGCTTACCAAAAACCTGACTCAACCAGGCCAAGGGTTTTCTCGGCTAACCTTAAACCATGCCAATAGGAATCTTTGTCCCACTTCACTCTTACATGTGGTTTTTGGCTTATCACAAACCGACACTGTAAATTCAAAGTGGTTTTTTTAGATAACCACGAACTGTATCGGGATACACATGCCTTACAAGGCTTACGTTTCACACTCCAAATTTTGGAGTTACCAGGTACATACTCTACAAAGACCACTACAAAACCATCCTAGACTTGCTTACAATTAAAATGTGCGACTCATAATACAACATACTAGTGATTCTATTTCACAAACTCACACTAACTTTCACAAACTTTCATTAGCTGTTCATCATAATAGTTGTTGCTACTCCTTTAATTTTCAGTGTCACTGTTGCACAAAATTAATATTTGGTGCATTTCAACCTTATTACCCACCACATGGTACATTTGCATCATCTTTCTGATTTAATTGTTTTCTTGGATTCAACTTGGCGATTTGTTAGAGTAGCTAATTCTAACAAAATCACTTCATTAAATTAGCTAAGCTCAATGCTTCTAATTCCAAAAAACAAAATACCATTATTTATTTTCTTTGGAGTTTCTAAACATGCAATCATAACCAAAATTTCATTTCTACATTGAGTTGATCAAGCTAAATGTATTTATCTTACCAAACTCCAAGTAAATTTAGAAAATTTACTTTTCACATTTTACCATACTGTTGCAAAAGATTGCTTGTTCCAACCCACCATGGAGATTTAAAAATTTGCTCCAAAGAAGGTTGAAGATCATCTTTCTTTTTTGATGAGTGCAGATATGCAAACATGGTTAAACATCGAATAACAGTTTCAGCTGGAGATGCTTCTTGTAAGGCTTCTACATCTCGTCATTGTACAACTTCTTTTCCAGGTCCAATAAAATTGGATGGCACTCCATCCCTTGAAATTCTGTTGTTAGTCAGAACACATGTGCTAACTCGTGATATCGATCAAAGCACTTTTCAAGAAGGATTTCATGCATCTTGTCATGGCTTTCTCAGCATGGAATGGGACTGCAGTACTTCGGTGGAGTAGGAACAATATTATTCAACCTTGTTTTGTCGGGGCAATTGCACAGTATATAATTGAATAGCTTGGGGATGTGAATGCTGCTGGTCAGGGCGGCCAAACAACAATTGCAGCAAGATAGTCCAGGCAAGGTATGTATTCACTCTCGTACACCAGCGGTCCATTTGGACCGTTCATCCAATTCTCCTCGGTTTGGAAATGAAACCCCGTTCTTTGCCACGAGAGCTCAGCGATCGTCCACGGATATGTCGAAAACGCTGCCACAAAAACTACCAGATCAAGGTATTGCGGCTTGACCGCTGGACTTCAGTTGCTGCATGATTACACGCTGCCACAGAAACTACTTCACTGTATTGTTGGAAATGCATCAACATGGCACTTCCACACTCACTACACAGTGGGTTCGCTTCGCGACACCCTCATCTTTCTCTCAACAGATATTTAGATATAGATGGAAAAACAAATAAAAACTAAAACAAAATATATCTTTTATTTTCCTCAGCCCAGGTGGGGCCAAGCCCACGAGGGGCGAGGGCCTCGAGGCTTTGATACCAACTTAAAATAGCAATATGCACATTATCTATATTCTATTCATTAAAAATAAGATTAAATATATACACGAATTTGTATTTTGGACATACAATCTGTTGGTTGAGGAAATCTCTCAACCACACATCAAACTAGGAACAAGTAGATATAGTCAACTCCTATAGAATAGGAACTGAATCTTTACGTAGAAAGAATCACAACTAGAGACAAATAAGAATTAGATATTCCAACAACAATACACTTTTTTTCAATCATTTAACAGTTGATCTGACAGTGTAAGCTGATGAAAAGTGACCACTAAGAAAGTTCTTCTCAGAAAAAGACACTTTACCACATACTTATAATAAAAATATGCAATAAAATATTTTAATTAGCTTATTAATGTGAAAAATATGAATATTTATTCGTACTGAAATGTAACAGACCAGGACCATAACTTAAATTTGTATACTATCTAGACGGACCCAAAAATAATTGCAAAAGTTTCAGAGATAAATTAATTATGGTTGGAAAGCCAAAGTTCCCCGATTAGGTGGATTATGGTTGGAAAGCGGACGTTCGTGGATTGCACCAATTATTATTGTTTGATTTCCAAAAACACTTTGTCATTTTGTCATGGTCTAGAGTAAATATTCGCAACGCTATCACAATCCAGCGAAGTACAATGTTAAAGATAGAAATTTATTTTTAAATTTACAATTTTTTTTGGGGTAAATTTTAGTAATTTTTAATATGTCAAGTATAAAATATTTTGTTATATTTTTATAAAAGTGTTGAAATTTTTAATTATATTTATAAAAATATTAATTATTTTATTTAAATTAATTTAATATTTTAAAATTTTATATTTTGTAAAAAATTGAAAATTTTAATTGTTTTATATTATTTTTATAAAATTATTAAACATTTTATTTAAACTAACTTAATATTATAAAATTTGAGTTAATAATTTTTAATAAATAAAAAAAATTGAATATATATATATATATATATATATATATATTAAATTTGAAAAATCTCACTCACTAATATTAACCCCTACTAATAGCCACTAAAATTTTGATTTTAATCATATACTATAACTTTTTATTAAAAACCCATTTTATTGTGAAAAAAGATCAACATGATGTCAACACCTATTTTGGAGATTACTAAGCTTTTTATATCATCAGATCACATAAGCGAAGTAGATACTTGGAATTGTAACACCAATGGTAAATGTGCATAAAAATGAAAACTAATAATATGAAAAATATCGACGCGAGTTGAACACGTGTATTATGAGAAAATAGTTAGGCTAGAATTGTGTTGTAGGTCACTAACCTCTAATAAATCGTTGCACCCAAGAGTGATCACAAGATTGGAATGGTTCAATGTGAATCACCACGAAGCTTCAAATTTCAAACTTCATAACAATAGACCTCTAATCAAACCCTCAATCTAGGGATAGGTGATGTGTGATCACAAGATTGCAATAGTTCAATGTGAATCACCACGAAGCTTCAAATTTCAAACTTCATAACAATAGAACTCTAATCAAACCCTCAATCTAGGGATAGGTGATGTGTGGCGTTGGTACAACAAATACTCACAATGAATAGTTTGACTATTTTAACATGTGCGTAAGGGGTTTCTAGTCTTATTATTAGGTTTAAAAGAATTATGTCATAGCATTATACAACTAAATAAACATGTCAGAAGCTACCACAAATCTGAATAAATGAGCTTGACCAGTGTTTTTATTCATGGCTTAATTATGGATCACACATAAAAGACTTTTTGCTTATTTAATAATCTATTCTAAGAGTCATAGCTACCAAATTCGAAAAATACGAAAATTTGGCAGTTCGATTTGTACACCGAATACTTCGATCAAATTCGATTCGATTGACGGTATAACAGATTAATGGACTAGTTCGTTTTTTCAACCTAAATGGAGTAGTTCGTTGTTTACCTAAACAGACTTGCATAGAATAGTAAGTGAAGATTGGATGCAGGTATAAGTAAAAGAATGGGTGGATAATTATTAATTTGGAAAATTCTTTCTCTGTTTTTTTTTTCATACGTTTTTAATTTCTTTCATGTTTTGAATGCGTGGAAAGTTCATAAAGCTGTAGGAAAGAACTTGAATATCAACACCTAAAATTGGCAAATTAAATTAGAAAGAATGGATTCCATATATTTTTCATAAAGTTTTAGAAAGAATCTGAACATCAACACTTAAATTTGGCAAATTGAATTAAAAAGAATAGTTTTTATATATATAAAAATATATTTCTTAAATTTGTATAATATTTATAATTATTAGATTATTCAAATATGAAAATAAGAAAGAAAATAAATAGAATGTATTATTATTTCTATTACGAGTTGTTTTTAGTGCGATTTTTTGGAAGTTTTTCAGGTTGGGTTATTCCGTCTAATTTCTCTAAAATCTTTCAGGAATTTATTGAAATCACAAGTTTTTCTCTAAAATCTTGCAGGAATTTGTTGAAATCACAAGTTTGATGGATAACCTTGCACAATCAAAGTGCGGGTTTTTTAGGGTGCTGAATCCATATATACACTAAAAAAACTAGTTTAAATAAATCAAATCAAGATTTCACTTCAAATTTTTCCGCAGATTCCTATACGAAAAAGTCCAAAACATAACACTAAAGATAACTCCTGTTATGATAACAATTATATATATATATATATATTAATGAAATTTTATATTTAATTTTTTAAAATATACAATTTTTTTTTTCATCCGAACTTTTATAGTATCAAACTCAAATCCAAATTCGAACTTGGTAAATATGAATTTGGTAACTTTGAATAAGCTTAATTGTCTTTAACTTCGAACTTAGCGGATGATTACCAATAATCCATTAAAAAATCCCTAAAGAGTAAGGTCAAGATAATCTCAAAGCTATAAAAATATTATGAAGTATTTAATTTACAGATTCCATAGCATTTGGTATTTAATAATCCGTTTAATATGAAAGTACAACAAATTCTTTTTGAAACAAACCAAAATTTCTTCACAACAATTTAAGCCCATCATCACAAAAAAACAAATTAAGTCAAAATCAAAACTTTCTGTAGAATTTCATGTAACCATACATATATATCAATCAAGAAATGAAAAAACACCTCAGGACTATATTTATAAAGATAATAAACAAGAGGGTTATTAATTCTCGTTTAAACTATTAAAGTGATCTAACATGTAATCGGAATAATTATGCGAACATGACAAACCAACTCAGCAAATAAGACAAACCACAGCTAAAAAAATAAAACAAAAACAAAGGATATGGCTTTTGACTGCGCCTGGAGCGGCCCAACTCAACGCTCGACCAGTGCCCTGGCTCTCTAGCTACTAAGTACAAAACAACTGAAACAAATAGTTATCAACACATACTAGACCAAGACATAAATATCAAAGTAGAACTTTGCCAATCACCCAGCACACAACAGCTACCCATTAAGTCTCCAAAATCAAATGGTAGCAACAACAGTTGTTTTACGCTCTGAGCATTCTTCTATTTATATAGAGTTTTTAAGAGTCTAAAATAAACAGAGTATATGTTCGGTGTCATCCTGGCTAATTGATTAAGGACGAATGGAGTAAATAATTGCAGTCAAACATTAGTTCCTAGACATGATTCAACTGATTCAAACTAATTTTATCCTTGAGAGACACAACTAGGGACAGTTTGACGAGCCTCTGAGTTCTATATTTAACACACTAATATCTATAGCCTATGAATGACCGAAAAGAGGTATCTTGATCATAACAAAAATTCCTTTTCAAGTTATAACAGCCCGAGATAAGTGTTGATTGTTGGGATCCCAAAGTACTTTGTACAACACCACGTAAAGACTTTCGTGAAATAAACTGGAATTCATTCCAGAAATCTTCACGAGAGCTGCTAAGAGTGTTATCATCGTGAAATCCTTGTGGATCAGTCATTAAGATTTCTTTGACTTCCTTTCTAACCTGCGCTCATAATTGAAACTGTAGGCTCACCCGTCTGGCACTCGAACATGATTACAAACGTGCTAGAGCTAACCATAACTCGTCAAAAATCTATCCAAATAGTATCTTGCCAACATGCGGACAGTAGCGTCTTATAAAAGTGCTTTGAATTTTGATTTTTTTTTTTCAAATATCTATTTGTTTATAATGTTATAGTAACAGTAGTAACATTCTAAACCCATGAATCCTGCCCATTTATCTTTCAAACCTTTTTCGGGCAGGCAATTATTGCATGACAATATAGTGTTTAATGTTTGCCATTCAAAACAACCTTAGAAAGAAAACACGAGGTGATGGGATGCATTGTCGGAATAAGTGCAAAAAGGGTCATTTTAACCATGATTAGTAATACTGTGAATAACAATCGGTCACCACTGTTATATTTGTACCAGCAAAATGAAAGGAGGCCGCCATTATTACCATTGCGATAAATATAATAAGCTTGTATTTACATGACATAATGGTGTAGATTCCATATATGAACAACATTGCCTGTAAACAGTTATGGTCGTGGGCTACGTTGAAAGAGTTCTCTTCCGGCTATTATGCCTTCCTCAGCTTTCAGCTGGGAAAAAACAAAAAAGATGTGAGAGTGCGTATTGGCTGATCAGTCGAATATAGACATTAACACGAAGTGACCTTAGAATGGAATTGATGTGCGGCGTCAAACCTGAATAATGGGTATTTACATTTGGTAGAAACAATTTATTGGTAATGGAAATCTGCAGTAGGAAAACACAATGGAACAGAATTTGAGATTTTGAACATAGCTAGTTAGATACTTATAATTAGTATGAAAATTCCAAGATAGTTAGTATGAAAACTGAAAAACAAAAAGTTATGATAAAAATTTCAAACTGGCTCACAAGTCACAAATCTTAATTTTCGCAAAATACTTTTGCACATGGTATATATAAAGAAAATACGGTGAATAAAATATGAAATTTGGAACAACCCTATTTAGATGTTTTTCTTCAATCCCTTGAATAAGTTGCCATCTAAATTTTCCAAAAATGTTTTTCTTTAATTAAAAAAAAAATTTGCTATCCAGGTTTTCCCAAAAAAAATTATAGCAAAAATTGAAAGATATTGTCAAAATCTTAACATTATAATTATAACTCCCAAATGTTTAAAATAATAAACAATCCATAAACGTTTTTTCAATTTGACAAAAATTGTAAACCAATGCTAAACCAAATTATGTTTATTTAAGATTAGGTTCCGTGACAAACAAGTATAATAAAAAAATTGAGTTAAATTGTCAACATAAAAAAATATGAATGCTTATTAATATTTAGATATAAGAAAAAGGGAAAATAATCAAATTGTTTTATTATTCATACAAGTTTGGTATACTATCTACATGGACCCAAAAAGGGGTAAAATTAGTTAAATTGTTAATATAAAAAATATGAATACTTATTAATATTTAGATATAAGAAAAAAGGATAATAATTAAATTGTTTTATTATTCATACAAGTTTGGTATACTATCTACATGGATCCAAAATAATGGTAAGGGTTTTATAGGCAGAGTAATTATGGGGAAATGTAATGTTTGTGGATTGCATTGATTATGGTTGAAAAGCTTATGATTGTATTGATTATGGTTGGAAAGTTTATATTTGTTGATTGTATTAATTATTATTGGGAGTTGTCTAAAGGATACTGAAATTTTCATAATATTAAAAATTTCAAAGAATCCAATTTTTGGAGTGTTGCAACTTCTTTTAGAGTGGAAATAGATTTAACATTATCAAAAACTCCTCACACCCAAAATCTTGAAACTTAAACTAGATTTCCAAAAAATTCTACCAATATTTAAATTTTTTCCAAACAAAATTATGACCTTATTTATTATTGTTCCGATTAACTTTTCCGTGGTGCATTCTTGTTATGGTTGCATAAACATTTGAAAATCAACTACATGCCTATTATAATAACTTGAAGTGAGTTACTCAGATGCTTTGGTCATATGTTGAGGCACCCCACTAGGAAACCATTTTATTTTGCAAAGATATCAACATTCGAAATATGATGTTCACACGTATTTTAGAGGCTAATAGGTCTTTTATATCATCAACCATTTTATTTTGCAAAGATATCAACATTAGAAATATGATGGCCACACGTATTTTAAAGGCTACTAGGTCTTTTATATCATCAACCATTTTATTTTGCAAAGATATCAGCATTAGAAATATGATGTTCACACGTATTTTGGAGGCTACTAGGTCTTTTATATCATCAACCATTTTATTTTGCAAATATATTAGCATTAGAAATATGATGTTCACACGTATTTTAGAGGCTACTAGGTCTTTTATATCATCAAATCACATAAGAGATGTAGATAATAGGAATTGAAACACTAACGGTAAATCTTACCCAACGTGCATAAGACTTGAGAAGTAATACCTTGAAGATGAAAAATATTGACAAGAGGTGACCACTAAAGCATGTTCTCGATATTGTGATAAAATCAGTTCTGGTAGGGTTGCATTATATGTCATTGACCTCTCATCAAACAGTGATGTCAAGATCGCAATTGTTCCATATGAACCACTATGAAGTTTCAAAGTCCATAACAATAGAACTCTAATCAACCTTCAATCTAGGTATAGGTGATGTGTGATTTTGGCACAATAAACACTGACGATGAATAGCTTGACCATGTGCGTAAGGGGTCTCTAGTCTTATTATTAGGTTTAAAAGAATTATATCATGGCATTACACGATGAAATAAACCTTATTAGTAATGACCACAAATCTAAATAAATGAACTCATAACCCAAAATACACTATTTCGTGGAAAATTATAGGAGTGAACCATGGATCATTCATCATATGAGAAAAGGAGAATTTTTATGCGAGTGTGATTAGAGATCATTTTCAACATAACAATATGATTCCAGTGAAAATGATACTTAAAAAATGACAATGTAATCAACACATTGGCAACAATGCTCAGTGTCACAACTAGTATGAAAGAGAGATCTATTCGGAAAATTATCAATATCATGAAAACTTATATAGTATGAACATCAAATGATATTAAGATTAAAAACATTGATGACAACCAGATGTTATAATAACTAAGCTAATGTGCAAATGACTTTGAAGTCATTCTAACTTTTCAAACTTATCAACCATGAAAAGATATCATTGTTCAGCAAATTGGGTGAATATGTTTAGTTGTTCCCCAGCGAAAGCTAGATTTTCCAAATGTCTAGATCATGTACGCATAACACTCCCTGACGTACTAATTTTCTGATTTTAAAACGACAATGAAACCCTTTCCCAGTCATACAAAATTTCTGATTTTAAAACACCCTTTCCGAGTCATACAAAATTTCTGATTTTAAAACACCAATGAAGTCTCGACAGCCATGATCTAAGATGGAATATATACATTATGAAGATACTGTGTGTTTTTCAGCATCGATGATTTAATATACAATATCTATGTTATGAGGAAATTGGGTATGTTTTGTTTACATCGATTTTGCTAACTGGTGAGTTTCAGATTTGAAATTAATCATAACATCACTCAAGAACACATTTCATATATAATATTGGCAAATGTGAGATTTCTTACATAAAGATGAAGGAATTGCATAGATTGTTGACTCAAGGTAGTCAATGTTTGAGATAGGACCTTCCATGTGATAGGATAACAATATTCCAAGCAAATTACATTGCTTTTTAATTCTCTTACTCGGGATTAGATCAACATATTATCAATAAAACTATGATTAAATTCTATTGGATTAAACTCATATAAATAAAGACTAAGGTTTAGCGGGTTAGATGAACATATTATGGATAAAATTATGATTAACTTTTATTGTGTTAAACTCATATAAATATATATATTAAGGTTTTGATGGTTTATCAGGTTTTATTTATTTAGGATGTCATCCAAGTGGAAATGGATGAAGGGAAGAAAATGGGTTTGTCGAGTGAGGTTTTATTTATTTAGGATCTCATCCTAGTGTAAATGGATGAAGTGAAGGAAACAAAAATGCAAGATTATATTTATCTCTAATGGTTAAGGGTTATTCAAGTGGAGACCATAGCCTACAAATATGTAAAGTTTCAACTAAAACCTACTTATCTCTAATGATTAAGGGTAATCCAAGTGGAGACCATAACTTGGAATGTCACTCACATGGAGCTAAATGTTCTTCTTGTGCCAAAATTGTAAATTGATAGTTAATCAATCTACTATAAAATTACCCATGCTAATTATTAAAATTGACTAGCACTCACAAGAAAGAAAGGATAACACAATGTGCTAAAGATTACTAGAGGAGCCTTTCATTAATCTCCAATCCATTGGGATGAAGAAGGAACCCATTATATAGAATGAAGCTCATTACTATTTATATTGAATTACAAGAAACTATGAACTTTACATTGAATTGCAAAAACCTATGAACTTAAAACCATGAACCAGAAAATTTCTGTACTCCATATGGTGTTAATGAAACACTGAATTCCTTACTATAAGGAAAAAAAACAAAAAAAAAACAATAGAATATTTTAATAATTGTGTATATTACTACTTAAAAGTAATAGGTTATTGAGATAATCATTATGCTTATTTCCCAACCCCTTGGAGACAAATGCACTTATCACCCTTTATTACCCACTTTTTTAGGTGGAGTGCATTTAAAATTAAAATGAATCTAATGACATAGAATGATATATTTAATGTTATTATATTTTTTAAGTCTTATGTTTAACTTAATGGTTTTGAATATTCCAAGGGATTAGTTTTAAAAGTAATAAGGATGACATGAAATGACTTAATTTTAATTAATGTTGGATTACGAGTGTAAAACTAAATGAGAATGCCTTGTAAAAATAGTGATGATGACACATTCCCACATTCACTACCCCACCATTAAGTCATCACTTTTACACCCATTTTCACATCTATGATAAGGAATTAGTGAGAAGCACATCACTATATGTCATTTTCATTATTTTTATATATTAACAAATACACACCTTTCCTCTAAGAGGGTAGATGTGGGATGGCTAAAGTGTGCATTTATTTCAACTATACGGAAGGTATATAGTTAAGTGGTGAAAGTATGTATTTATTTTAACTATATGCTATCCTCACTACTTTTACCTTTCTTGTTCATTTACTTTTAAATATGTGTTAAAGAATTATTTAGAAATATTTCACTTTATGTCATTTTCATTACTTTTGCATGCTAACAAATGCACCTCTTTTACCAAAAAAGGTACGTGATGTATCTGTTATAATTATATGTCATCTTCATTAGTTTTACATCTCATCCTCATGTCATTTACAATTGTGATAAGAAATTATCGATAAATAGTCACTACATCTCATTCTCATTACTTTTATATTCCAATAAATGCATACCTATACTTATATAGTTGATAATGAAAGTACACATTTTTTGTAACTATATACCATCCTCACCACAAATGTGATTTACCACAAATATGCTTTATCCTCATTTACTTTTATACTTATAATGGGGTATCATTGAAAAAGGCATCACTTCATGTCATTCTAATTACTTTTACATTTTATTTTCATTAATTTTACTCCAATGAAAAATAGCAAATAATACATCTTAAATGTAAGTTAAGTGACATAATTTGATGTAAAATTTAATTGAATTATAAAATTATTAGAAAATTAAACAACTAACATTTTTGAAATATAATTTTCATATTTTTTATTTAATAAAAACGATAACATTTTTAAAATTATTTTTTTTCATAAAAATAAAATAAATTGATTTTAAAATATTAAAAAAATATTATTCAAAATTTATTTTTTTTAAAAAATAAAAATAAAAATTTTTACAGTATTAAAAAAATATTATTCCTATCAAATTATTTTCAACTTAAATAAAAAATAATAAAATAAACTCAAATCAAAAATAATAAAATAAACCTTAATAAACCTTTTACTTGCATATTTCCATCTTAAGTTAAAATCTCGATTACTTTCATCAATATTATATGAGAATCTTTTCAACTCATTAATGTACACTGCCATATTAAGCAAATTGTTTTTCCTACTTAAAGTAAAAATGGAAAATATTAAATATTAGATTTTTTTAATAATCATTTATTTAAAGATTAGTAGGAAAATATGAATGCATATATTTATGAGTAAATTATGAGTAAATTGATATTTAATATATATATATATATATATATATATATATATATATATATATATATATTTTAAATATTGTTTAGTCTAGTGTTTATGTAGGTGTGAGAGTTTCCAATAATTATTGGTAGAATAGAAGGATTTAATTTTTATCAGATATTTTTTTTTTTGTGAGCTGCGGTATTTCTATTATCTACAACAATTATAAAAGTACAAAACTTAGGAGCCTCAATCTGCCCCGTAGGGAAACCAGATCTGTTGGCTCCTATACATCAGGCATTCAATAAAGTTTTCATGCTGGACAATGTCAAAAGCATAGCAGGACATTAAGCCCTCTTTCACCATGTTTTACCAAAAAACTATTCTTTCCCAGTCCTACTTGACAGACCCAGTTTTACTACTACTGCTATGGCATACAAAATAATATTCAAAAACCAGAGCATTGGCATTCTAAATTGCAAAGAGAAACAGTTAACAGGCCTCTTGGTTCACCGCATTTCCTCTTCCTTCTTTGTTGCTGTCGTTGGCCTTCCCCAGCTCCTTCAACATCGCTTGAATTTCCTTGAGGTGCTCGTTCTGTTGCCTCACCAGCTCTTCCACGTTAGCTACCTCCTTTTTTGTTGCCGCTGTTTCCTGCGCCATCTTCAGCATCTCGGTCGCGACTTGCTCCAAGGCCTTTGCCAAGAGGTGCTTCAACACCCAGTAGGTATGGAGAGCGCGGCGGTAAAGGGTAAGTCTGCCTCGTGTGTTGCCTGGGTCCGGCAGCTGCGAGGTCCATTCCTCCATCTCCGGGTCGGAGGGTTCCTCTAACACCCTGTCCTCCATGGCATCAATGATTTTCCTTATGTCTACATTTGTTTCCAAATTGTAAGCCTGTTCGGCTTCATGCACCGCCATGCTGATCGACTTATTCCCCCTTTTCCGTCTTCTCTGCGTCTGGTTACCCTCCGCATTGCTGGTTGATTGATGGGGGCGTCCTCTTCCTCTCTGCTCTTGCGTCTTCCATCTTCCACCCTTTCTGCCTCGCTTCGTTCCTTTACTGCTCTGCCCAGTTTTGAAATGCTTGCTTCTAAGCCCTTCCCCCTGACTGTACTCCATTTCATCTGAACTTTCTATTTCTATTTTAACTTGGCCCCATTCAAAGTGCCTGCCCTCAGCAGCCTCCCTCTCAGTCTGGACTGTCTTATCTCTTCGCTCTCCCATTTTTGTGCGTTTGAGGCGCTGGTTATGGTTTCTCTGCCAAGTCGCCCCTTCTCTCGCCACCTTCTTCGAATTTCTGTTGCCTGTCATTCTTCCCCTGTTCCTTCTTATAGAATTCTCGCCACCTTTTCGCTTATGATGGGATTGCTCCCCACTTCGTATCTCCCTTACGCTTTGAATGATGGTTTCGGTGATGATAACCGGTTTTCGTTTTGGGCCGCGTCCCTGCTGATCTGAATGATCATTAATTGCTGATGTCAGGGAGTTAAGGGCGCCGTCCTTCTGTCCTGTCCTCATTGCCGCCTGATCTTGCCTTATTCTCCTTCTCCCGCTCCACGCGGAATTTTGATTACCCTTGTGCTGTGTCATGGTTATCATTGTCGATGAGCTGTTTTAATCCGTCCCATTTTGCCATCGATGCCTGATTGGTCCAGCTGTCATCGACTTTCTCCAATGATTCTTTACTTCCCCAATTCGCTAAGCAGTCCGCGGGTTTATTGCCCTCTCTTCTTACATGCGAAGTGATCTTGTAATCGATCCCTTTCAACGTTTCCTCGATATCTCGGACTATACTCGCATTTCTCCAACTTTTAACTACCTTCTCCCATTGTTTCCCTTGGATTAATTTCCTTATCGTACCCACGACCAGGGCAGAATCTCCTTCAATTTCTATCTTCCTATATCCGTTTCTTCTGGCAATTTTGAGACCCTGATACACAGCCATAAATTCTGCTTCGTTATTAGTCATTGTTCCTCCGTGTTCTGCATAGATCCATTCAGTCTCTCCTTGTCTGTTTTTGAAGATTCCTCCGAAACCAGCTGGTCCTGGATTCCCCTTCACTGCCCCGTCAAAATTGAGTTTAATGAACCCTTCCGGTGGCTTCCGATAAACTGCGTGACTTTGGTTTGCTATAGGTTGGTGCTGCTTTGTTTTTTGCTGGTAGATCATCCCCTGTTCCAAGTTCAGTTTGTTTAGGATCTCTGTTTCTGCTTCAGAGGTTTTCCAATCTTCCTCTGCCCAGTTTTCCGCTAGTATTGATTCTCTAATTTGTCTTAGTGTTCTTTTCCAAACTTCTTCCGGATCTGAAGATTTCCCTTTAAAGATTCGACCATTTCTCTCTTTCCAAAGATTCCATACATTGAAGCCTGCTGTAATGCTCCAGGCTCTTCTTACTATCTTGCTTTTAAACTTTCCTTCTCCCCATTCGCATAGGGTTTGGATTATATCATGCGGGTTTCTTTCCGTGGCCGAGAATAAATTTCTAGTCTTTTCCCATTGGAATTGGGCCGCACTGCATCCATTAAGAAGGTGTTCCTGGTCTTCTTCGTCTGAATAACAGAGGCAGCATCTTGAAGGGCCTGAGAAGCCTCTTTTTTGAATTCGATCCCAAGTTAAAATACGTTTTCTTCCTACCAGCCATGCGAACATTTTGATCTTCGGCCACCATTTATTTCTCCATATCCTTCTCCACTTTTTCTCTTCCTCCCCCTACTCTTGCTGTATCTTTACTTTATATGCTTCCTTTATGGTGAATGCTCCTTTCGTTTCTTTGCCCCATCGTAGGATATCCCTTCCTCCTCTCTTTTTATCTTCCTGGAGTCTAATTCCTTGCCAAATATAGTTTTTTGATCTTCTGTTGCATTCCTTTTCCATTCCTCCAGAGGTTTCCATTCTCTCCATTCATCATTTCCTCTTTCTTCCATCCAATAATCTTTGACCTTAATGAGATCTCTGTCCATACCTGTTCTGTAGATTTCTTGCATTCCTTGTAGGTTCAGCATTTTGTCCCTTTGTTGCCAAGCTTCATCCCAAAATCTCGCGATTTGGCCTCCTCTGATTTCCCAGAAAATATGCCTGTCAAATAATTCCCTGCTTTGAATGGTTAGGTTCCATATGTCTGATCCTCGAGGCATTTCTTGTTCCCTTAGAATTTCTTCTGGGGTGGATGGCATATTGTATTTTGTTGTCCAGATTTCTTTCCATAGGTCCGGCCCCCCTTGCATCCATCTCCATCTTAACTTGGCTGCTAGCACTTGATTTAAAGTCCATGGGTCTCTAAGGCCTAGACCTCCTTTTTCTTTTGGTTTGGTTAGGCTGTCCCATGAACAGAGGGCCCACTTCTTTTGTTGCTTAGGTCCTCCCCAAAGAAATTTTCTGTAAATCTCTACAAGCTTATTGCATATTCGTTTTGGTGCTGCCATCACTGATAAGGGGTATATCGGAATCGCTTGAATGGTGTATTTAAGCACAACAACCCTTGCTGCCAGGTTCAGAGAACGGAAAGTCCAATTTTCCAGTGTTTTCAAGATCTTCTCTAGGACGTTCTTCCAATTTCCTAGTTTCAGGGAAGAGGAGTCTAGCATAGTTCCTAAGTATTTGGTTGGGAGATCCCCTTTCCTGTAGCCCAAGATCCTGGTTAAATGGTTTTTAATAGGTTCCACTGTATTAAAGAAAAAAGTTATGGATTTCTCATTATTAACCTCCATGCCTGAGCCTTCCATAAATATCTCTAAAATTCTCTTTATCCTTATCACCTCTTTCATGGATGCTTTGCAGTATATCATTATGTCGTCCACGAACTATTGGTGGGTGACTGTAGTTTGATTTCCCCATAATCTCAGGCCCTGTATTTTCCTTTCTCTTAATTCTTTCTTGAAGTATCTACCTAATCCTTCTGCTGCTATTATGAAGAGGAAGGGGGATAGGGGGTCCCCTTGACTAAGGCCTTGTGTAGCATTGAACGTAGTTGTTGGAGCCCCATTTAACAAGATAGAGAAATTCGGGGTAGAGATCATGCTTAAGACCCATTTCACCCATCTGTCACAGAATCCAAAGGCTTTAAGGATAGCTTCTAGATAATTCCAGCTTAACCTATCATAGGCTTTTGATAGGTCTAATTTGATCAGCATACCTTTTTCTTTCTTCGTTTTCAAAGTGTGGATTACTTCCTGGGCCACCACTAACCCATCCAAGATCTGCCTTCCTTCTACAAACCCGGTTTGCTCTGGGGAAATAATACTTGGCAGGATCGATTTCAGCCTTTGAGCCACTACTGATGCCACTATCTTGTAGATAATGTTACAAAGAGCTATGGGGCGAAAGCCTTCTGCTTGATCTGCCTGATTGGTTTTAGGAATAAGGGTCAGCAGGGTTGAATTTATTCCTGGCCATATTCTTTGATTTATTCTAGCTTCCTCTACTACCTCCAAAACTTCTTCTGCAAGAAAATGCCACCCAGCTTGGAAAAATTCTACCGTATACCCATCCGGCCCAGGAGCTTTATTCCTTCTCATGTTTCTGACTATATCCTCCACTTCTTCCATCGTAACTTTCCTCATTAGGGCCAAGTTCTGATCTCTGGTCACCAGATTTGGAATCTCCCTGCTTATCTTTGATATGGCTTCTGATCTATTACCCTGAGTTTCCTTTAATAGATTTTTGAAATGATTGACCAACACTTTTTCAATTTCTTCATGTTGGAGAACTCTTTGACCTTCTTGATTTTTTATTGAGAAGATTCGGTTTCTTTGTCTATGTTGTACCATCGCTTTATGAAAGAACTTAGTATTCCTCTCTCCTTCCCTAAGCCATTGAACCCTTGATTTCTGTCTCCATAAAATCTCTTCTTGTTTCCTTCTTTCTTCTAGCTGATTTAATATAATACCTTCTTCCTTTGTTCTCTCTTCCTGAATGCCTTCTAAGATATCTATCTGCTGCAACTCTTCCATTCTCTGCTCCAGTTGCTTTTTCTCCTCTAGAATATTACCGAATTCTTCTTTATTCCATTTTTTTAACTTATCCTTCATTTCCTTCAGTTTGAGTTGAAAGGTGTGCATCTTATTTTTTCCTCTTTGATCACTCATCCTCCACCATTCTTCAAGTTTCTCAATCAGTCCTTCGTTTCTTAACCAGAAGGCTTCGAATCTAAAGGGTTTGTTGGGAGGTCTTTGCTTTAGGTCTATTTCCATTTTAATCGGCCAATGGTCCGATCCTGCTACCGGGAGGATAGTGGCTTCTATGAATACATCCTTCATCATTATCTGTTCTGAGATTAGGAATCTGTCAAGTCGAGAAGCTATTTGATTAGCTCCCCCTCTGCGATTATTCCAGGTGTGATTTCCATTAATGGTTTGAATATCTATCAGTTTCTGCTCCCTTATCAAATCTCCGAACTGCTCCATTGCTTTATCCATTCTCCTTAGCCCTCCTCTTTTTTCCCCTGAGGTTTTAATCAGATTAAAATCCCCTCCTATAATCCATTGTTTTCCAGGTATTAGGCTTCTCAAAGCTTTTAAATTATGCAGAAAGTTTTCCTTTTCTCCTTGGATATGTGGTCCATACACCCCTGTTATAATGACCTCCTCCACCGTTCCTACTATTCTTGCTGTTCCTGTTAGAATTCTTGGGAAGCTCATCCAATTACTAAATTGAATTTCTTCTGGGTTCCAGATTATTACCAGACCTCCTGCGCTCCCGATCGCATCCTGTCCCATCATTTCATATCTGTTCTTGTTTCTATTCAGAATTTCTCTCATTTTCTCAGTACTTATTTTTGTTTCTTGTACTATCATTATACTGGGTTTTTCTTTTTTCAGTCTGTCATTCAAATACCTCTGTTTGCCTCTGCTGTTGAGGCCTCTTATATTCCAGCTTGTAATGATCATCGTAACAATTTCGGAGGGGATTGGAATACCTCTGAGAGAGGTATCACTCTACCTGAATTGACGAGCATCTCTCCCACTTCTTGAATTGTTTCACTCATTGTTCTTCTACCTCTTTTTTTTCCTCCCTTGCCAATGCTACTCATTCATATGTTTTGTGTTTCCTGTTTCTCCATTTTCTGGCTTTCTCCATCTTCTATTAGTCCCTTTTTTCTTTATATCTTTGGAATGATTCTTTGTACCTCTGTTTTTGATCCTCTGGGATAAATCTTTCATCGAGCCTCTTCCATTCTTGTAGAAGCTTCGCCATTACTTGTTCTTCTTCTTCTCCTTTTGCTTTCTGTGGGTCTATTTCCATTTCTCTTTGGTCCTCTTGGGTTTCTCTTAGGTTTTCTACCCTCCCTTGATCCTTATTCATTTGATCTGTCTCTTTGTCTACATTTTCTTTTATTACTTCCATTCCTTCTAATTCTTCTTCCTCGTTTGCCTCTGTTTCTATTTCTTCTTCCTGCAGAATTTGAAACTTATTCGGTGATTCTGTGCTCTGGGGTCCTTTTTGCTTGCCCATCTGAGTCTTGTTGCTTCCTCTCTTTTTCCTTCTTTGCACTTCTCTGAAATCTTCTTCCTCTTCTCCTGCTTTTCTTGTTGCATTTCTCCTCTCATTTTCCGCTTCCCTTTCCTTTTCGGCTAGAGTAATGGGGCATTCACGATATAAATGGCCATACTCATGGCATCTTCTGCAGCGGAATGGGATATGTTCGTAGTCGATTGTTTGATGCCAGATCTCGTCATGATATTCCAATTCTATTGTATCTGGAAGTGGCTCTGTGATGTTCATGTACGCGCATATTCTAGCATATGTTGTATATCTTCCTCTCTTTGTCGATTCTGCCACTTTTACAAACGATCCTATTGCATTTCCTATGCCTTTAAGGATCTCTGGGTCCCAAAATTCTGTTGGTAGGCCGAAGAGTCTTATCCATATCGGGGCAGCTAACATCCTCTCCTTCTCTGGGTTATAGCAGTCTACCCAGTCTCTCATAAACAGTCCGGCATTGTTCATGAAATAGGGTCCTTCCTCAAAGATCCGTTCCCTATCTTCTAGATTGGAGAATATTACTGTAAAAAACCCTTTCGCTCCCAACTTGACTTCCACATGTCCTTTTGGTTTCCACCTCTGTTGGATCCATCTAAGTAGATCTTTCTCAGCTGGCCAATATCCTACGAACTTACAAATCAAAGCATAATCTCTCATGTAGCTTCTGTAATTTTCTAATCTATTGGGCAGAATTACAAACCTGGGTTTGTTCGTTGCCCTTGGTAGACATTTTCTTGGTACTCCTGATCTCCTTTGTGCTCCTGCTGCTGAAGTTTCGCCTTCATTTGTTCTCTCTCCTTCCTTCTGCCGCTCCTTCCTTGCTTCCCCCATTATTACTGCCTTATAGGAGGGGATCTCTCCCCTCCCTTGCTCCGTTCCCATCTCTTCCAGTCAGCAGTTACCCTTGGCTTATCCCGCACTCTTTTGTTTCCGTTTTGTTCTTCTCCAGAAATCTGGTTTGCTGAGGTCTGCATTTTTATGAGATATTTTAATATAAATGTGATTGATATAAATTAATAAATATATATTAAAAAAAATATCCAAATAAATAATAACAATATTTAAAAATTAATAATAATAATATATAATAATAAATTAATAATAATAATAATAATAATAAATTAAATTAGTTATATAATGTAATGTAATGATGATAATAATAATAAAATAATTATTTTAGAATAATTATGAAATGATTATTTCATAATAAAATTTGTGTTTTTTTATTATTATTCACATAATTATTATTTAAATATTATTAAATGAATAATAATTATATTAATAATAATATAAAAATATTATTAATAATAATATAAAAATATTATTAATAATATTAATAATCATAAAAAATTATTATTATTATTATTATTTAAAGTTTGGTATGACTACATCTTCAGCATGTCTAATATATCACTATGATTGGGGCGGGGAATTTTATCAGTGACTTCACATTAAGGAGTGCCTTAATAAAGCACCCGATCACCGTTTATCCAAAACCTCGTTGACTAAAAAAATATATTATGAATAACAATAATTATTAGTATTAATAATAGTCTTATATTAATAATAAAAATAAAATATTGTTAAGTGTTGACAATTAATAATATAAAATAATAATAATTAATATTATTATCAACATTAATTAATAATTGTTATTATTGATATTATTATTAATCTAATTATATAAAAGTATTAATATTGTATTTTCAATACTTAATAAATATAATAATATTAATCCAAGTACACATAAATTTAAAAGAAAACAATATAAATATAAAAAATTAAATTTTATTATGATTATAGGAAAAATACACTTAGAATAAAAAGTAAAGGCAATGAAGAAAGCATGAATTTGCACATGATCGACAATGGTTGGAAATCGCCAACAATTGTTGGCGATGGTTGACAAAGCCCCATTCTCACTATCTTTGTCGCAATGTGACAAAAAAAATGACAACCAATTTTAAACATTATAACACCAATGACAACAATGGAATTTACTAACATTGAAAGAAATAAAATTATATTTAATGAGATATATTTTAGTTCCCACATCAACAACAAATTCCACAATAAAACCTAACTTTCAACATTTGACCAAAACACAATTATTTTATGCCAACCTCTTCCAAAACACACTTAGGACGGTGATAGAAGCTACATCAATTTAAATCAATAGGATAATGATCACAATACTTACACTTTCAATTCAATCCGTTCCCATTTTCATTCCTAATTCTCTTTGTTGCAAATGATATAAAGTTTCAACATCTAATTTAATTCCATTCAAAACATGAATATGCTCATCAACAAAATGTGGATAGAAACCATGTCTTCTATCAAACCTTGTGCGAATATAGGTAACAAAACTAATGGTTTCTACAATAACTTTAATTTCTGAAATTTAATACACACCATCTTTGTTCTCCATATTTGCATTTCATTGATAGAAAGATATGATTGAAATTAGTACATGCACACATAAATAGATAAATGTAAACAAAAATGTTGATATATGCTTTTGGTTCTTTCATTCTAAATCCACAAAAAAAATGATCATACATAGAACTAAAGAGATTCAAAACAATGAAAAAAAAGTAGAAACAGGTACAATTCAACTAAGCAAAGAACAACATTACCTCAAAAAAAAGCTACTTACCCACACAATTACTTCCAAATGGTAAATTTACTTAGTTTACCAATTAACAACTATATTTAAATCATCAGCAAGAAGAACAAGATCCTATCAATTTCCATGCAAATAATAGCTAGAAACAACAACAATTATAGTCAACCAATCATTTTTTTATGAAAAACATCCCAAAACACTAAGCATAAATCAAGACAAGTACCCTGAAAATCATATCGTCTACAATCGTTCCTCATTTTTATTTCTAAGTGCAACATATGCATTGTCTTGCAATTTAGCATAACATTGAAAACAGAAAGACGGTGAAATCCACAAACCAACTATCGAATTCACTCTTGATATAGATGTAAACATCAAACCTAACCTCTCTCTATCTCCAATATCCATAGTGGCTCGTTGCAAATTCATCCCCTGTGATTTGTGAAGTGTAAACGCCCATGCCATTTTGAATGGAATTTGTCTAAGATTCCACCTAACAATAGGCACAATTGACACAACATTAAAGCAGTCGTTATCAAAGGGAACACCCTATTACTTTTCAAAAATTATTGTAGCGAATTGCAGAAGTTGTGGAGGCTTCGAACCAGGTGCATAGAAAATACATTCAATATATCCAAGTGCACCATTAACCAACACAACCTCAACCCACAAATTACACATTAACATCACATGCTCTCCATGACATAGAATCACTTCACGCTCCAACACATCATCATCATTCTCACCAAATTTTCTTCTTCTAGCGCATTCTACAACATATCTTACAACATGAAAATTTAATGATTTAAGCATCTTCTGGTTGTCCAAATTGACGAGATTATTCATTGGGAAGAAGTGAATAGAAGAATCAAATAAAAACATTTCTTGTCGATCCAAGAATCTATCAACATGCATCATAAGAAGATCCCAGTCAGTAAGAAAAGGCTCTTCATTTCTAATATTGATTAGAATATTGCGAAAAGTCCTTTGTCTTAGATTGTCTCCTTGCTGCCTATATATTTTGTCCAAACTCACGACAATGTTGAAGCTTTCCCACAAAACTTTCCCAGCAGTTCTACCTACATACAAGGGTTTATCCTTGATAGGAGGTAATTGGCCAAGGTCGGTGATGAGAATGACAGGCCTACTACCAAAATGACAACCTTTACTTTCAAGAAAAGGCTTCTCGTAAACAACAATCTATTTGTATGAGAAGCATAATACCTATTAAGATCATCTCATCAATCAATATATAGCAAATATGCATCATTTCTTCTTGAAATACTACTAGAGTCTGGCCAGAAAATGGTTTCATATCTTTCATAGGAATTTTTAAGGAAGAATGTATTTTTTTTCCATGAATGTTAAAAGAAACTATACCAGTTAGATCGAACAATAAAAATAGTCTTTTATCAGTTGTTGTTGAAGCTTAAAGAGTGTGATAAATATAGTGAATGAGTGAAGACTTCCTAGTTGTAGCAGTTCCATGAATAATCATTTTCAAAATTAAATCATTCCCACAAATAAAAAGGTGTTGAAAAATAATCTCAAAATCAGCCAATTATTTGTCTGATAGACACAAAGATGACAAAAATGTCTTCGTAACCAAGCTCACATTTACAACACCCCCAAGATAAGCATATTTTATAAGATGGATCCCTCTTTCCAAAAAATCATTTGGGACCATTGATTCCTTCCAATTGTAATGAATATCAAAGTCCCTTCTACCAGGATTGTCAAGGTCTAAAATTCTTACATTGCTTGGAGGAATTATCTAGGAAGAAACCTGCCACTCTTCCAAGTCTCGATCAACATTTTCTTCATGTGCAAGGGGATCAACATCTTCTTCATCGACTCCATTTAGAAAAGGGCCTCAATCAACATGTTGAACACAATATCTGAAATTCCTCCAATTCTAAATGATAATTTTAGTTGAAATCCCTATATCAGAAGAAATGTCATGAAATGGCTTGTATAAAAGCAACTCACTCCGTGAAAAGGTTCCAAACTCTTCAAACCCAGCATCAGGAACAACATAAAATCATGGCCAAACATGAACAATAGAAATGTTATCTTGCGACATCCATGGTTGTTGCCTATGGTTGGCATCAAAACGCCATGATCTTGTTGCTTATATCAACCACAAAGCTTCCAAAAAAACAAGATAGGTTTGATATAACTGAATGAAATTGTTTTCCCATGAAACCTCATCAGAATACAGTGATAACTTTTTTTACACGTTTTTCCCAACATTCAAAGATAAAAAATTGCATCTACAAGAAACAAGAGGGGGTTTTGGGAACCAATGCTGGGTTTCTTGAGCTCTAATGTCACGCTCAACAAGAATTTTAGTAAGAAACCTTCTATATGCAGACAGCGCAGGAGCCTTAGACGTACTCCCACCAGCTACACTTATCAATATTTCGTGATGACTTTCTAATCTTCTCTATGCCTTTGAAGCATATTTCGATATATATTTAAAGATTACATGTTGAGAGACAATTCACTAGAAATGAAAATTTTCTTGCCACGTTGTTAAAAGATTGACATTGTGAACATTTAAACGGTCATCATTTCATGCCAGTTCACATTTTTTCTTCCCTTTTTCATCTATATACAATGTTGACACTACACAAACCTCCCTAGGAGCATCATAATGACACAGAAGGATAGATCCTTTTTTATGTAGACACGAACTAACGCTACATTTCACATGCCTTTCCACATGATTCACCAAATGCTCATAATCTTCTTTAGGATTAAAATAAAAAGAATTACGTATTTAACAGGTATGGATCGTCATTCAAACTTTGAGAGGTCATGACATTTCGACGATGCATGTCATGGGGATTCTAGGCAGCAACATGTTTGTCGAAATAGCACTTTGTAGTGCCAACAAAAATAGACTTGGACCAATCAAATGTTTCCATATCTAGTGCTCTAGGAAACCACAAAATCCATGAATGTGGTCTGAACTTCTATTCTACCACTCGTACGTGAAATAATTAAAAACATGCAATTAACATACAACTAACAACTATTAGAACATACCTTTTGGTTAAACGATCAATAAAAAAGGGAAAAAGGGAAAGATAACAAACCTATACTAGAAATCCTTAGCACCAAGATATCTCTGCAAAACCACCTCTTAGAAGATATTGAATCTTTAGTGCATGTATGTAATGACTATATGTGGGTACTGAATAACATTTTCAATTTTTTTGGCATGCTCATTTTGTCAGGAACAATGGCTATTTGAAGGCATTAAACTATGCAGTTCAAGCCACTTTGTGTCTGTTGCACTCAATGTAAACAATAAAGTAGGGATACCCAATTGGGTGATTATGTATGTCAGTTCAAAATGACGCTTTTCCCAATAAGCCCTTTCCCCCTAAGACAAGATCCAAAATATATTAATTTTTCATCCAATTTATTGTCTGGTATATCATGTAGCTATTTCCGCAACTCCCATACAATTTCACGTGCATTTTCATGAATACTCTTCTTCAAAAAGAAAGAAGTTGTTCCTTGACTTCGATCATGCAAAATCATATTCCAAAAGAAATATTGAAACTGAGTATGGCTTCCAAATATTTGATCATAATATATGAGTAAATACAAACCATATTCATGCATCTCAACATTTCAAATATGTGTATGCAACCAATCACCATCTCCTGTAGGGAATAAATTCGAGAATTCCATGTCCAACAATCCTTCAATCTTATATTCGTTAATGGGAGATGTACCTATATTAGGCTAATCCACTGGTGTAATGGATGTGTAATCTATGTTCTCAATGAATCCTCTTATTTAATCAACTTCCCTAGATTCATTAGGAAAGAAGGAAATAAACGACAACGGGTGACAATGAAAAGAATTAGTACCCTCCCTATCAATCTCTGCATCCTCCCTAGCTATTTCATCAATATCGCTATCAACAAATTGAAGCCTACTAGAGACATCTGTAGGCCTTTCTAGGAGAGAAGTAGCCGAATCCATGTCAACTTAACCATCCATGTAGTTCTTGTCCATTTTTATTTTGTAAACTAATCCATCCAACACACATTGTCTCTTCACGTAATATTCATAATATTTGGATTGAACACCTCATCTTCTCACAATAAAAAAATCTAATTGTTCAACCCGTAATGGAAGCTTCCTTACAATGGAAGAAATATCTTGCAAAAAACTTATTGTGTACCCACTATATTTATATTGAACACCATGATCATGCGACACTTGCGAAATTAGATTTACCCATGCTATTAACATCTCTTCTACTTGGGTCAAAACTCTTAAAACCTCTAGTTGTTCACATGGATCCATGTTGTTTAATTTGGAAAAGTGATGGGTACCTTTCTCACCCTTACATATTTTACAAATGGGCTCCTCAGGCCATCCTACAACTTGTATACCAGGATAACATTCATTTCACACTTGTCACATATGCAATGTAGACAAACTATCAATCCTGGACTAAAAGTTTTTATGGACCTTAACTATGTCACTGCTAAAATGGGAGGGAGAAATTTCATTTTCTCTTGTAAGCACAGCTCTAGGCTAGTGATGATTTGAAAATATATGGAAAATTACAGCATTACTTGCATCATTACTTTCCATAAATGAATGTGAATCCATTCTTTGACATTGGATAGAGTGGTCCAAACCCTACTTCCAAGGAAAAAACTAACCTTTATGAGAATGAAGAGAAATCTACAAAAAAAAGTAAAATTTCACAATCAAATAACACAACAAACACATAGAGGATGCACATTATTTTCATTGTGTCTCTGCCCAGGTGTGGTTGGAGGAACTGATATTCCTTGAAATCGATGCATATATGTTCCTTGACCATTATTCATCTGACCAACATGCTGAAAGGAAATAACATGAAACATAATATGTGCAAAAAAATATAAATTTAAAATTCACAAGTGCAAAACCATCGAAAACATAAATGCATAAACCACCTATGGTGCACCAAGAATATAAGTGTCCCCACAATCTCTATCATGAAGGAAATTTTCTCTAAAGGTGCGGGCACAAATGTTGCTTCCAACATTCCCAATAGACTGACCCAAATTTCCAACCATACTAGGAAGCATATTACTATCAACAAGAAAATAAGTTGCAGCAACACGATCATTTGAATCAGAGTGCATATATTCCATCACAACATCTCTCCAACCATTTCTATCACACTCACAGTCCTCACTTCTATGAAGCCTCCCTAGGAAAAGACATAATCGCAAAAAAAAAAATGAGCTAAGAAAATGCATCGAACAACAAAAAAATATACAAACAATTAAGAGAAAAGCAAACCAACATTTTCTTCAAATAGAATGACCCAAACTCATGATTATCAGCACCTTCTATTTCAACATTTTCCAAATTTTGGCAATTTTTTGGTTCAACTTGCCCTTTAAGAATGAATCAAGGTCTCACATATTCTATAGTTAGTTCCCCACAAACAATCATTTCTATAGTCTTCTAAAAAACTAAAAGGGAAACAACACAATAATAAAAAGTTCACTTCAACAAAAAAGACAATAGAGGAGTAAAAACATTTTAAGTGCCTTCTACTGTTGCAACAAACACATAACACATAGATACTAGAGCACCAACTATATTGACTACATAGTTGTCAGTAGGAATGCTATGACCCTCATTGACAACAAAGTGTCCCATAGTTTCAACCATCTCAAGAAGGCTATCACCACCACCCATTAAAATAGATGTCGTGATTTGTTTGCTTCCATCATTTTGAACACCTAATAAATTTGCAACTCCTTCATTGTTTTCAAAGAAAACATCCTCCTCATCCATATGAACACTCTCTTTCCAAATAGAATGTCACCAAAGAAAATCAATGTTAGTAAAGATTGAATAACACAAAAATATCTTTGACATTGAAAACATATAGGAAAAAAATCATTTAAACAAAATTTTCCTCATATTTAAGCACTCCCATTTTCATACTTACAATTTCATCGTCCCCTTCTTGGTGATTTGTTAAAGCTCATTTTTCTCATTGCTATGCACCTCTTATCCATTCTCTAATGACATCATTATTTTTATTATACAATTTCCATTGGTATTTGTTTGTTCTTTGGCATGTACTAGGAGAACGAGGTTTTTTCGCACCTCTTGCTTCTTCTGTGGTTGAAATCGACTGCAAGAATTGGCAGCAACAATAAAGAAATTGGAACATGCAGCAACATGTTAGTAAAGTATTCAGGAGCAGGTCTACTGTGGGACACTGGTACCCAATAGTGTCCATTGATTTCCATGAGCATGCTATGGCCGGTATGATGGTTTTAAGGCAGGGATATGCCTTGGTTTTTGTATCTTCCGATGCAAGGAAGCCTTTCCAAGCGATGTATTGTCGAGGATGGGGGTGCCAATGGAACATGGAAAGTGAGTGACTGCATGGAAGGGGTGACCTGATTCACAAGGGACTCTGTAGCAGATAAGGGAAGGTCATGGATGGATTTGTTTTTGTCATTAGCAATGCCAGATGGAATCAAATGCACATTTGGAGCGCACCCTCGAACAATGAGTCAGTAACTTTTCTCTGAGGGGAAAAGTGACATAGGATTATAGCGTTGGACATTGGATGAAGATTTGAATTTGCAGTGGATTCTGGACTTCCTGGGAAGGAAGTCGATCCTAGTATTACTTTTAGGGTGGATGTGTGAGCCTCTGGATTCCCTTGTTGCGGATTCATATTATTTTATTTTCTAGTTGAGAAAATGTACATATGTGTCTATGTATATGTGGTTATTGTAAATATCGTAATGAGCTATGTTATAAAGCTCCAATATGCGGTATGTTGTCATGATGTTTTGATTTTAAGCAGATATTTCATTGTAAATACTGCAATGAGCTGTGCTGTAAAGCTCCATGGGCAGTATGTTTTGTTTTTAGCAATCATGTTGGTTATAGGTGTCATTGAACACTAAGGACTGTGTTCCCCCAAGGGGGAGGGTTCAGTAACAACCCTGGTGAAAATTCCATGTAAAAATATATAAATACCACGGATGATGGGACACATATTCCATGCTAAAAGGTGGGAAGGACATCCTAGTGTGTGTTCATTTGGTTTTTTGTGGCTACGGAAATTGGAAAAGGCAATGGTTAAGGCATCAAACAGGTAAAAAAAGGCATTTTGGCACATTTATTTATGGAAATAATGGAAATTACAAGAAAAGGAAGGTGAAAGGTCGCAGGTTGCATGTGAGGAGGAAATTGAAGGAAAATAATTGAGAATGAAGAGAATAGAGGCCTCACTAATAAAAATTCTTCTCAGGATCAGTTGGCAAGGCTTGGTCAATTTAGCTTTGGAGCTCTCTCATTATTCTCTCTCTCTCTCTCTAATACTCTTTGATACTAAGTTTTCTTGGAGCACTTTGGAATTACAGCAATGTTACACAGTAATTTGTCACCATTGGTCACCGTCCCTGTTACCCCTGTTTCCGTACGTTGGAGGACGCATTCCGGGACTTGTGAGCAGTGACATAGCCTAAAAACACTTGCATTATGTTCCCCTGAGTATGTACTTCATGTTCCCTGAAGACACCTTCTGCAAATTATCCCTGAAAAGTGCCCTTTTTCCATTGGCGCGGGTCCACAGTGTCTTACCCGTGCCAATCACTGAGATCCTCAAAAGGGGGTGCGACCATTGGTGCTCTGTCTTAGAACAACACCCGCGGCAACCAAGTTTGGTAATGATTTTTGACAAACGCGCACCCATATGTTTTTTCCCTTCAGATCACGAAGTCTTTTGAGGATAAAATCCATCTGATAGAGGTCGAGAGTCATCATCTATCCTTGACATCTATCCACAACAGCTTTTCGGAGATAATGTCAATCCACAATGGGTGTCCTGGTGCATTGTATCTTCCTCCCTTCTCCATCTATAAAAGTCTGTCCTCATGCATTAGACAAGCTAGTTTTTGGAGCAATGCTAGTTGTGATTATGCTTGTCTTGAGTGATAGTAAGAGTCTTGAAGCATAGAGAGGTTATGCTGCCGGAAGTCTGAGAGAGAGGAGGTCTATTGCAAGACATACATAGTTGCTCGCCCAGCCAGAGGATAGGTTCAACGTCAGAACCTTGGTTGTATCTTTCTCTACTTATTATTCATTAATGAACGACTACTGTTATGGTTCCAATCTCATTGTTCATCATGATAATGTTTGATTTATTTCCTTTCTGACTGAAATATAGTTGTATTTTAGTGGATTTTATGCTTGTTCTCGTTTCGTTCTTTGCATGTGCAGGTATCCATACGCGGGGATCGCAAGGATTGTGACCTGCCGGAGCAAGGGAACGGGAGTATCAACTCTTCTTCGACATTAGCGTTGGACTCCAGGTTGGTTCTCGTAATCCACTTTCAGTATGCAACTAGGAACTTGCATAGTAGCGTGATTTGATTGTTGCTAGACCCATTTTGGGCTAGTGGGATCGCCTCTGTCCACAGAGGGGATTTACCTCTCCAACAATTTGGCGACTCCACTGGGGAGGAGCTATTTGTTGTTTGATTCATAAACCTTGGACGGAGTCTGAAGCACGGCCAGGCAGCCTTTGAAACGCTATTGCTTTGCATTAGCAGAGTAGATCAACGCCACTTCAGTCGATCTCCGGTTTGGTTTATGAACCGAACGGCTTGGATTTTGTCTTGCATGTTAGTTTTCTCTTGTCTGCTTGCATAGATGAGCTTTCTGGGTCAGCTTTGAACCTGTTTCTTGCTGTTAGACCTGTCTGAGTATTGTTGACCAGACCCTGGGCTGTTGTATTTATTTTTTGGGCCAGCAAACGCGGTTGGCGCGTTTTTTCCTCTCACAGTCTCGCCAGTTGGCACATGTTGCACAACAGAAACTCTCGCCAATTCCTGAATAGCACAAGTTGCAGGCTGACAGTCGCGCCAGCCCTGTGAATTTTGCCAGTGTGTTTGTTGGAAGCTCTTTAAACTCAGATTTTTGTCTTTATATATCTTTTGCAGCTTCTGGAAGTGTGTTGGACCTCTGTTTGACTGGTTGTTACCTTTATCCTTCAGTTGTTTGCTTATTTCTATCGATTTTGTATCCCAGCCCTAGAGCATCTAGTGGCTTTGCATGTCGAGCCTTCTGTGGGAAGTTTTGGTTTTTGATTATCCAGTCAACTTTTTGGTTGTTTTCCGCACCTGTCTAGTAGTTGTTAAAGCTTGTTATTCTGTGCTTCGGTCAATTCACTTCTAGCTTGTTTGGATTTTGCTTGACTTCATTTGAACTTAGATCACATGGTTCATTGAAGGTCTGTGCGCTTTTCCTTGTTTTGACAGTTCATCTTGGTGTTTCAGATTTGGTTCTCTTTGCATGGAGTGAATTTTGTTTGTTTATGCTTGTTAATATCTCTTGAAATTTGTTTAAATGCATTATGCCATCTTAAAAGAAGGAAAAACAAAGGATCTTTTTGCATTATATTAGTTAGCATTTATTGTTATTTGTTGCTTTTAAAAAGAAAAGAAAAGAAAAAGTTTCATTTCTTGTTATTAGCTGCATTAGGATCTTTGTTGTTTGTTTATTGTTCATTTTGTTTGTTTGAAAATCTCAACTCTCCTGTAGTTAGAATTCATTGAACGAAATGATATAATTTTGGCATATAGTGTGCATTTAGGAAGTTTTGAGATATCACATACGGTAGGACCAAAAAACTGAAACTTAATTGAAGATCAACTGTAAAATAAACCGAATGAACCTAACAACGCATTGGAACCTAACGCACATATTCTAGAGGTCTAGGCTAGAGACGTGTTCCGGCATCGTAAAACCTGGTAACTATTGCCTCGCTGATGGTTGGGTGATTCCTCCTGAGAGACAATAAGTACCAGTACGGATTGAGCTCCCACGTACCGTCGCGTATATACGGGAGACCCCACTAGGTTATTATCCTTTATCCATAGGAAGCTGAGTCTGCCGCCTTACAAGCCATAATGCACTGAACACAGCATTCGGGAAGATTGACTGCAGTACGGGAAGTCCTTGGTTTTCATTTGATTGCCAAGGTGTATAAGCAGTTTTACGGATTGTTTGGTAAACCTTTTTCCTAGAGTCTCCAGAGTAGTCACTTTTGATCCTTTTCAAACTCCTTAAAAGAAAAGGTGCCTATGAGCGTCTTGTCACTTCATGCTCATTAAACATTCGAAGGAGACTAGAGTCATCTTTTTGTCCTTTTCTCGACTCTTAAAACATGAAAAGGTCAAGTTGTGTCTTTGCGTCCTAAAATTTATTCGGCCACGATAACATTTACCCAATTAGATTTTGTTTGCGTTAGTTTGAGTAGGGGTTTTGTCTCGGTAGATTCCTTAGGTTTTGTGAAGTTTCATCCTGGCGGAATTACCAATTTCGTCTTCTTCCGAGATACCGGTTGTGAGTCTTCCTGTGGTTCCGAGTATACAACCACTTAGTTCTCGTGCCCCAGGCGACGAGACTTACCAGTTTCATTGGAACCCTACTTGGGAACCTTCTGAGGACAGTGTCCCTTTTTGGGACTATACTTCTCCTCGTGTTTCAGTCCCACCTTCTTCCTCTGACATGGAGGATTTGTCCCCTACAACGACTGATGAGTCCGTTGCGACGAGCGGTGAAATTCCCACCGCAACGGACCCTATACTTGTCAGTAGCACTCCCACTACTGCAAACCTACCACCAGGCTATAAAGCTTTAAGGGATACTATGCCCTCTGGAACTCCTTTCACGGGTTCTATTTGGTCACCACTCGCTTTTCCTACCACGGAGCCTTTTACTCCGCAAAGTCGCAGTACATCTGTTACCTCAATCACAACCGCTCCAACGGTCTGTGCAGCCTCTTCGACTCCTATTTTTAGTCGCCCTTCGGCTTCCTTATTCGGAGTCTTTGATCCCATGTCAAATGTCCCAACACAGGGGCCATACGATCCGTATTTGTCGTCTCAACCGGTTGTTGAGGTATCAGTTCCATTGTCAATTGATTGGGGCTCCACCTCTTTTCATGGTGGTCAAGTTTCATCTGCATAATCTCCATGACAACCCCCTCAAGACCAACAAGGGCAATCCTTCCATGGAAACCCTTTCACTTCTGGTGGTCCGTTTTTCTCTTCTTATGTTCAACCTTCTGGTAACTCAGGTCAGTCTTCTGTTCAACAAGCCCAACCTGGTATCCAGCAAGGTTATCCTACTGGACAAATTGGTCAATCATCTGTTAACCCAAACCAACCCAATGTCCAGTATGGTCCAATATCTGGACAGGCTATTCAACCACAGGGTCAGCCTACCGTCTAGTATAGTCAACCTTTTGGGCAAGTCGGTCAGCCTCAAATCCAATCAGGCCAACCAACTGCCCAGTCCACTCAGCCATCTGGTCTGTTAGGACAACCTTCAGTTGTGCAGCAGCAACAACTCCATTCCCAGTGGGTACAACCTTCTGGGCAAGGAGGACATGTTTCTGGTACTGCTCAACCTGGTTTTTCGCCCCGGGCTGGACCCCAGCCCCAGTCTGGTTTTCAAATGCAAGCTGGGGTTCAATCCCAACCACTTTATCAACCTCCGCCTACTCCTCAAACTCAGTTTGGAGTCCAGCCACCCTATGGTTACCAACAACCTCAAGGGCAACCTTTGTTTGCCCCGTACCAAAATTATCAACAACTGCAGACAAATCCTTATTATCCGCAACCATATGGTGCTTCTGCAGGACCGATTGGTAATCCATGGAGCGCTGGGGGGCAAAACCCAAATCCTTACGGACAAAACCCTATGGGGCCAAATCCGTCCGGACCAAGCCCTTGGGGGCAACCGCCAGTTGGTTGGAACCCTGGTGCTCCATCCCAACAGCAACCCCAGATGTCCTTTAATCCTCAATTACCTTTCTTATCGACTTTAGAATTACCAGATGTGTCTAAATTGACTAATGATCCTATTCTACATAATCCATATTGGCCTCCGGTTCCAACGAAAATTCCCGGTGACTGCCTAAAATTCGAGGGTAAGCCTAATGAGGATCCACAAGCTCATGTCATGACCTATCACCTATGGTGCTCATCCAATTCATGGCTTCATGATTCAATTCGGCTTCGCCTTTTCCAAAGGACTCTCACCGGATCTGCCGCTAAATGGTATATTGAGCTCAATCGCGGATCCTTTCAGGATTTCAACTCCTTGGCTATGGCATTCCTCACTCTTTTTCAGTTGCCCGTTCGATATGAAACGGGTACACACCTCCTCACATCCTTAAGACAAACGACGGCTACGCATATCTCTGATCATATCCATGAATGGAGATGGCGTAGACGTATGATCAAATTTTGGATTCCCGACCAGCTTCTTATTGATTGGTTTACGACTTCGTTCGTTCCTCCAATAGCTCGGGATATCGCCATGGGGGTGTGTGTCACTGAAGAGCAAGCTATTGTGTGAGCTGAGTACCTTGACTTGGTTTACTCTCAGTCAGGTACATTGTATGATTATCTGCCTGATGCCCCTAGACCAGGAACATCCAAAGCCCCGCCAACACCAACTGTTGACGGTATTATTGGAACTGTTAGTTCATCCTTAAAGAAAAATTCCGCGAACCCTGGGAAGAAAAAACCTCCCGTGTCGAATGAACCCACTTCTCAGGTAATGCCCACTTCGAATGTTACTTCCGAGGTCAATGCCGTCCAATCCACCACGGCAGATAAAGCCTCGAAAGGAAAGAAGAAAGGGAAAGCGAAGACTAAGCCAGATCAACCTAAGAAGGAAGCCCCTAAACCTCCATCCGAGGACGGTGCCAAGGGCAAACCCAAGTATCCTTGTCTTATCTGTGATGAGGATCACTATACCAAGGACTGCACAAGGCGGTCCGAAGTTAGTCGGTTGTTGAAAGGCGCTCCCGGGACTCCTGCGGTGCTTAAAGAACCCTTTCCCTCACAACAAACTCAAAAAACTCAAATGGTGGCTGACCCATCTCAGCCTCCCTCTTCCTTCGGTTCTCAAGTGTTTATGGCTGGAACGATACCTATCAATATCAGTACTCGAACAAAATATTATCCGCCATCTACCAGGAAGGAGCCTGAGATACCCTCTAGTGCTCCTTCGTTCAGTTCGGGTCCGCTCCACATTGAGAGACCTACTACTGAGACGCCTCTTCGACCCCCTCCAAAAGGAGTACTCTCGAAATCTTCTTACAACCCAAATGCTCGTGCTGCACAACACTACAATATCGTTGAGGACTTGGCATAGACTCCGTCGGCTATGTCCGCTTTAGAAGTTCTCCAGAGCTTCCCTTCTCAGAGGAAGTCCTTGCTATCCGCTATTGGTGGCATAGACCCGGCAGATTTGGATTTAATTACTTTTGACTTAGAACGCCATACCCAGAGACTGCCTCCTCAAATCGCCTTCCTTATACAGGTTATCATTGATTCTAAAACGATTCACCGTACAGTCATCGATGAAGGTGCTTCAACTTGCATCATGTCTGTCGCCTGTTGGAAAGCTATTGGATCTCCTACGCTGAGTCAGTCTCCCACAACCTTGGAAGCCTTTGATGGAAGAGCCTCTCGTCCTTATGGTATACTCCAACGTTTGCCCATCACTTTGGAAGGGAAGACAGTTGAAATGGAAGTTGAAGTCGTTGACGCTACTCTTACCTACAACCTCCTTCTCGGACATAGCTGGATCTACGCGATGCAAGCCGTTGCTTCATCTCTATTTCGTATCATCCGTTTCCCTCATCAAGGGAAGATTGTTACTGTAGACCAGCTATCTTTCTTTGCTTCTTCTTCTTAAGGTAACATCCCTTTTGTGGAGCATACCTCGAAGTTATCTGAGAGTCTGGGAGCCGGACTTTTCAAAGATCCTGCCCTTATGGGTGTTTTTTCGCTCCCACCTCCTAACGTCGCCTCTGTTAATATGATCACTACTTGTTCTGATCCGTGGATTATTCCTCCCACCGACCAAGTAGATTCTTGGGGCGACCAGATGCCGTTGAGTCCTGCCGAACTCAACTACGTTGAAATTATTGCTGCATCGGCTCCCTCTTCTGAACTTGCTCTTTCAAGCACTATTCTACATTCATTCGATGCATCCTCAGGGCTTGTAGATGCGACTTCTTCGGATCCTTTGTAAGAAACGTTCTCTTCCGATGAAGCCATTATTGAGACTATGTCTCTCAAGGAACTTCCTTGGCATGATTCTCACCATTGTTCCTTGTTCCTCCCTGCCCCTCAGGATATTCTCACTTGCCTTGAGCGGTTTGCTCCTTGTCTCCCACTACAAACACCTATTCAGATTTATCAGGTGTCTTCTGAAGAGAATATGGCAAATATTACGCAAACCCAGGCCATTGACATCTCTGTCAAACCAGGGATTGTCGAGCATCTTCATATTGGAGTCACTTGTACTCCCGAGGAGATTCAACTTTATTCTAACCTTTTTCGCGAATTTTGTGACGTTTTCGCATGGTCCTACGAAGAAATGTCCGGCATTGATCCTAGCATAGTGGTGCATGAGATAATCACGTACCCAGGTGCTAAGCCTGTTCGTCAACGTTTACGCCCCATACACCCCCGAAAGGCTGCAGCGATTAAGGCCGAGGTAGAGAAGCTTCTTAAAGCCGGTTTTATTTATCCTATTCCGCTCACAAATTGGGTTTCGAATATCGTACCTGTGACTATAAAACAGGGTACAATCTGTGTTTGTGTTGATTATCGTGATATAAATCGAGCCTGTCCTAAAGATAATTTTCCCACACCATTCATTGATCAAATTATTGACGAGTGTGCCGGAAGTGAAATGTATTCTTTTATGGACAGTTTTTCTGGCTATAACCAGATCAATATTTCTCCCGCTGATCAACACAAAACTGCCTTTATCTGCCCATGGGGCACTTTTGCCTATAAGAAGCTCCCTTTTGGTCTTAAAAATGCCGGTGTTACCTTCCAGCGTGCAATGTCCTATGCGTTCCATGACATTTGACACATTGTATAGCCTTACCTGGATGATCTCCCTGCTCATTCAGCTAAACGTCAGGACCACCCTAAGCACCTTTGTGAAATCTTTCTTCGCTGTCGATACTACCGAATCAGGCTTAATCCTCACAAATGTGTCTTCTGCATTGAATCTGGCTGACTTCTCAGGTTTGTCGTTTCCCGAGAGGGCATCCGTTTGGATCCCCTTAAAGTCGAGGCTATAGTGAATCTTCCTCCCCATGCTTCTTTGCAGCAATTGCAGAGTTTGCAGGGTAAAGCCAATTTTTTACGTCGTTTCGTTCCAAACTATGCCAAGGTGGCCAAAGGTTTTACACGATTACTAAAGCGCGATGTCCCTTTTCATTGGGATACCACAGCTCAGGAATCTTTTGAGCGTCTCAAGGGCCTCCTTGTTTCTGCTCCATTGCTCCGTCCTCCGAATTATTATCGCGACTACACCTTATATTTGGCCGCCACCGACACCACCATCGGCATGGTACTTGTCCAAACTGATGATGATGACACTGAGCATGTTATCTATTATCTCAGCCGCAACCTTTTAGACACGGAAACTCGATATGCTTATGTCGAGAAGTTGGCATTAGACGTCGTTTGTGCTGTCCAACGCTTCCGTCATTATATTCTGTTGCGTACTACTACTGTGATTTCTGATTGCAACCCCATGACGTATATATTGTCACGCCAGTTGCTGGGGGGCAAGTACTCAAAATGGATCGTTATCCTCCAAGAGTTTGACTTGGAATTTACCACTGCCAAGTCCAAGAAATCCCTTGTATTTGCTGAGTTAATTTGCTCTTTGCCATCTTCTTCCCCGACCTCTCACATCGAGGATCAAATTCCGGATGAGACCCTATTCCTCATTAGCACCCTCGATCCATGGTACGGAGATATAATCATATATCTGCAAACGTCCTCCTTTCGCCCGGGCGTGTCCAAAGACGCTCGGCGAAGGATTCGTCATCAATCTCAACCATACCGTATCATTGGCGATACATTATATCGTCTCGGCGCCGACTCTGTTCTCCGCCGTTGTCTTACTCTCGAGGAAGCTGAGCGGGTCTTGAATGACTGCCACTCTGGTGCCTGTGGCGGTCACATGTCCGGATATGCTACTGCCCAAAAAATCCTCCGTGCTGGTTACTTTTGGCCCTCTATCTTTAAGGATTGCATCCTTGCCGTCCGCTCTTGTCATGAGTGCCAGATATACCAACGGAAGATGCGAGCGCCTCCTGCTCCGTTGCACCCTGTTGTCACCGTCGGCCCTTTTGCCAAATGGGGCATTGATTATATGACCTGTAACCCTCGCTCGGCCGGGGGGCATGGGTTTATTATCGTTGCCGTCGATTACTTTACTAAATGGGCCGAGGCGATGCCTACATTAACTGAAGACGGTCACACAGCGGCGCAATTTTTATTTAATCATGTTATTTCGCGATTCGGCGTCCCTCAAGCCATCGTTACTGATCACGGGAAGCATTTCCGTAATCATATGATGTTGGAATTAACAACCCAGCTAGGCTTGCAGCACGATAGTTCAACTCCGTACTACCCTCAGTCCAATGGCCAAGTTGAAGCTATCAATAAGATTTTGGTTACAATGCTTCAATGTACCGTTGGCATGCATAAGTCTAACTGGCATTTGATGTTGTTCCCTGCCTTGTGGGCCTACCGAACCTCTGTGAAGGATGCCACTGGTTTCACTCCATTTCAGCTAGTTTATGGACTAGAGGCTACCCTTCCAATTGAATGTGAAATCCCTTCATTAAAATTAGCTGTCGAGCTACTTCCCAACACCACTCCGTTAGAAGAACGCCTTCTTTACTTGGAACGGCTGGATGAAACTCGTCGCCTAGCCTCCTTGGCCATCGAAACACAAAAGAAGCGAGTCAAGACTCACTTCAATCAGACCGTACGTCCGCGTTCTTTTGTTGAAGGAGACTTAGTCCTGCTCTATGATCAGGCAAAAGATAAGCTAGGAGCAGGAAAGCTCGAGTCTATGTGGCTAGGCCCTTACATTGTCAAGAAAGTTCTGCAGAAAGGGGCCTACGAGCTGATTGATTATGAAGGAAACCCTCTTGGGAAGCCCCGAAATGGGCTTTATTTGAAAAAGTACTATGCGTGATGCTGGTACATTTTATTTTGTACATACATGTACTCTAGCTAGTGTGTTGTGTGTGTGTGTGTCAGTTTTAAAGGCGTAACTGCCACTTATTGTGTTTCTCGCTTCTTGTGCAGATGTCGAATACACCTTATGTTGGTTTCGCTGATGGTGCCTGCCGCAGTACTCGCAACTTGTCCTCTGCGGCGTGGGTGATCTACGATCCTCATGGCGAGCTGATAGATTGTCAGGGTGTGTGTTTGGGTCGTACTACTAACAATGTCGCCGAATACTGTGCTGTAATCGAGCTACTTGCTGAAGCAATTAATCTCGGCATTCGTGCATTGGTAGTGAACCTGGACTCTCAACTTGTCGTCCACCAGCTCAACGGGCAATATTCCGTCAGAGACCATCGTATGCTAAGGTTTTATTTACGTGTGAGATTGTTAGAAAGGAACTTTGATTTTATCACATATCAACATATTCCACGACAATTAAACACATTATCTGATGCATTGGCCAATCATGTATTAGATAGACATTTCCGTAATTTATAGCTAAAACAGTATACAAGCAAGTACATGAAAAACGCAATAATAAATCATAGGCATATGTATATATATATACGTGTGTGTCATAATGTTTGCGCCACGTGCATTACATGATCCAAAAAATAATACATGTTCAAAACTCATACAGCCGCTGACAACATGTCTCTCAAAAATGTGCAAAAATGAAACTTAGGCGTCTAATCACGGTGATGCTCATGATAGCATGTCACCGCTCGCACCAAACATCTCAACAGATGATGGACGCGAGTAGCTACTCCCACCGTGTGCCTCTGGTACGCTCTAGGCATGTCTGCCAATCTGGCATAATCTGGAATCCCTCGAGTAAGTGCCTCAAGGTTCTGAACTAGATCGTCACCCGCATCACCCACTACCTGAGGATCGGCTGCAGGTTGTGCTCTCCATGCGTTATGAGGCAAGTCAGCTGGTCGCTCTGCACCAACATCTGCATACATATATATAGATGTTGTCAGAGACAGGCATGTATTACAAAAAAAACTTAAATACATAAAAACATCAAAAACACAAAGAGTTATTAAGGAATTTAGACTTCTGTGATCCATAACATTGTTAAGATAGTCTTCGGCAAAATCACATAACCAATCTTTTGTCGACGCGTTTCGAACCAACCAGTGTGGTTCATCGTCAGGACAAGTTGAAGAACTAATCCGGCTTAGCTCGATTAAATAGAGTGTGCAGAGACTCCAACAGCTAAAATGCTAACGGCTAATTTGACCTAATGAACCTGGTCAAACTACTCAAATATTTAATTAATATTTCTAGAATTAAAATAGGTAAATAAAGGAGTTTATTTGTTAATTTAAGGATAATATTAATATTTTAATTATAATGGTCATTATATAATATATATTCAATGATTTAATATTATTCAATTATTATTTAAATAAATTAATTTAAAATTCGATATATTAATAATATTATTTCGAATATTAAGAGAATCTATTAATATTTTAATTATAATGGTCATTATATATATTTTAAATGATTTATTATTATTTAATTATATTACTAAATAATTATTATTAATAATATATTTATTTAGTAATAAAAATATATATAATTGAATTCATTTGTTAGTTTAATATTATTTCAATTATCTACATGGTCATTATATAATATATATTAAATGATTTATTATTATTCAATTGCTATCTAATTATTATGTAATAAATCACTACTAATATTTATAATTTAGTTACATTGGGTAATTATGTAATAATTTCTTAATGGTCCATTGGTAAGTTAGTTCTTTATTATTTAAATATAATGGACATTATTCTTCCTAGAGTTTTGTTATCCTAGGTAAATGCCATAATTAAGGGTAAGGTCCAAGTTAATTCATAATAGTATAACCAATAATATTGGTAAATCAAAATTATTCCTTTAATGGTCAAATAATCCATATTAGTTCAATATTTTTCATTCAAAAATATTAGAGGTAACTAAGTCCTTCGGTAAATAAATTATTACTTATAGGGTTGAATGATTATTCCTAAAATCACTGGTCAAATAATCGATATTTATTCAAATTTTATTTATTCAAAAATATTAAAGCCAACTATGTTATAAGGTCAATATTATTATAATTTATAAGGATTAAAAAAGGAGGGGTTGTTTTAGACATTAGTTAAAGGGAAACTCAATTAATCATAGAAAAAATTATCAAGGTAAAATTTATGAAAAATAATAATAAATGCCTAATAGTATCATCAAAAAAAGTTAAGGTTAATACACTAATAAGCCCGAGACTGATTCCTAACTAATTAAAACTCCAAAATAATCGGACAAAACTGCTAAAAGAAAATAAAAGGAAGGGGAAGATAGAAACCTAAAACCAAAAGACAGGGGAATGAGGAGGCTAGGAAGATAAGGCTGGGACCCAGCAACTGCTAATCTTCCATCCATCATCCCTATTAAGATTTATTGGCCTTTTCTTGATCTCCAGGGCCTCTCTGAATTTTCGATGGTGAAACTGCGCAACTTTGGCAATGACTTGAGCCTCCTCTATACATACATGAAGGACATGAAGGGCGTCTATGTCATTCCATGTTCCTGTGGGACCCCTTATATTGGTGAGACTGGTCGCTCTATCAATCAACGGATCAGCGAGCATTCGGCGGATTTAAGGCATGGTAGGACCAAGTCCTCGGCCCTGGCTGAGCATGCTGGGAAGACTATGCATCATGTATGTATAGAGGAGGCTCAAGTCATTGCCAAAGTTGCGCAGTTTCACCATCGAAAATTCAGAGAGGCCCTGGAGATCGAGAAAAGGCCAATAAATCTTAATAGGGATGATGGATGGAAGATTAGCAGTTGCTGGGTCCCAGCCTTATCTTCCTAGCCTCCTCATTCCCCTGTCTTTTGGTTTTAGGTTTCTATCTTCCCCTTCCTTTTATTTTCTTTTAGCAGTTTTGTCCGATTATTTTGGAGTTTTAATTAGTTAGGAATCAGTCTCGGGCTTATTAGTGTATTAACCTTAACTTTTTTTGATGATACTATTAGGCATTTATTATTATTTTTTCATAAATTTTACCTTGATAATTTTTTCTATGATTAATTGAGTTTCCCTTTAACTAATGTCTAAAACGACCCCTCCTTTTTTAATCCTTATAAATTATAATAATATTGACCTTATAACATAGTTGGCTTTAATATTTTTGAATAAATAAAATTTGAATAAATATGGATTATTTGACCAGTGATTTTAGGAATAATCATTTAACCCTATAAGTAATAATTTATTTACCGAAGGACTTAGTTACCTCTAATATTTTTGAATGAAAAATATTGAACTAATATGGATTATTTGACCATTAAAGGAATAATTTTGATTTACCAATATTATTGGTTATACTATTGTGAATTAACTTGGACCTTACCCTTAATTATGGCATTTACCTAGGATAACAAAACTCTAAGAAGAATAATGTCCATTATATTTAAATAATAAAGAACTAACTTACCAATGGACCATTAAGAAATTATTACATAATTACCCAATGTAACTAAATTATAAATATTAGTAGTGATCTATTTCATAATAATTAGATAGCAATTGAATAATAATAAATCATTTAATATATATTATATAATGACCATGTAGATAATTGAAATAATATTAAACTAACAAATGAATTCAATTATATATCTTTTTATTACTAAATAAATATATTATTAATAATAATTATTTAGTAATATAATTAAATAATAATAAATCATTTAAAATATATATAATGACCATTATAATTAAAATATTAATAGATTCTCTTAATATTCAAAATAATATTATTAATATATCGAATTTTAAATTAATTTATTTAAATAATAATTGAATAATATTAAATCATTGAATATATATTATATAATGACCATTATAATTAAAATATTAATATTATCCTTAAATTAACAAATAAACTCCTTTATTTACCTATTTTAATTCTAGAAATATTAATTAAATATTTGAGTAGTTTGACCAGGTTCATTAGGTCAAATTAGCTGTTAGCATTTTAGCTGTTGGAGTCTCTGCACACTCTATTTAATCGAGCTAAGCCGGATTAGTTCTTCAACTTGTCCTGATGATGAACCACACTGGTTGGTTCGAAACGCGTCGACAAAAGATTGGTTATGTGATTTTGCCGAAGACTATCTTAACAACACAAAGAGTTCTTACCCAACTCCTCGTCCCAGTCCTCTCCTGCAGGCAATGGGAGATCTGGGTCTCCAGTAAAATCCGTGCCCGCATAAGGCGAGTCCTCGATGACGATCATCTGGTGACGGAGCCAAATGAAGAACTCGGGCCTCCAGGCCATCTGCTGGCCCCCTCCTCCTCTGGGCATGAGTTCTGCCCACCGATTCAACTTCGGCTCCCGTGGCACTGGATCTGCCACTATACCCCCCTGTACCCGGAATATCGGCAGTCACTCCAGGAAGAAAGATACCACGATAGATCCGTATCCGAACTGTTTGTTCCCATCACGCTTACACTTGGTAAGCTGCCTTTTGATGTTTGTCGTCACTGCCGTGGCCCAATCAAACAGTGTAGGTTGGAGACACTCAGTTGCCAGCAGCAAATGATTCTTGCTGGCCTCGTGGGGCGCCTGTACCCCAGCTGTCCGGGTGATAGTGAACAAAATCACTCGTAGCACCAGGTCGGGAACCGTGATAATATCTACTTTGGCACTGTTTGATCCAAACTGTGCCCCAGGACAAACTCGTTCCATCACCTCCCCCATCTTCTCTCCAGAAGGCCTGCTACCAGTCAAGATGGGCCGTGCCCCTCGCCGCGATAGTCCGGTAATAAAGTAGAAATTAGAAACATCTAACTCCAATGTCTGGTATTTCAGGCGAAATACCTGATCCTCGGTATCCCAAGCATCCATGATGAATCGTAGCAACTCAGGTTGTGCACGTAAGTATGAGGTGAGGAAGAACTTTTCAAGCCACAGTCTCTCAGAGCATCCATGCATGCATCATCCTCCATTGCCATGGCATCAACGACATCATGCTCTCTTTCTCTCCATTCTATAGCCATTCTGACGAATCCCTGCAACCACAAAGTCGAAATTTTCATCATTAGATCATTGGTGAAATCAAAACTGAGGAAAATTTGCAATTTCAACGGTCAAATATGCGGGAAATTTAGGTCGCGCGGTTGGCGCGACTGTTTCTAAAACAGTCGCGCCAAGGTCGCGACCCCTTTGGGCAGAAAATCCCATTGGCGCGATCCCGAGCGGGAAACTCGCGCCAATGGCGCAACCCTATGAAATTGCAAATCCTCTGGCAGGGGACTAATCTATGGATGAAAATCTAAAAAAATGGAATGAAAACAAAGCTAAGGATGAGGCCTCTTACCTGCTTCAGACGGCGGCTCGAATGATCTCCTGGATTGATCGCAATCAGCAGTTGAAATTTGCACCCAAAACCCTCCAATGGTAAACTCACAAGGTAAAAAGTGAAAAGTAAATTTATTTTTTACCATTTCACTATTTATAGCATTTTTTGACCTAAAAATACATTAGAAATGATATTTTTTGAGTATCTTTGGAATATTTTTATGTCAAAGTGGGTTTTACGCTGTTTTCTGTATGACGATAGGGGTTGGTGCAACTCAAAGCAATGAAACGAGCTCCTTTTCGACTTTTTCAAGCTCGGTAAAACATGAGAAAAGGTTACTTTAAGGTCCGCTTTCAGCGCTTTTCTAGCCATTTAAAGAAGAAAAGATTGCCGAGTTACTCCTCTTGAGTCGTTAAACATTAATAAGGGGCGGTCATTTTAAGTTCTTTTTGTCGACCGTTAAAACATAAAAAGATTACCGGGTTTTTGTCATTTCAAACTCGTTAATGGTTACGAAACGACGTGGTTTTGATCGCTTTTTTACTTTTTCAGGTCGAAATCACTATTTATGAAAAGTACTCCTCGATCGTAATGGTCGGGCGGTTCTTTCGAGCATTATTTTATACTTTTTCGGGCCCGAGAGACACAACTTTACGAAAAAGGACACCCCTGGAGTTTCCTTTTCTGCTGTCTTTTCAAACTCTCTAAACATGAAAAGACGCCGAGTTCTTCCTTTGTCAAACTCGTTAAAACCTAATGACATCGCATTTTGTCGAAATGACGCACCACAAGCAAATTTTATCCCCATCAAGCTTGTTAAAAATAATTGGGGTACTCGCCAGAAATGGCGGGGGAAAAAAAGGAACCATAATTACCGTCGTGTCGGCAGTATGTCGCTCTTGAACATGGCACTTCTCTGCTTTCGTGTCTGGGTGGGGATATCTCATCTCATATTTTTCACTTGCCTCCGTGGACTTGGGTAATCCTATTTGACCTCTCATCTGCTCATTGCCTCGTCATCATGACCTCTAATACATTGATGTCAAATACTGCCAATTCCATTGTCGTGCCACCGATATGTTCAAGTGAAGTTGACCTCTGCAAAGAAACAACCTCCCTCTGATAGCTCGCACAATCTTGATTCACAACATTATCTCTCTGTCTCGTTTCGATGATGTGGGAAACATTATGGCCCACCTTCGATCAAGGTCACTTCCTGTCGACTTCAGATCATTATCCAGGAAGCTGATCTAGAGACTCCCTTCTGGTGCCTTGGAGCCTGCATGCCTCAATGGCAGGTTCTTCGTGTTCGACGTGAGGTTTTCATCATTGGCCTCTGATCGAATGATTCTACGGGTGTTCGACGTCAGATCACTAATTCGCACGCCGTAGATTGTGCCTATAGTACCTTGAGGGCCATTGTCATTATTGGTGGTACCTCTCGCGTCTGTTAACAGTTTTCAATATTGACTGGTAATCAGACGATGTTCATGCATGTTCGACTTCAGCTCATATATTCGCATGCTTGAACTTGTACTTTTTGTTCGGGTCGAGATGGAGCGCAAGGCCCTTGATTGTGTCTGTTGTAATCCAGGCGTGATTCTTGATACATGACTCATTCACTGGATGGCTGCGACCATACCACATACATCATGTATTTGAGCTATCAGTTCTATCTCTCAATGCAGATTCTCGGCGGCAGCTACATGTGTTCTTGTAAAGCATTTCACCCCTCTCTCTCTCTCAGTCCTCATGCTTTAGGGGGCATCTGTTACACAGTAATTTGTCACCATTGGTCACCGTCCCTGTTACCCCTGTTTCCGTACGTTGGAGGACGCATTCCGGGACCTGTGAGCAGTGACATAACCTAAAAACACTTGCATTATGTTCCCCTGAGTATGTACTTCATGTTCCCTGAAGACACCTTCTGCAAATTATCCCTGAAAAGTGCCCTTTTTCCATTGGCACAGGTCCACAGTGTCTTACCCGCGCCAATCACTGAGATCCTCAAAAGGGGGTGCGACCATTGGCGCTCTGTCTTAGAACAACACCCCCGCCAACCAAGTTTGGTAATGATTTTTGACAAACGCGCACCCATATGTTTTTTCCCTTCAGATCACAAAGTCTTTTGAGGATAAAATCCATCTGATAGAGGTCGAGAGTCATCATCTATCCTTGACATCTATCCACAGCGGCTTTTCGGAGATAATGTCAATCCACAATGGGTGTCCTGGTGCATTGTATCTTTCTCCCTTCTCCATCTATAAAAGTCTGTCCTCATGCATTAGACAAGCTAGTTTTTGGAGCAATGCTAGTTGTGATTATGCTTGTCTTGAGTGATAGTAAGAGTCTTGAAGCATAGAGAGGTTATGCTGCCGGAAGTCTGAGAGAGAGGAGGTCTATTGCAAGACATACATAGCTGCTCGCCCAGCCAGAGGATAGGTTCAACGTCAGAACCTTGGTTGTATCTTTATCTGCTTATTATTCATTAATGAACGACTACTGTTACGGTTCCAATCTCATTGTTCATCATGATAATGTTTTATTTATTTCCTTTCTGACTGAAATATAGTTGTATTTTAGTGGATCTTATGCTTGTTCTCGTTTCGTTCTTTGCATGTGCAGGTATCCATACGCGGGGATCGCAAGGATTGTGACCTGCCAGAGCAAGGGAACGGGAGTATCAACTCTTCTTCGACATTAGCGTTGGACTCCAGGTTGGTTCTCGTAATCCACTTTCAGTATGCAACTAGGAACTTGCATAGTAGCGTGATTTAATTGTTGCTAGACCCATTTTGGGCTAGTGGGATCGCCTCTGTCCACAGAGGGGATTTACCTCTCCAAAAAGCAAGAAAGACAAAGAACGCAAGAGGAAGCAAAGATCAAGCAAGGAAAGGCATGATCAAGCAGCTACAACAGGTTTCATTGCAGGTATCAACTTACATGTGTATTTTCCTTGCTAGATTTGGCATGCATGGGATTTCATATGTTTCTTTTCTACCATGACATGGGTCTTCCCAGGTGTGACAACATTTTCAGCCTAGCCTTGCCATTTCCTGATAGCATTGATGAGATGGGTTCTCTCATGCATTTTGTGGGGGATGGATGAATTGGATTCGAAGATGAGTGGGCTGGATCTCCGAATGGAAAAACACATGGTGGTAGTGGTCCCTAAACCAGACTGAGGATGCATGAAGCCACTAGCCTAGTAACCCCTGAACCAGACTGTGGGTTGTAGTAAAGCCAGATTATGTGCCTTGGTGGGCCTAGGAATCCTTGTTGGTGAATGGCGAGATATACGGTAAAGCCAAGAGGTGGATTTTCCCTCTGTTGGGCCTACTGATTCTGGGATGGAATGCATGGTAAATCCTGGAGAGTGTGTCTCAGTGTAGGGCCTAGTGATCCCCGTATCAGACTATGGATGTAAGGTAAAGCCTGAGAGACTAGAAGGCACTAAAATTCCTAACGGTGTATGTAGACAACTCTAGTGGAATCCACATTGATTTTTGTTTTTTGATGTGTTCTATGAGTCCCACATTCATGCTTGGAATATGGCACGGGAGTGATTGGCTAAAGAGATACTTGGCTCAGCCAATCTATGGTCAGGTGGAATGTGGTAGTCCTATCATCGGTTGGTTCATTGCATTTATTAATGCAAAAAAAAAAAAATTCCTTTGATTCTCATGTGCAAATGTACTGATGTATATATGAATTTTGATGCCTGATATGTTCATTGTATTTTTGTTTCTATTATGTTTTTTATATGCACATTTACCCTGGAGGGTGTTACAAGGGAAATGTAGAATTTGAGGGATGTAAAATCGACCATGAAGAAGAGTCTGGAATGCTTCTCATGGAAAGGGGTTCAAGAGGCAAAAGTTCAAATTCAAAGGGGAGTTCAAAAAAATCAAAACCCCAAAGTTCGATGGAGAAGTGGGGGAATTTGTTGAATATTGTTTGATCAACATGAATAAATACTTTCATATTTATGAATACGATGACAATTTAAAGGCTATGCTAGCAATTTATAAATTTCAAGGTAAATACACCTTGTGATGGGAAGAAATTAAAACTATTCAAGAAATTGACAATCAAGAAGTGAATTGGGAAAATTTTCATAAACATTTCAAGGATAACTATTTTAAAAAATGATTCTATGATGAGAAAGTAAAAGAGTTCCATGATTTGAAATCAGGACAACAATTCATAGATGAATTTGTAACTAAGTTTACTTCTCTACAAAAGTATGTTCCCTATATTTGTGAAGAGAAAAGTAAGGTGCACCATTTTATCAGTAGTTTACTAGCCTTTATGAGTGAAAGGTGAGAATTTGATAATCCAAAGTCAATGGATGAAGCCATTTGAAAAGCCCGAATTCGCTACTAGAAAATGAAACAAAAAGGGGAAAGTGGCATATGGTGGCCAAACATAAAGGGGCAGAAAGGCTTTCAGAATAATAAGAATGTAAATGCTATGCATGTTAAGAATGCACACAGAAAAAACATAACGAACCTTCCAGGAAAAATCAATAGAAGTTTAGAACACAAAATGACACTGGACAAGCTAAGGAGTCAAGTAGTCCAGAGCCTAGCCAATCAAAAAACCCCCCTTTGCAGTGCTAGGGTTGTGGGGAACTCCAATATTATAAAAAATTTGCTCATCGTACCATAATAGAGCCAATTTCTAACATCCAAGAATCCTCTACAGTTGGAGAAGTGGTAAGAAACATACCAAGAATTATTGTTGCTTTGGAGGATCATAAGGTGAAATACCAACCTATGATGATATAATTTGAATGTAATAAAAATAACCATTCTATGTCTATATTAATAGACCCAAGTGCAAGGTTGAGTTATGTTAGTCTGAAAATAGTTGAGTTGTGTCATTTACAAAGCATCAAATTTAAAAATCTTGGGTTAGTGGAACTGACCACTGGGGCTAAGCAAAGAGTGACTGCTAAAGTAGAAGGTAGTCCTATGGAAATATCAAGAAAAGACATTAAAGTGAATTTAAACATGTTGCCTTTAGGGTCTTATGATGTGCTAATAAATATGGACTTAGTAGAAGGACATTGGTTCTTGGTGAATTGTAAAGACAAAACCATTAGTTTTCTCTTTGATGAGGTGTTAGACAAGAAATGCAAGGTATTAAAATATCCATTAATTTATGACCCATCACAACTAATAAATTAAGAAAGCGTATCCGGAAGGGTTGTCAAATTTATGTTGTGCAGGTAAGGTATACTAATTCTAAGGATAAGCTAGCTACTATGGAAAATATCCCAGTTATCCAAGAATTTGTTGACGTCTCTCCAAAAGAGATTCCAAGGATGCCTCCTAAAAAGGATATTGACTTTACCATAGAACTAATCCCGGGAGAAACCCTAGTGTATAAATAGCCTTATCATATGAGCATACATGGACTAAAAGAACTTAAGATGCAGTTGCAATAGTTACTTGACCAAATGTACATTTTCCCAAGTGTGTCACCCTGGGATCCCTAGTGATGTTTGCGAAGAAAAAATATGGAACTCTATGATTGTTTATCGATTATAGGCAATTGAATAAGATAACTATAAAAAATAAGTACATGTTTCCAAGAATTGATGATTTATTCAATCAATTTAAACGTGCTACAATATCTTCCAAAATTGATTTGTTGTCAAGTTACCACCATATAAGGATAAAAGAGGATATTTGTAATACAACATTAAAAAATCTCTATGGTCATTATGAATTTGTTGCTTTCCATTTGGGCTTACTAATGTGCCCATAACATTTATAAGTTTGATTAATGGTATTTTTAATCCTTACCTATACAAGTTCATTCTGGTTTTCAATGGCGACATTCTGATTTACTTGAAGAAATTGGAAGAGCATAAGTAGCATCTGCGGATAGTGCTGCAAACCCTTCGAGAAAACTAGTTTTATGCTAAATATAGTAAATGTGATTTTCATAAGGATCAAATCCAATACTCAGGACACATCATTTCACTGGAAGGCATAACATTGAATCCTAAGAAAATTTAAACCATCATGGAATGGTCTATCCACAAAATTGTTGCAAATATTCAACCATTTTTGGGTTTAGCTGGGTATTACCATTGTTTTATAGAAGGATTTTCTAAAATTTATTACCCTATAACTTCTTTGAAGAAAAAGGGAAGAACCTTCAGATGGATAGCAGAGTGTCAATGCCATTTTAAACAATTGAAACATTTATTGACTACGACCCCTGTGCTAAAAGTTGTATATCCAGAAATAGAATTTGCTATTGCACATGAACATGCCAAGAAGGTGTCAGGGGAGTTATGATGCAAGAAGGAAGAGTGTAGCCTATGAATCCAGTAAGTTGAAACATCACGAGAAACTATATTTGGCCTATGATTTGGAACTAACTACGGCAGTTCATGCTCTAAAGGTATGTCAACATTGTTTTTTATGAAAAGTGTTCCTTTTAGTGATTGGTCATAGTAGTTTGACCAGTTTATTTAAGCAACCTAATTTAAATGCAAACCAATATAGGTGGACCACTTTTCTAATTGAATTTGACATTCACATAAAACATCTTAAAGGAAAAGAGAATCATGTGGCTAATGCATTAAGAAGGAATCTTCTATAGTCAAGTAGAATTTAACTTTTATGAACGGATGAAAGAAGCTACTATAAAATATCTATAATACAATTTTTTATGAGAACAAGATAAACAAACACATAATTTTAGAAAAAAATCTGAATATGGTATAAGCAATGATAATTTGTTGAACTTTAGAGGACGAATATATGTTTCTAACCAACTAATGATTACGCAATTTATGTTGGATGAATTTCATTGAATCCCTTATGTTGCCTACCCCACTTATCGTAAAGTATTTTTTGCAATGAAAAAGGACTACTTTTGGCATGTAATCAGGAAGGATAGTGTTGAATATTTATCCAAATACTTGGAGTGTCAGTAAGTCAAGGTTGAGCACTAACATCCTACTGGTTTTATACACCCATTGCCTATTTTTGAATGGAAATGGGATACAATTACATTAGATTTTATAACGTTCCTACCAATATCTAAGAATAAAAATGATTCCATCATGGTAGTGGTGGATAAATTGAGAAAAGTAGCATATTCCATCCGTATAAAATCCACATACCAATCTGTTCAAATTGCAGATATATTTATAAGAGAAATATTTTGGTTACATGGTATACTGAGAGTGATAATTTCTGATAGGGATGTGAAGTTCACTTTTGCATTTTGGAAGGCCTATTTTACTAGATTAGCTACTCAGATCCAGTTCAGTATTGTGCATCACCCATAAAAAGATGGGTAGACCAAATGATTTAATCAGGTACTCGAGGATATGCTAAGAATGTATGTAATGCAACATCCAATTAAATGGGAGGAATACCTTCACTTAGTTGAGTTTGCATATAATAATAGCTACCATGAATCATTAAAAATGAGTCCTTTTGAGGTACTGTATCGAAAAAGATGTAGAATACCTACTAATTGGAGAAGTCCTAAGGATAAATTAATCATAGGACCTGATATGCTAGTGGAAATGGAACTCACAGTGAAAAAGGTTCAGAAAAATTTAAAAGCTGCTCAAGAATGCAGAAATGAAGAAGACTTATAGATAGTTCCACATGGGTGACCATGTATATGTGCGAGTTGAACCCAAGAAAAGTACATTAAGGTGGGGTGGTTGTGCAAAATTAGCACCCCAGTATTGTGGACCATTCCATATTTTTGAAAGAGTGGGGCCTGTATCATACCAACTTGCATTACCAAGTCATATAGGAGTCCACAATGTGTTTCATGTTTCATTGTTAAAGAAATATATATATATATATATATATATATATATATATATATATATATATATATATATATATATATGATCCTATGCATATCTTAAATTGGCAATATGTATAGGTAAAATATAAAATTGAAAGTTTTATGAATGTATGTATGTCTTGATTCACTGATTAAATAGAACTAATGATAGTATTATGAGTGTGAAACAGGTCGAATTGGAGAGAGATTTCCTGGTAGAGCCTCTACATATTCTTGATTAGTGAGAAACAATGTTATAGAGGTGAGTTATCACCCAGGTTAAAGTGTAGTGGAGGCACTTTATCCTGGAAGAGGCCACGTGGGAGGATGAAAGCGTTATGCAAAAAACATATCCCGACCTATTCCAAGGGAAAGAATGAACACCAAGGACAATGTTTTGGACAAGGGAATATTTAACATCCCCCATTACTGTAAATACTTATTATTTATTGTCATTTACTTTTACTGTAGGAGACTCCAATAATTAAAGGCTTAGAGGAAAAGTCACGTTACTATAAATGTTTAAAAGGTTTACTTTTATTATTTTATTTAATAAAAAATCATGATGAGTCTTCGAACTCATGGAAAACCCTAAACGAATTTTTAACTTCCATACAATTAGAGACAAATATCTTCTCTCGTTCCCTAGAGATAAAAATATCTCAATGGGAAAGAAAGTGGGGTTGGAAAACAGGAAAAAGAAAAATTCTTAAGACGACTTGAGATAGAAGAAGGAACCTGAACAAGACACTGGGTAGGTATGGCATGACGTTGGCCATGGATTATTTCTTCATTTGGACTTGAGCTAGGAGAAAAATTCCAAGACATATAGGACTTTGTAAGTTCTAGGCTAGACTAGGTCTTGATGCCTATTAATTGACCTTAATAGGTCATTGTTGAACTAACTATTCTAGAAGTTAAGAAGCTCGAGGGGAAACTAGATGTAATCATCATTCTCGTTGGTAGGGAGGAGTGGTCTATTCTTGCTTAAGTTTCTTGACAAGTCGATTTTCTATCTAAATTCGGATTTTCCATCATAGTCCTCGGAGAGATCTTTCCAGCAGGTTATCATGCGCATCAAACAGAGATAATATGACCAAGTCGTGACTCCAGGAAGTTGGTTGTCCAATTGACCCCAACGGGGCCCATAAAGTCTTGGTGTTACATCTCCTCGAGTTAGGGTTTTGGTTGTTTAGGGTTTTCTCTTATTGTTTAATAATGAAAAGGCCCTTCAGCCTCATTGTAAGACAATTTAGAGGCATGTATTTGTCACATCTCTTCTCAAAGATAATTTACCATCGCCCTAGCTGGTTTATTTCCATTTTCTGTTTGTAAGCATATTTCAGTATTTTACATTAATGGAATGAAGTATTATTTCCACTACATCTCTGTGTTTATGGTTATATCTGTAATTTGTTGCATTCTTGTTTAAATCTGAATTAGTGGTATTAGAGCGATCTACTTTTTTTTTTTTTTTTGCATGTCCCCAACGAGGTTGGATATAAGGAGTTAGGGTTTGAACTAGTCAAACCTTTGTAAGACCAACCTCGCAAATCCTGAAATCCTCCCATGGTGGATGAAAAGAAAGACGAGGGGGCAGGATATCCTATCAAAATCTTGCTTGAAGAAGCCCTTGAGCAACAAAGGAACGCGATGATGGAAAGATTTGCCCAGATCCTTCAACGACTACCCAGGGGTGACGCATCGGCTTCCAACAACTACTTTGGAAACGCCACACCATTTAAGGTACAAGTTAATTTTGAAATCCCCATATTCAAGGGTTAGATAGATGCAGATGCCGTTGATAAATGGTTAAATCTGCTAGAGGGTTATTTTTCTGTTCATGATTATTCCAGTTGGGGAAAGATTATTTTCTCTCTTCTCAAAGAAGCACACCACATCAAGGACTAGTGGGAAACCTACTGTGAGCAGAAGGATGAAAATACAGGCTCACTATTTTCAGCCACACCCACTTGGAATTAATTGCGGGATGCCATCAAGGAGTAGTACTACCCTGTCGGAAGCTATGTGGATCAATACATAAAGTGGACCAAGCTGCGGCAGGGAAGGGACCAAGACATGCCAGAGTTTACCAATATTTTCCATACCCTTTGCACAAAGTTTAGTATCAAGGATTTAGAACATCATTTGGTACACAAATATCGTGGCTGCCTACATAAGTACATCCAGGAAGAAATAGAATTCATGAGCATCTCCTCGGTTAGCACGGCATACTGATATGCCGTCAAGGTCAAGCAAAAGTTTAAATAGAAGGAGCGAGACTTTGGATCTGCGAATCTGAAGCAAGGGAAAGGTGCCCCCAAACCATATAACCAAGGAGAAAGCTAAGGTGTGGTGGCCCAAGACAACCCACCAAATTTGCAAGCAAAGAAAAGTGTTGTGAAGCCAAAAAAGGACACATGAAAGTGGTGTGAGTTTCATAAGAGCTCCACTCACAACACAAGTGAGTGTCGGGCCAGGCAGTCACTGGTGGCCGAGCTAAAGGTTTCCAAATCAGATGCATGTTCTGACTCTAAGTTAGAACCCGACAAGTGGAATGGAAAAGGGAAGAAAATTATCGATGCGGAGCCCAATGCCACTCCTAGATGTGGGTATAGGGGTCCCCGTTATAATTCATTGTCGACAACAGAAGCCAAAAGAACCTCATTTTGGTAGAGGTCATGAAGTGGCTAGGCTTACTGACCACAACACACCCACAATTGTACACCATCAGGTGGCTTCACCAAGGACGGGATCTTCGCATGAGCTACAGTGTCGCCTTCCATACAACATCAATCCCTTCACAGATGAGGTACTGTGTGACATTGCTCCCCTTGACGTTTGTGATGTATTATTAGGACAACCATACTTGTGGAAGCAACATGCTGTGTATGAATTAAGGCCCCGTGCTGTTATTGTTACTTTGGGAAATAAGGTTTACAGGATATCAGAGGTAGCACCACCTACCACCATCTCTTTGGTTACTAAAAAACAATGCAGTAAGCTCATTTCAAAAACTAGGAAATTTGTTTTTCTGATGATACGCCCTCAAGGAAAGAAGAAGACGGTGACCACAACAACTACAGATGGAAAAGGTCGTGGAGGAGTACGAGGACATCTTCACCTCCCCTGCAAGGGTTCCTCTACACTGTCAGGTCAAGCAATCCATCGAATTGACCCCAGATGTAACACTGCCCAATGGACCAATCTATCGGCACTCCATTCTGGAGAACGATGAAATCAAGAGGCAGATTCAGGAGCTATTGTAGAAAGGTAACATCTGTCCGAGTTCATCGCCCTGTGGGAGCCCAATCGTGTTGGTACAGAAGAAGGATGGGACTTGGAGACTTTGTATTGACTATCATGAGATTAACAAGATCATTTTCTGTAATAAGTACCCAATCCCACAGATTGATGACCTCCTAGACCAACTGAAGAGGGAAAAATATTTAGCAAGATCGATATGAAGTCAGGATATCACTAGGTACCAATCGAACCCTCTGATGTGTGGAAGACTGCCTTCAAAGCCAAAGAGGGCCTTCTTGAATGGTTGGTTATGCCTTTTGGATTAACAAATTCTCCTGCAACCTTCATGAGGCTAATGGATGACATCTTGCAGCCATTCACAAACTCATTTGTAGTGGTATACTTGGATGACATCCTGATCTTCAGCCAGAGTTGGGAAGAGCACCTGTGACATCACAAGTTATGCGCCAATTTGGAGAAATGCATTTTTGGCATGACCCAGGTTTAGTATTTGGGATACATTATTGATGAATAGGCGGTGCATGTGGATCTAGCCATGATCCAAGTCATTCGGGATTGGCCATTTACAACCACTCTGATAGAGCTCCACAACTTTCTGGGTCTTGCCAACTTCTATCCTAGGTTCGTGTTGGGATTTTCTCATATCACTTGGCCCTTGAGTCAAGTCACCAAGGGAGGAGCGAAAGAAAAATTCTTTTGGTCTGAATCTCAACAGAAGGCATTCAAAGAGTTGAGAGATCGCCTTTTCTCGACACCAGTGCTCGCATTACCAGACTTGCAACAATGATTTGAGATCGAGACAGATACCTCTAATATGTTATTGGTGCAGTCCTTACTCAACACGGGCATCCAGTGGCATATCACAGTGAGACACTTTCAGACATAGTCTAGAAGTATCCCACTTATGACAAAGAGATGTATTCCATTGTGCAAGCCTATCGACAATGGAAGCATTACATTTTGGGGAAGGAATTGTCATCCACACAGACCACTGATCCCTACAATTCATACAGACCCAAAGGAAATTGCAGAATGATCACCATCAGAAGTGGTCCAGATACCTGCAACAGTTCCATTTGAATATCAATTATAGGAAGGGTGACACCAATAATGTTGCAGATTGCCTCAGTCGACCACCGATCATGGCGTTAACCACCGTGCTCAACTCTTGTGGGCACAATACTTCTGATTGGCCACTACTCTACAAAAGTGACCCATAATTTAACCATACATACCAAACACTCTTGGAGGGTCAGCATGTTCGAGATTTTCACCTCCAGGATGCCTTGTTATGCCACCTGGGTCGCCTTTGTGTTCCTTCAAGCGAGCGTGCCAAGATGATTTGGGAATCACATACAGTCGGGCTATTCGGCATTTCGGGGTTGATAAAATGGTGGCAGTGCTGCAAAATTATTTCTATTGGTTGAATCTTAGATAGGATGTCAGGAAGTACATTAGATCATGCACTGCCTGCACCATTGCCAAACCAACCATTAAGAAGCAAAGCCTCTATACCCCACTTCCTACCCCTAATCGACCCTAGGAATCCATCTCCATGGATTACATGTCAGGCCTTCCTTCCACTAAGCATGGAAATGACTTTGTTTTTGTGGTTGTCGACAGGTTCTCGAAGATGGCCATTATGGCAGCCTACAAGAAGAATATCATAGCAGAAGCCACTGCTAAACTCTTCTTTGAACTAGTGTGGGCACACTTTGGGATCCCACAATCTATCATATTAGATCGAGATAGCAGGTTCCTCAGTACATTTTGTTCCAGTCTCTGGTCGATGCTTGACACTAAACTCACTAAGTGCACAACCTTCAATCCTGAAACTGATGGCTAGACAGAGGTTGTCAATAGGATGATCGTACACATTCTGTGCATGTAGAACTCAAAGCATCCATGCACATTGGACAAGAGCATCCCCTATGTTCAACACAGCTACAACCGGGCTCTCTACAGCTTGACTGGCCATAGCCCTTTTCAGGTGGGCTTGGGATTCCAGGCACTATGTCCCATTGATGTAGCGATGCCATTTGTAGCTACTCACACAGATTCGGCTCATGTCCAATTTGAAATAGATAAGGCAAACAACTTCATTGAGCACATCCAGCATATTCGCTAGCAAGTCCATGACATTATGGAGAAATCAAATGCCAAGTACAAATAGCGACATGATCAATGTCGGGTTCCACACAAGTTTCAGGTGGCCAAAAAAGTCCGATTGCATTTGCAAACTGAACGCCTTACTAGAGCCTATCAGAAACTTAGAACACTCTGATATGGTCCTTACACCATTACCAAGGTTGTGGGAGACAATGCATTTGAGCTCAGTATTCCCCCATTCCTTGCCCTGCACCTAGTGTTCAATGTGGACCGCCTTCGACCATACTTTGCACCATTAGTAGATACATTTGACATTGCAGAATAACTCACACCCACAAAGTTAAATCCAGATTGCATGAAACAAGTTGCAACTGATCAGATCATGGAAACAAAAATCAACCACACTCGCTAGCAGAATATCCAACTGTATCGAGTTGTCAAAGCAAGCCAACTCCTTCACCAGGGCAAGTGGCTCACCAAGGACCAAGTTCAGCAGAAGTTTCCTCATCTCATGGAGGAACTCAACGCAATGGGGACCATTGCTTCCTAAGGGGGGAGGAATGATCCAAGTGGATATTGATGGCCACCTGCCAATTCCACTTGGACCCCCACCATTGCCTCTTTTATTTTTTTAGTTTCCTTAATTGTATCACAATTTACTATTTTTAGTAGTTTTTCGGGTCCTAAACTTCCGGAGCCTTTTTGAGGCCCTAAACGACACTTTTTTGGAAATCTACTGCCAACAAATATTTGTCCAAAATAATCTTTTTCATTGTAGTCCTCAGAGAGATTCTTCCAATGGGTTATCATGAGCGTCAAACGAAGATAATCTGACCAAGTCATGACCCCGGGAAGTTGCCTCTCCAACTGACCCCAACAGGGCCTATAAACACTTGGTGTTACATCTCCTTGGGTTAGGGTTTCGGTTGCTTAGGGTTTGCTCTTATTGTTCAATAATAAAAAGGCCCTTGAGCCTCATTGTAAGACATTTCAAATGCATGTAGCTGCCACATCTCTTCTCAGAGATAAGCTACCATCCCCCTAGCTGGTTTATTTCCATTTTCTGTTTGTAAGCATATTTCAGTATTTTAAATTAATGAAATGAAGTATTATTTTCGCTGCATCTTTGTGTTTATGGTTATCTCTGTAATTTGTTGTGTTCTTGTTTAAATCCGGATCATACAGTGAAGCAACAGAATGAGCATCGAAGAAAGAGAGTTGTGGCAAGTTTGTTACCCTTAACTGCCCCTTTGCAACCCACGCCATTGGATCAAGCAGTGGGAAGATAAAAAATAGATAATAGGCCAAGTGTGTCATATGAATGGTGATAAATTAAATAAATGTAACCTAGGGATCATGAAACATCCATAAAGTAGATATAATAACAATGAAAGTAGATATGATAACAATGAACAAATGAACAAGACATTAAACTCAGGTATTACAATATTGTTAAACATAGTTATTGCCAACATGACGTATAACCCATATTAAATAGCCATGCATTCATTTAATTAAATTGTTAACATATGATAGAAAAACAGATATAGCTAGAATTCATTTTCTAGTATTAGTAAATTAACAAATGATTAGCTCAATATCAACAACTTTCCAACATTATTGACAATTTTCTCAATCTCCATGTACGAGTATGCCGCAACGCAATCTAGGTGTTGTAGTTTCCATTTGCCATTTGCTTTTAATTTTACATTCAATTAGATATTTAATATAAATTGTAAAAATAATTTTCATTGCTAGATAAGCTAATCAATACATGAAATTAAGAATTAGATGATGAATGAAGAAAGCACTCTCCATTTTGGAAAGTTCATATCCTAGAAAAAGCCTTGGACCTCCACTAAAAGGCATGAATGTTTTTCATATGAAGTCAACATAATGCATATCATGTTATAGAATTTTTCTAATAGCTATTTTGATTTTATAATTTAAAAAAATCGCTATTATAAAACTAAAACTAAAAATAAATTTCAAACCTGATACTTCCACAGATTGAATTGTAAATCATATCTATGAACCCTTCATTTATATGCACCCCTCCTAACACAGGAGACAATTTCCACCCTGCAAGAATATGGAAATCTAAAAAAGAACATGGAATAAAAAAAAAAGAATTTCTCTATTCCATAAAAACATGATATTATGAATATAAACACATAATCTAGTAAAAAAATATGATTTACGAATAATAACCATGAATTTGAAGTCCTTCAATGTTTTTGAATGCAAAAATTTCACTACTTTGCAATACTGTAAAGTCTCATTAATTACCTTTAAACTATCTAAAACAATATGTAATGGATGCAACCTACATTAACTATTTAATCTATTTAATGGATATAATTATTAATAGAGAGGAAAATCACCTTTAAGAAAAAAAAACCAAAGAGAAAGATCTTTCTATAATTTTGCTTAAAAAATATATCAAATTTAATTATGCAAATTAATATTACAGGTGAGCCATTAAACCCTGAATCACATTGGAAATGACATATAAAACATTTTTATATAATGCAAACAAAAACAAAAACTAATGTCTAATTTATATTTTATATAATAATAAAAAATGGAATTTATATTTTACACTTACATGTGTAAATGTCATATTTTGTAATGGACCTAATACAATTGTTCACATTTGTTCTATATTTAGACTCTTATACTTTGTGTATGCTATCATTTCATGTTCAAGCTTAAAAACTAAAAACGAAGCTGACTTACAAAGTGAATATTGAAATTAAAGAGACTTTAAAAAGGGTCATCTCTCTATCAACTCTTGTAAGGCAAAATAGGAGTCACTGAGCAAGTGAATGATGGGAGCTTATTTTGTTTGTCATGTTCTATTAAATAATAGAACAAAATATTATTATTATTTATATTTTTAAAAAAATTATATAAAACAAATAAATTTGTTTATGTTTAAATAAAAGAAGATTTTGTCTATTAATTGTGTAGTTAAGGATATAGACTTGCATAAATTTTTGGTTGGTAGTAACCACTCCTAATTTTGCACATTTAAACTTTTACTCCTACATGTTAAAGTGTAAAAGAAAACATAAATAATGGTAACTCTTAGTAGGTATATTTATTTCCATCCTGTTCCTATTCATTTTTTATGCCAATAATTCCTTAAATTATGGTGGGTAGTGATGGTAGATAGATTATTTACTTGAGTATGATCCATTTTCAAGTATTTTAATTCTAGATGCTTTTCCTATGAAGGTTAACAATGAAAAATCATTGCACAAATATTTAAAAATAATGGTTTAAATATTGCAACTACATCCAAAAAAATAAATAAATTCCAAAGTTAATCATTACAACTTGCATTGGTCAATGCTAAACTAATTGTGGTCAATAATAAATTCCTTAGAGAAGACTAATAAAGATAGCCCATACTCAAGTAAATAACATATTAACTGTCAATTACTTCCCACTATAATTTAAGCTAGTATTTGCATAAAAAATGGATTGGAATAAGATTTAAATAAATGTACTTACCGGAGTTACTTCCCACTATTATTTATGTTTTCCTCATAAAATTGTAAATGCGTAGAGTTTCTTATGGTTATTGTCGCCAAAATTTATACAAGTCCTTATGCTTAAGAAAGAAATTAATGTATCCACTTCACATCTCAATTTATTAGTTCCTACCAAAGCAATACTATAAGAATTGATTTTCCTATTGATCCCTATTAATTTAGCATTAACCAATTTAAATTACATTCCTTTATGAAATTTATCCTGAAATATAATTTCTAATTTAAATGACAAGGAATAAACTTCCCTATAATGAGAAATATCTAAATATAAATATTTTTAAATTAAGAATAGGTTACACAAATTGTTAGGATGCTTGAGTAATTGTTTCAAGTAGCAATTAGCATAGAAAAGACATTAATGCACCTTATTTATATAGTCTTTTAAGTTGGTTACATGTATTCTTGATTTATCTCACATCATTGTATCAAAATTCAAGACATGAGAAAATTTTGAAAGATGCTTGATCTATATTAACATCATTTAAAAAATGAATAAAACGAAAATTTATTATGAAATTTAGAAACGATATTTTTGCAAATAATTATTTAAATAAATGATGCCATATTATAATTTAGTCTATTTAGTTTGAGGATTCAATTGTTATGAGTTTAGTTCTTAAAGGTGTTGAAAGAGTAACTAGTGTTGGTTTTCATAATTCATATTTGGATCATGTCATGATGTAATTTTTTTGTATTCTTTAAAACAAGAAAAAGAAAAATATTTTTGTAAAAGAAAAATTTTATATTTAAACATGAATTTCATGCTTATGGTCATTGGTCACTATGTCAAAGCACCCATTGAATTCTCTAGGGTTTTAGTCTTGAGTGAAAGTCTTTGTCATGATGTAATATACCCTATTGCGCATCAAGAAATAAAATATTATTTTGTTGATTAAAAGAATCTAAAAGACCCAAAAATAAAGTTCGTCAACCTTTCTAAAGTCAACCTAGAGAGGCCCATTCTAGCCTATGAGAAGACTATATAAAGAAATGATTTTGACCACATTGAGATATACAACACTCACATATATCAGGGTTTGATATGCAAAGAATAAGAAAAAAAAATGTGGGCCTTGGAAGAAATGAAGAAATTTCAATGTAGGAGGGATGTATACAACCTATTCAACCTTCATCAAGTCAACCTAGAGAGGCCCATTCTAGCCTATGAGAAGACCATATAAAGAAATGACATCGACCACATTGAGATATATAACACTCACATATATCATGGTTTGATATGAAAAGAATAAAGAAAATGTGTGGGCCTTGGAAGAGAGGAAGAAAGCTCAATGAAGGAGGGATGTATACACTCTATTCAGACTCACACATGCAAGATCCATATGGTCTCTAAGGTTTCCACGAGTCCAAAAGGCTCCACACATTGTTCAAAGGATGAAACTCTTGCTTTGAAGGATGTTGTCTTCTTGATATTGAAGAATGTATGTATTGATGATGAACTGGATCTTGGGAAGTTTTTTTTCAAAGTCTTGGGTATTGAAAGTCTCCTTTGAAGGCGATTCTATAGGAAGATAATTTTTTTTTTGGGTTTTTCCTTGGGTGGGAGCCTATCTCTGTTGTCATTTGTTGTCTTTGTTATCTTCATTATTTCGGCAATCATCTTGATGATAAGAACATAATAATACAAGAAGTAATAAGAAATCACAAGAAACCACCATGTTAAAGAGAAATAAAATTAAGGAACCCCTAATAAGCTTCCCTAAGGATTTCTAAACAAAATTAACTTTTCCTTATCTACGAGGTTTGTACTATTGCAATTGCTCTTTTCCTTTTATGGTGACTAAGTTTGTCTAGGCTATGGACATGTTAGTTTTTAACATAGCTATATTTTGTTTTTTTCAATCTTGTGTGACTATAGAGTTTACCATATTCTTCAATATATCACATAATAATATGATATAAATTAGAGAAGGAAAACTGATAAATTGACAACACAACAATATATATCCAAACAAACCCCTCTTTAAACTTGCTTAAGTACAATCTGTGTTTTATTTCCCTAGAAAAGCTTTATGGGTAAACCAAAGGATACCTCCCCACATTCATGGATGACATCCTTAATAATCATATGAATGTCTATAGGTGTTCCTTATTCATGTAGATTTGAACATAATGCCTAATAGCACTTAGACAAACCCGCAACACAAATAATGACAATTGATTGAGTTAATACCTTAAACTTTTAAATTGAAGAATATGGTGGTGGGTTTTAATAAAAGGTAAAATTCTTCTTTATATGGAAGAAATAATACTTTTTTCCCTTAAACAAAAATATATAGGGATTGAATACAAATTCCCAAGGATTTTTCATCATTTCACATTCCATGCCATCATTTCACGTTCCCCTCTTACGCTTACGCAAGATCTAATGCCTGGTACACATTGTACTGAACATGTAGTACAAGTCACAAGCAAACTATATTTCTGTTTCATTAGCTATAATAAAAACATACATGGATTAAAGATCAAATCTAGAATCATACATATCCCATATAAACATCATGTTTATATTTATATAGCATTTTTTAGCGAGTTATTTAGTCATGTTTTTGGGCTAGCCATGACCAACAATTAATTGCCAATTATTTTTTGGCTGATTATAATACTAACTCATAAAAAAAATTTGCACACACACACACACACACACACACACACACATATATATAAAATTTCACTAATCTTATTAATTCTTGAAATACCATTTATAAAAATATTAATTTACATTTTTATAAAATATTGAAATATATAAAAAAATATATCTATTTATGAATGATATAAAAAAATTTGAAATATATATATATATATATATATATATATATATATATATATATATATATATATATATATATATATATAGATAATTACTAAAATATTAGTTCAATCATTTATCGTCTATATATAGATAGATAAGCAGGCATTTCTAACCTATCTTGGTAATCCAATAACAAATACTCTCGTAACTTTCTAATATAAACTAAAATCCATCCACAAATAGAAAAACATGCTATTAGGTGTTTAATATGGCCTTTAAAGTAAGTAATTGGTTTAGGATTAATGGATTAGTTGTTCGAAATAAAGTATACTAGCATTTGCACCTAATGTTGCAAAGGAAACGCCGTAAGGCATAGTGTGTGGAAGAATATTGAAATGTGAATGGGCTTTTTTGAAAGCAAGGGTCGATGATAATGAGTTTGAATTGAGGAAGCCATGCAGAAAACCCTATTTGAGGGTTAAAGTGGCTATGAAATGGAATAAAAGTAGTCATAAATATCCATTGAACTTGTTTAGATACCTTAAAGATTGCCTAGTTGAAGGTGAAGTTAAACAAATGAATTCACGTGAACAACAATTGGGTATCCATATCAATATACAAAATTTTAAGGAGAGGTATGTTAATCTTTTCAAACAACATTCTAATGTATTTGCCTAGAAATATGAAGACCTTAAACCATATCACATTGTGATGAACTGAATCCCTGCCAGGATATATTCCTTATGACGCAAAGAAGCTACAGGTGGTTGATAAGGAGGTGAAAACAAATGCTTGGGCTCATGAAGGAGCTCTGTATTGTCCTTCAGCCCACACTGTTCCTATGCCTATTATATTCCATGGCAACATCGTACACAGAGACATCTCTTGCTCATTACTCCTAGTATGGTAACATTGAATAACTCTGCCTGTGTCACAAATCATATAAAAATGGATTTCAGTTAGCTCCGTGGTCCTTGGAGAATAATAATATATACAACTTTCATCCATCATGGCCTCTCAACGGTCCAATTACTTAGCTAATTGCAGACCTATCTTGAAGCATTCTATATGATGCCACTTTTATTACAGGGATGCAGAAATTAGATTTTAGAATGGGAATTGTGCTTCAGCGTTATTTTCATTCAAGCAGCATTTGTGCCAGTTATGTCTTTCAGACAATTATGGTTTTTCTAAATGGTAATGTTGTGTTAAGTAGTATGTGCTAGAATTTTTATTTTTATGATGAAAGCTGCATAATGTCAGTTTAAACAAGCATAATATGATTTTCATGCTACACTGCAATTTTTTTCATAGGCATTGAATTGTTTTTCTGCAGAGTATCCAAAAGTCTGAATGCCCTAAAGAATTGGAGCCAGCAGACAGGAGGGTTCCAGTACATGTCAATCTGATCAGGAGAGATGAAGACTGTCCTATATGTTTTCATTCCATTGTCCAATTCATGGCGTGCTAGTTTTTCTAAGGTTATGATGTTCATGCATGTGTTGTTATACTAATTGTGAAATGGGGGAATTTAGTTGTTTCATACATTGTTTTTATGATCCTTGCAAAACCAAATCCAGTGGAGAAATCAAACAATGTGTAAAGATACATTTTGTTGTATTTATCATAAGGCTCACTGTTCAATTCAAAATTTGGTGTGATATGAAGACCTTAAACCATACCACATTGTTATCTGAAACTCTATTGTCAGCTAGTATGGTAATATTGATTAACTTTGCCTGTGTCACGAATCATATAAAAATGGATTTCAGTTTGCTCCGTGGTCCTTGGAGAATAATAATATATACAACTTTCATCCATCATGGCCTCTCAACGGTCCAATTACTTAGCTAATTGCAGACCTATCTTGAAGCATTCTATATGATGCCACTTTTATTACAGGGATGCAGAAATTAGATTTTAGAATGGGAATTGTGATTCAACGTTATTTTCATTCAAGCGGAATTTGTGCTAGTTATGTCTTTTGGAAAATTATGGTTATTCTAAATGGTAATGTTGTGTCAAGTAGTATGTTCTAGCATTTTTGTTTTTATGTTGAAAGCTGCATATTATGTCAGTTTAAACAAGCATAATCTGATTTTCATGCTACACTACAATGTTTTTTATAGGCATTGAATTGTTTTTCTGCAGAGTATCTAGAAGTCTGAATGCCCTAAAGAATTGGAGCCAACAGACAGGAGGGTTCTAGTACATGTCAATCTGATCAAGAGGGATGAAGACTGTCCTGTATGTTTTCATTCCATTGCCCAATTCATAGCGTGCTAGTTTTTCTAATGTTATGGTGTTCATGCATGTGTTGTTATACTAATTGTGAAATGGGGGAATTTAGTTGTTTCATACATTGTTTTTATGACATTTAAATTCGATAAAGATCAAATCACTGTCCTAGATATATTGTCTGTGTGTCAAATGTCAGTGGCTTTGCAACTGTTGATTTTTTTTTAATTTTTTTAATTTTTTTATAATTTTTTTTTTTTTCCTGTTTGCTTAGGTGGTCCAATGCATGTTTTGAATGTAGGGAAGTCTGAAATTCTTTTGCCTGTCATTCAATGCACTTAGGAAGTTCTGCTGTTGGAAAGTTTGATTGGGCTGCATTGAATTAAGCAAGGCTGAAGCATTATTGTTGATGTTGTAGCTGTAGTTGTTCTGCATGTTGTTGAATCTCTTTGCAGGGTTGGTTTCATCGTCCCCATATGCTAAGGAGAGGGTCCTCTTGAGAGAATTGAATTAGTTGTCATGCTCCACTGCTAATTCTTCTTGTTTTAGGACAGCTTCATATCGACAATCGCTATTGTTGTCATTGTTATTGCTGAAATTGTTGTGAGACAGGTTGGAGGACTGGACTTGAGGTAGTCTGCTGCTATTTAAATTTCCATCCATGGCTTCATCATTTAAAAAACCATCTATGAAAGGATCATCACTCTCCAAAAACCCACCGAAAGAGACAATTTTGGGCAGTTGCAGTTTGTTTTGCTGATCAATATCAGAAAAAGAAGCCGTCACTTCATCTACACTTGGTGATTCATCTCGTTCTACCCCTTGTACTCTCTGAGAATTACCATTTTTCTTGTAAATTCGGCACAGCACCCAATCATCAAGCTGGAGAACAGAAGTGCCATCAAAATCAACAATAGAAATTTTAGTTGAATGAATCAATTCCTATTCATAAAGAATCAAAACACAAGAACTATGAAAGGAAAATCATTCATATTGATCAATATTCAAGAAGACATCACTTTGTAGGGTGTGTTATTTGTATTTACACAATTGATTTTTTATTCAATCAACTATGCTATTCTTTGTGGTTTTGCTGGGTTCCTTCATCACCACCATCATTGGAAAATTCATTTCCCTCTTGAAGTATGAAACGAGTAGCAATTCCCAATTGATCTCACACTACAACCACAAAGAAGCTAGCAATCCTGATATACAAATCGAACCAGCCATCCTATCAAGCAATCCATGTAGTTCTCAATCTATAGCTTTGATAACCCAAAACTCAAATCTTTTATATCTAATATGCACAGAAATTTTCACATTAATATGTCTAGATCTCATTCTAAGATCTTTACAGATTTGATGCAGAGGTAAACCAGATTTTTCATACTATGACAAGCAATATTAGCAAGTCTTGGAGTCTCTCTTATGTAATGTCTCCTCCTTATTTGATAAAGTTGAAGTTGTATGAGCATCGACTGCACTGAAGGGATCATCCAATAGATAAATGTCAGCATCGTTATATACTGCTCTAGCAAACTGAATCCTCTGTTTTTGTCCTCCACTCATATTCAATCCTCTCTCCCCAATCTCTGTCATCTATCCATGAGCAAAACTCTCTATATCCTTGTCTAATGCACAAGCTTTTATTGCCTTCTTGTATTGAATTTTGTCCATTGGTTTCCCATAGAGTATGTTATCTCTAACAGTACCACTCTAAATCCAAGCTGTTTGTGCCACGTAGGCAACATTGCCATATACTTCAATCTGCACGTAGTCCAATCAAAAAGTTTATGGGAGAATTTTTGTATATAGAAAGCAAAAAAGCTGCATCTACAATCTTGTTGAACTATGAAATGGTTACTTTTGCTCAAGAAGAGTAGTTAATGTTCAACTTACATCTCCTGAAATTTTTGGGATTTCTCCAAGAATTGTATATAGCAGAGCAGATTTCCCTGATCCCACTGAGCCACAAATTGCTACCTTTTCTCTAGTTTTAATGTGTAGATTTATTCCCTTCAATGTTGGCTTTGTCAATGAAGATTCTGGATCCCAGCTGAGTATGGCTTGATGAATTTCGATGGTATACTGGGATCCGGCAAGTGCTTTCCTCACAACAGAATCTGGTCTTAGCTCGTCATCTTGTAAGAACTTGTCCAGACGATCTAAGGAGACTTTAACTTGAATTAATATAGCCAAAACTTCAGGTAGCATTCTCACTGGATCTTGTATCACACGGAATGTTGCAAGCACTGTAAATATGGTTGTGGCAGTTAACGGTGGATCCCCTATGATAGCACACCTGACAAAAATTATAGATGAAGTAATGATGGGTGACATCCAGTAGAGTATGGTACCATATGTTCTATAAAATTGTGCTGAAGACAACCATTTGAACTCCATAGCTCGGAATTTTTCTATCAGCTCTTTAAATTTTTCTTCCCATGCTTGTAGTTTGATTATTTTCATACTATTAAGAATTTCAGATGTTATTTTGAGTCTTTCATCCTATGCAGTCATGAACTCAGCTTGGCACTTCTGGAGGGTTTTGGCCAGAGGTTTGTTTAGAATGAGAGTAAGAATGATGATGAGCAAACCTGGAATAGCTGCCCATCCAACTGTGGCAAAAAGGATGCCAATTGCTACACATATTTTCAAAGGGACGGTCCAACCCCAATGTAGCCACCACAGAAACTCTCCAAAATGATATGCATCTACAGCTATGTAGTTTACAATCTCACCAGTGGCATGTCCTTGTCTTCCTAGACTGGACAGTCGAAGTTGTTTCTGATATACAACTGCCATCAAGGCCGAACGCATTCGCATACCTGTGCATCTGGAATTGAAGTATTTTTTTTTTCTGTTTGCTTAGGTGGTCCAATGCATTTTATGAATGTAGGGAAGTCTGAAATTCTATTGACTATCATTCAATGCGCTTAGGAAGTTCTGCTGTTGGAAAGATTGATTGGGCTACATTGAATTAAGCAACGCTCAAACATTATTGTTGACGTTGTAGTTCTAGTTGTTCTGCATGTTGTTGAATCTCTTTGCAGGGTTGGTTTCATCATCCCCATATGCTAAGGAGAGGGTCCTCTTGAGAGAATTGAATTTGTTGTCATTCTCGACTGCTAATTCTTCTTGTTTTGGGACAACTGCATATCAGCAATCGCTATTGTTTTCATTGTCATTGCTGAAATTGTAGTGAAAGAGGTTGGAGGACTGGACTTGAGGTAGTCTGCTACTATTTCCATTGCCATCCACGGCTTCATCGTTTAAAAAACCATCTATGAAAGGATCGTCACTCTCCAACAACCCACTGAAAGAGGCAATTTTGGGCAGTTGCAGTTTGTTTTGCATTCTTCTAGTAAATTGTTGGATCGTCATGATATGTTTTCCGACGCAATGTTTGTGCTCCTAATCCTTTTCAAGGAAAGGAAAAAAACACGATATGTCTAATTCCTATTTGAAATAGAAATTTGTATATATAAATTGTATATTTAGTGTTTGAAATAGGAATTTGAATATCGATTGTATATTTACTGTTTTAAATCGAAATTTGAACATACATTGATTGTATATTTACTGTTTTAAATCGAAATTTGAACATACATTGCGAATGGCCAAGCATTGAGAAAAAGTTGTGCCAATGTCAAAGCCTAACCCAAAAAGTGTTAGGGATATAATTCTGCTTGTTGTTCTTCCTCCAAAAAGCCCAATTACTTCACACATCAAACGGATTTTGCCCTATAGGCTCTTCTAACAAAAACTTGGATCCTGATCTTCCCCATGGAAAAACCAAAAATGAAATAGCACAGATTTATCAGCATCTGTCCTGCAGTTTTAGGTCGGTTGCTGTGGCTAGTCTCCTCATTGGGTGTTAATATGATAGCCCACCCCCCTACCTCCCCTCGGCCCCATCCCTATGTGGTAAAACCACACCTGTCCAAACAGATAAAGCTTGCTCAGGATGCTCATCAGCGGAAAGATTGAACTCTACATATGCGTGTTGAAATTTTCTTTTAGTTGCTTGATCCTTTCCGAGAAGATTGGGGAAAGGATCTAATTCTGGAGATTTACACTCTGCTATTGATCTAGTCATCCATCTTGAAATCTCCCAAAATTTGAATTATGTAGACCCCTTTTCCCGTTGCCAGCCTTATCCGCAACCACAGAGAATTCAGTTTTTCCTAGTTATGTGTGCCCTCTCCCAATGCTTCTTTGAAACAATTTGTTTTTGGCTTCCTCCGAATATAAGACTCCTCCTGTGTCCTGCCCCAACTTACTGTGTCTTGCTCCCTTTTATTTTGTTTATTAACGTGTCCCGCTCCCTTTTATTTTGTTTGTTTCTCAATCCTTCTATGTAGATACATAGATTTTTGCTGACAAAACATGTGCATTATCTTATGCTTGTATATTTCTCATTGCTCAATGTAGGCCTTGAGTAGACATTTTTCCATTCTTGAACCTCCGACGGCACTCACAACTATGTTGTGGAGCATGTAGCCAACAAAGAGAGATTGGAAACTATGATTACTGGCATATTTTGTAGTTGATTTTCTCACCTATATTTGACTGGGAATGACCAAATCCTATTACTGTACGTGGAGCCTATATTTGCCTAGGAATGGCCAAATCCTATTACTGTAATTGGAGCTTGCACTGTGGTTTGAATGTGATCAACCCACATGCAACGGACTGATCGCGCCATCATGGGTGGTCGGTGTTCAGCATTTGGGTCTGTATTGCATGTGCATACACACACACACACACACACACACACACACACATATATATATATATATATATATATAGATATAGATATATATAGCACGGAGAATAAGCTCTGTGATTGTGATTGTGGTTATGTTATGTAACCTTCTACTAGTTTCAAGGTATATACTTTGTCGGGAGAAAACATGTAGTGAAGGAAAAATAGCCAATTTATGCTCTCTCTAATAACAGGGACCGTTGTTAGGTCAATTTGATTCGGTTCAAGTCAAGGTCTGTTCACTCACGTTCTGCTAGTTTCCAGGTATATACTTTGTCGGGAGAAAACATGTAGTGAAGGAAAAATAGCGAATTTATGCTCTCTCTAATAACAGGGACCCCTGTTAGGTTAATTTGCATGCCTAACGTTGTTCTGCTTAGCTAAACAATGCACTACAAGCAGGCGAACCCTGACTTCAACATCTACAATTGTAGCTAAAGCATTGATCTCAGTTATTTGGGATGCAATCACAGCTCTGTACTCACCTCTCGTGAGGATAAGAAGACTTGACAGGAGTAGCTACGAAAATATAAGTGTCCATCAATTCCCAGATTGATATGTGATGGTTTGCCTTTTTGATTTGATCTTTCCATTGTATGCATGTAATAACTCCACAGCGCTGGTGTATGCATGCAATAACTCCATAGAGTTTGGGTGCAGGATCATTTCTTCGCAAACGCCACCTTCCCACCTCCCCCTGCTTTTCCTCATTGTAATGCAATTTATATGCAAGGAGACTTCGAATTTTCCAGCCGAAATGTGAGTGCATAATGTTCTAATTAAAAACAAAAAGAGAAAAGAAATCTCGCTGGCCTCCAGAAATACGGTCATGTTAAAAAAAACTAAAATGAAAACTGTTGGAGAAATGCTTGATGTCTTTGAAATCAAAGCAAGTAAAAATCATCAATGTTGAACTTGGAAATAGAAAGGTGATTTTAGAAGAATGGATGACACAGAATTTGTTGGAAAGCTGAAGAAACAGGACAGATGCCCAGTAAAGAAGGCAGACCTAGAAATCATGTCAAGATGGGGTTTTGTCAAATGAGGATCTCAAGAAGAGGGTATAGCTCCCAAAATTCTGGCTAGGAGTGGTATATTTTTGTTTGTTGGCAGCTAATGATAAAATTCTATCTCAAGTAATTTTGTGTACTATGGTTCATTTATAGATGAATTATCAAGGAATACATGGATATATTTCCTTAGGAATAAATATGAAGTCTTTGATAGGTTCAAAGAATTTAAGGCTCTGGTGGAAAAGCAGACAGAGAAGAATATAAAGGTTTTGAGGATAGATAATGGTCGAGAGTTTTGCAAGAAGGAATTTGAAGAGTTCTGTAAGAAGTGTGGTATAGCACAACAGAAGACTACTCCATACACACCTCAAAAAAATGGAGTTGTACAAAGAATGAACAGGACATTGATGGAAAAGGCAAGAAGCATGCTCAGTGGTGCTAGGTTAGGACAAGAATTTTGGGTAGAGGTGGTGGAGAATGCATGTTACCTGGTCAACATATCACCTTCATTAGTGTTGGAGGATAAGACTCCACAAGAGGTATGGACTGGTAAGAAACCTTCTAGTTCACATTTGAGGGTACTTTGATGTGATTCATATGTACATGTTCCAAAGGAGAAGAGAACAAAGTTGGACAGTAAATCTGAAAGGTGCATATTTATTGGGTATAAGGATGGTTTAAAAGGTTATAAGATTTGGAACTCAGAAACAAGGAAGGTTGTGTACAACCGAGGTGTGGTGTTTAGAGAGGTGAAATATGTTATTAAACATGAAGACCTACCAAAGGAATCTGAGAAGATAGAGTTCGAACTAAAGGAGGAAGAATCAGACTCTACAACAGAAGAGAATTAGAAGATGAAGAGGCACAAACTCCAATTGTAAGAAGATCACTTCGAGAAAGAAGGTAGACAGAAAGGTATAGTCCATCTTCTTTCTATTCAAATTTTTCTTTATCTACTACTGATGATGATCCTAGAACTGTGAGGGAAGCAGTAGATTCAGATGATAGAAAACTATGGAAAGAGGCCATGGTTGATGAAATGGCATCTTTGCACAAAAATGAGGCTTGGGATCTAGTGGAGTTGTTGGCTGGAAGGAAACCCATTCACAACAAATGGGTGTTTAAGAAGAAGATGATTGTAGAAGGCAAGGTGGAGAAATACAAAGATCTGTTTGGTAGCAAAAGGTTATTCCTAGGTGACGGGAATTGATTTTGGTGATATTTTTTCTCCTATTCCCAAGGTAGCTTCTATTAGATTAGTTTTATTTGTTGTTGATGCTTTTGATTTTGAGGTAAAACATATGGATGTGAAGAAAACATTTCTTCACGGGGATCTAGAAGAAGAGATCTACATGAAGCAACCTGAAGGCTTTGTGTTGAAGGGTAAGAAAGAACTGGCATGCAAGTTAAAAAAGTCCATGTATGGGTTAAAATAGTCACCAAGGATGTCGTATCAGAAATTTGATACATTTATATGGGGACCTGGCTTCACCAGAAGCAAAGTAAACCACTACGTGTATTTTAAATTAATTGGTGGGTGTGTTATTTACCTGCTCTTGTATGTGGATGATATGTTGCTGGTTAGAATTGACAAAGAAATTATCTAAGATTTGAAGACCCAATTGTCCTCCAAATTCAACATGAAAGATCTTGGGGCTGCAAACTATATTTTAGGCATGGAAATTAAATGAGATTGGGAAAAGAGGAAGCTCTGGTTAAACCAGAGGAAGTATGTTGAGACAATATTGCAGAGGTTTAATATACAGGATAGCAAACCGATGAAGGTTCCTCTTCCTGTAGGTGTAAAGTTATTTGTTGAAAAATGTCACAAGACAAAAGAAGAGGAAGAGGACATGTCTCGTGTTCCATATGCAAGTGCAGTCGGTAGCTTGATGTATGCAATGGTATGTACTAAACCAGACATTGGACATGGAATGGGAATATTGAGCAGGTTTTTGTGAAAACCAGGGAAGGAGAATTGGACAACAGTGAAGCGGGTTTTTAGGTATTTGCGTGGCACTAGTGATTATGGTTTGTGCTACCAAGGAAGCCTAGGATTGGACAAATTTTTGGACATCCGTGGCTTTGTTGATGCATACCAGGCTGGAGATCTAGATCATAGAAGATCTACAAGTGGGTATGTGTTTAACCTATTTGGAGGTGCAGTCAGTTGGATGAGTAAGAGATGGTCTGTAGTCGCCCTTTCAACTACAGAGGAAGAATACATGGCAGCCACTCACGCAAGCAAGGACGCAGTTTGGTTGCAAAGATTGTGTTCAAGTATGGGGTTAGTACATCGACCTATAAGGGTAGCTTGTGACAGCCAAAATGCAATTTTCTTAGCAAAGAACCTTGCTTATCATTCAAAGACAAAGCACATTAATGTTCAATTTCACTTTGTGATGGATATGGTTGGGGACAAAAAGGTGTTTCTTGTAAAGGTGGACACTTTGAATAATACTGCAGATGCATTGACAAAGTTTGTGAGCACTGAGAAGTTCTCTTAGTGTAGATAAACAATGAGTATTGTAGGGATAGATCAATGAATAAGCTCTCTTGTGGCCCCGTGTGGAAAGAAAACAAGAAGTGGGAGAATGTTGGTTGTGTGCTATATTCTTTCCACGATTACCCTAGGAAAGAAAAAATTGGACCCTATATTATGTGGTCGGACCTACCTATGGTTTTGTGCATGCTTTTCGCACATGGTTTTGGCCATGATGGTTTTCTGTCCATGGTATTTTGTAGTTCCGGTCAAGCGATTTACGGTTATGTTCTAATCCAGGGTTAATGGATTGGGGTTTATGGATGCTTCAACATGTATATATATGTATTTTAACATTGAAAGGAATATAATGAAAAATCAATCTGGTAGTCTCGGTTTTGGGATCCAGGAGAAAATCTCGGTGTTATGTCTATGCCCTCACCATTGTTTATTTTCTGTTTTTTAGAATTCGTATGCATGTAATTTCTATACGGGGTTAAAACCTACACCTTCAACATTGCTATTGGACAATGTGAATTCATAAGTGATAAAGGTCTTTCCTTGACACTTGTCATAATTTAATGTAATTTGGAAAGTAATAAGGCTCGAGACAAGATCCCTATCACTTGGTAATTAAAATCTAGAGGGCCATAACCTTGCATTAGAACCCTAATTCTAGTGATCTCGTCATTGTTGGAAATATTACAAAACATGTAATAGAGAAGAGTGAGTAGAGAGTATATCTTCAACAAGCATAAAGCTAGGAAAAATTTGACACAATGTCTCCTAAAGAGCATCCAGGGACACGGGTTTTTAGCATATAGGCATCTTAGGCCTTCTTGGATGTTATGCCTAGTGAAATATACTTTATTCCTCTAGAAACTAAATGTTACTTCAACCTTAAATATCTTAGATTTCTATCTGAAATTTACCTCAACTCTTTGCGTTTTAGACTTTTGTATAAAATTTACCTCAACTCTGAGCATTTTAAGCTTTCATAAGCATTATTCTTTATCAAAGAGTGATCCATTTCTCTAGAAACTAAGATATACCTCATCTCTCATATTAGACTTCTACTTACCAAGAGAAAAACTATAAATAATTAGCACAACCACATTAATGTAATTAATTATAATTATATTTATATAAATCTAAATATAATTAATTGTAATTGTAATTAATTATAAATAATTAATTATTAAAATTAAATAAATAGTTATAATAAATAAAAATAAACCATAAAAATCTTTTTAATTTGAATAATATATTTAGTCATAATTGTTATTATTAATGATAATTTATTATAAATACATTTAAAAAAATAAATCATAATGGTTTATATATTCATAATTTTAATAAATATAAATATTTATATCAATAAAAAAATATTATAAATATTAATATTTTTATAATATTTTTAAATAAAATTATAAATTTAACCATATTTGTTAATAATAATAATAATTAATTGAAATTAATAATTATTGATAATAATAATAACATTAAAATCTTTGTGGTGCGAGGTCTTAACCAGATATTTGATCTCTGCATGTACGTTCTGCGCTAGGTCTACAGATTTCAATCTGCTATAAAAATTAGGTTTGAATTGTTGCCCTCGTCAGATGGATTTACTTTAGATAGTTCCTGGACGTTTTCTGAAACACTCTTGACTCTGGGTCTTCAAACCAACAGATATAAATGAAAACTGTGAATAATGGCGACGATTAAGTTTATTCGTCGACATGATCAATATTTGCATTTTCCCTTTGTTTGGGTGTGAACAACGTCTCTGCCATCCTCCAAAGGGTTTATTGCTGCCTGGAGATTTCTTACGTATTATCTTTTCCTGCGTCGAAATAATCTATGAAGTCTTCTCTTCTCCCTCTTCATTTTCTTTGCCATAAAGTTTAAGTGATAAGAGGCCTCCTCGGTGATCCCACGAAGTTGCCATTGAGATCACTCTTGGAATTGGATCGACGGATGCATATATTTTTTCAAAAACCCCGCAGTGTGTAGTAGACCTGAAGCACATAAATTTTAACTAAACTTGACCGTTCGTTTTCTGATCGACCACGTAGAGGCCTCCTCGGTGATCCCGGATTATGTGGACGAAGTTGCCATTGAGATCACTCTTGGAATTGGATCGAAGGATCCATATATTTTTTTGTTTGTTTGGAAAACCATGGAAATTCCAGGCCTCCATTTGATCTCTGTGTTGTGAGTAATCCCTCCAATCCGAGGCATTTGTTCCAACTAAATGAGACCTCTGTTTGATCTCTGAGACAGACCCGTGGAATCGTAATTCTCTCAACTAAGACAACCCCGCGACATGCAGCGACTGAGTCAATTCAAGGTAGGAATAGAGTTTCGGGATCATTCCAATCATGATCGCAACAAGACTAAGGGACGATACAATTTGATCTCTGCATTGTGAGGCCCTAACGAATCTCTGTGGTGCGAGGCCCTAAGAATCACCCTATTCTGCCTTTTCGCAACAACAAGAATTTCACTCTGTAAAGCCCAACATCATTTCACTAACAGTGGAAAAATTCACTCTGTAAAGCCCAACATCATCTCACTGACAGTGAAAAAATTCACTCTGTAAAGCCCAACATCATCTCACTAACAGTGAAAAGACGCGCGCCCTGCAAACTCCCTGTCAATCCCCCTATTCTGCCTTCTCACAACAAGCAGCATTCCACACCCTGTACAGCCCAACCGCATCTCACTGACAGTGAAAAAAAATATCCTTGAATGCCCTAAATACGTTGAAATTGCTGATATAAATCAATCAAATTCACAATGTAAAATTGCTGATAGGAATCAAAATCAAATTCACACTGCAAACATCGAAATCGCTGATAGGAATCAAAATCAAATTCACACTGCAAACGTCGAAATTGCTAATAGAAATCAAAAATCAAATTCACACTGGAAACAACGTTGAAATTGCTGATAGAAATCAATCAAATTCACACTGAAACGTTGAAATTGTTGATGGAAATCAATCAAATTCACACTGGAAAACCATATGACGACTTCAGGGCGCAGAGAAAAATCTGCTTCACGGCATACACACATATCTGGATTAAGAGACAACGATCACTGTGCGCGACGGATGAGCCATAGACAATTGATAATCGAAAGCAAGGAGGATATAAATTCCGAAAGGGAGGCGAGGACTTGATTTAAATTCAGGGCAGAAAGGAACTAGAAGCAACAACGATTTAAGCAGAATTTGTAACTGTTCTGATCGACGGTTCAAGTTTGTCTAATCCTCTAACATGTAATTGTATGGTGTCCAAGGATGACAGGTAGGCAAAATGTTGGGTATTTTTAATGGGGAAAATACCAAAAACCAAGATTCAATTTAAACACAGAGACAATGCTCTGTTCTTTGACTCCAAGATCTTTTATGCACACAGAAGACTCAAAAAAAATTTCACAGAGAAACAGAGTAATTCACCTCCATAAAAAAACATTTCTGAGAATTTACTGAACTGGGTTTACTGCTGTAAATCCCCTTTTACATTCACTTGTGTAAAACAATTTTACATACTGCTGTAAAAACAAAACTTACAGAGACTTACAAAAATTCACGCTCCACCATTTTCTTTATGCACTGCTGTGCAAAAACCACACATGGTTTTTTTTACACCTCTGTTTTACAAAATCAACACCACCACCATTACAACCCACGAGCATATTTCTCCTTGGCTCGTTCATCTGTTTTTTTTTAACTCGTGTCAATGATCTTTTTACATACCATTACTCAAAAATGGTCAACGCATAAAAAACATAAAAAAAGTTACGTACCCATATCCCTTACAATATTTAGTTAATGAGCATATGCGCCCATACCTCCGATTAAAAACATTTACGTGCAATATATGAAAACTTCAATATACTACCTACCACTATGACATTTCATTAATTAAACGTATGGTCAACAAAACTTAGATTTACTCCACGCTATGAATTTAATATTTGCCATATGTAGGTTTGGAGCAGCTTCGGGCAATCAACGGTTGAAGAAGGTGGAGCACATCCGACGGTGGAGGGCAATATCGGAAGACCAACAAGTGTTGAACTTTATCCCCCGAGATTCTTACGTTGCGTTACGTCAGGGCTGAACCACGTGTCATCACCAAAATTTCTCGGGTTCAAACATCGGAAAAGTACCTTTGCCTGAAATCAACCTGAGAGCTTTCCGGCTGGTTGGCTGAACGTTTTCTGGCAGTGGTCTGGCTGCGTTGAAATTACATTTTCAACACTCCCCTTTAATTTCAACAGCTGGGCATTCAGTCATACCCAGACACTTCCTCAAAAATTCAAAGCTTTTCTGATCCAATGGCTTTGTCAAGATGTCTGCTACCTGTTCTTGAGTCCTGCAATGTTCTAGGACAATTTCTCCATTGTTCACCAATTCTCTGATGTAGTGAAACCTGGTGTCAATGTGTTTCGTTCTCTTATGAAACACTGAATTCTTTGACAAAGCAATAGCTGAGCTATTGTCACAAAAGATCACTGTCGCTTTTGCCTGCTCTTGGCCTAAGCTTCTCAACATTCTTCTCATCCACACTGCCTGACAAGCTGCTGCTGTCGCTGCCACATATTCAGCCTCTGCTGTAGACAATGCTACAATGGACTGCTTCTTAGAAGCCCATGAAATGGCTCCTGAACCCATATTAAAAACATAACCGGAAGTGCTCTTCCGATCATCTACACTTCCAGCCCAATCGCTGTCTGTGTATCCAACCAAATCTGAATGTTCTGAGGCATGATATAAAATTCCATACATTTTAGTGCCTTTGACATACCTCAAAATTCTCTTTGCTGCCTGCCAATGTGCCTCCTTTGGCCTCTCCATGAACCTGGAAATTAAACTAACAGCATACATTAAATCAGGCCTAGTAGCTGTTAAGTACATAAGGCTGCCCACAATGCTTTTATACAAGCTAGGATCAAAATCCTTGCTGCTGTCCTCTCTGCTGAGCTTTAATCCCATCACTGTGGGAGTGATGGCTGCCTTGAATTCTTCCATCTTAAATCTGCTCAAAATTTGATTTACATATCTTGCTTGAGATATAAAAATTCCTTTTTCATTTTGATCTACTTCTATGCCTAAGAAGTATCTCAAGAAACCCATATCAGTCATTTCAAATTCATCCTTCATGACTGATTTAAAATTCTTAATGAGCTGATCATCATTACCTGTGAAAATAACATCATCAACATATAAGACAACAATTAAAATCTTACCATCCTTTTCTTTGATGTAGACTGTGGGTTCTCCTTCACATTTGTCAAATTCATTATCCAATAGATATGAATCTATCCTGCTGTACCATGCTCTTGGCGCTTGCTTCAGCCCATAAAGAGCTTTCTTCAATTTGCACACTTTGTGCTCTTCACCTTTCTTCTCATATCCGAGAGGCTGTTCCACATAAAACTCTTCCATTAACACTCCATTTAGGAATGCTGATTTCACATCCATTTGGTAGACTTTCCATTTGTTTTGAGCTGCTATGGACAGCACTGCTCTCACGGTTTCCATTCTTGCAACCGGTGCGAAAGTCTCCTCATAATCTCTCCCATACTGCTGCTTGTACCCTTTGACAACCAGCCTTGCCTTGTGCCTTTCAATCTTGCCTTCAGCATTGCTCTTGGTCTTGTAGACCCATTTCACACCAATGACTTCTTTGCCTTTTGGTAGCTCAACCAAGTCCCATGTCTTGTTTCTCTCTATGGCATTCATATCCTCATCCATAGCTTCTATCCATTTCCTATCTTTGATTGCATCTTCGAAATGAATAGGATCATCAACATGACAAAACAAGGCAAATAAGGAATTCATTCCTTCTTCATAAATGTCACTTAGATTTCTAAACTTCTTACCTCGTTCACTTGGTGTGCAAGTGCTTGAAGATGCACTTGAATTTCCTTCTTGTGGTGTGCTTGGAGAAGCACCCTCATTTATCCTCAATGGTGTACCTTGCTGTCCTTGTGTTGTCCTCAATGGTGTCCCTTGTTGTCCTTGTGTTGGCGCTGCTGTTTGGGGATGTATTTCAGCCACCTCCTCATCATCTTCATCATGAGACAAACAGTTTTTGACATTCACTGTTTTCTCTATGCTTCCATCCCAAGCTTCTTCCTCAATGAATTGAACATCCCTGCTGACAAAGAACTTCTTGGTAGATGGGATGTACAGCCTGTAGGCTTTGGATTCATCACTGTATCCAATGAAGATGCATTTCTCCCCTTTGCTGTCCAACTTCCTCCTTAGCTGATCTGGAATGTGTGCATAGGCCACTCATCCAAAAAATCTCAAGTGGGTGACACCTTGCTTTCTCCCACTCCATGCTTCTTCTGGCACCTTGTTCATCACTGCTTTTGTAGGACACTTGTTCAATATATAAACTGCACAATGTACAGCTTCAGCCCAATACTCATTTGGCAAATGCTTTGCCTTCAACATGCTCCTTGCCATCTCCATGATGGTTCTGTTCTTCCTTTCAGCAACTCCATTTTGCTGTGGGGTGTACCGAGTTGTGAACTGTTTATGTATTCCATTTTCTCTACAAAACTTTAGGAATTCATTTGAGATATACTCACCTCCTCTATCAGTTCTCAATACTTTTATGTGCAGCCCGCTTTGGTTCTCCACAAGTGCTTTGAAATTTTGGAATTTCTCAAAGACTTCACTTTTGTTTTTAAGGAAATATATCCAAGTCTTCCTTGTCAAATCATCAATGAATGTTAAGAAATATAGGCTGCCTGCTAATGATGGAGCTTGCATTGGTCCACACAAATCTGAGTGGATAATCTCTAAGGGTGTCTTTGCCCTTATGCTCTTCCCTGATGGAAAACTTTCTCTATGTTGTTTGCCCAAAATGCAACCTTCACAAAGGCTGTCCGGCTTCTCTATCAATGGTAATCCTCTTACCATTCCTTTTCTGCTCAGTAAGTTTAGACCTCCAAAATTTAGATGCCCGAATCTCAAGTGCCATAACCAGTTCTCATCCTTTGGCACGCTTTGAAAGGCCTCTTGGGTGACTGCTGCAATTTCATTTTTGTTTTTCAAATCTGCCCTTATCCTGAGAGGGAACATCCTGTTCCTTGTCATTTTTACTTCAGCAATGCATCTTTTGCTGGGTGGTATGTCCATGATGGTGCACACATCATTTACAAAGTAAACATTGTAACCCTTTTGGATAAGCTGTCCAACACTCAATAGGTTACATCTCATTCCGGGGACATAGTAGACATCTGCTATGGTTTTCCTTTCTCCTTGTTTTGTAAATATTTTTACCTCCCCTTTTCCCATAACAGACACTTTACTATCAGTTCCTAGTGTGACCTCTGATTTCAAATTCTGATTTAAGGCTGAAAAGAGGGCTATATTCCCTATCATATGGTTGCTGCAACCTGAGTCTAAAAACCATATGTCTTCACTATGTGTTTCAGCCATGTTACAAGCTAACAGGACATTATTTTGACTGCTGTTTTCTCTTGTAACATTTGCATTTTGTCTACTACTCATATCATGTTGTTTCTTTCTACAATCACTTGCATAATGCCCATACTTTTTGCAATAATAGCATTGAACATTAGATTTATCATACCTTTGTCCTTGAGCATGATGTTGTCCTCCTTGTTGGCTGCTGCCTTGGCCTTGGTTCTGATTTGGATTGCTGCCTCTTCCTTGTGCATTTGCTGGGCTGTTCCTTCCACCTCTGTTCTGGCTTCTGCCTCTTCCTCTCTTGTTTCCTCTGCCTTGACCTCTTCCTCTTCCAAAGGACATCTGGGTCTTGAAGGCTTGCTCAAGAGATGAGTTTTCATTCCTACTCAACCTCTGCTCATGTGTTATCAGTGATGCATGTAGCTCATCAACTGAATAACTTGAGAGATCCTTTGTCTCTTCGATGGTGGTGACTATGGCATCAAACTTTGAGGGTAAGACCCTCAATATTTTCTCCACAATCCTTCTGTCTTCAATGGTTTCTCCATGAGTTCTCATTTGTGTGATTACACCAATCACATGAGTGAAGAATGAGTCAATGTTATCTGACTCCTTCATGTTCAAGTTCTCAAAATCCTTTCTCAGCAATTGTAGCTTTGCTGTCTTCACTCTCTCCATGCCTTGATAGGCTGTCTTGAGGGTTTGCCATGCTTCATTTGCTGTCTTAGCTGCTGCTAACCTTGGAAACACACTCTGGTCTACTGCTAGATACAACAACATACGGGCTTTCGAATCCTTCTTCCTATTGCTCTTCAGCTGATCTCTCTCTCCCTGAGTTAATGCATTGAACTCAGTTTCATCTGCTGGTTCTTCAAAACCTTCCTCAACTATTTCCCATAAATCTTGAGAGGCAAACAGGGCTGTCATGGTTATTGCCCAGTAGTCATAGTTTTTCCCATTAAACTGTGGGAGCTGGGTGTTAAAAAAACCCATACCAGTGCTTGTGCTGGCCATTCCTTGTATTCTGATCTATGCCTCTAAATCCTTGACTGTGTGTTTAAAGCAAATCACTGCTTCTTCAGCAACACAAAAAAAACCTTTTGAAATACCTGAATCTTTTGTTGACTGTCTTCTATCTGCCTGAGAAGTTTTGCTGCACCAACAACCTTCTCCCTTCAGCTTCTTTAACTTCTTTAAAGAGCCTAAACCCGCTCCGATACCACTGTTGGGTATTTTTAATGGGAAAAATACCAAAAACCAAGATTCAATTTAAACACAGAGACAATGCTCTGTTCTTTGACTCCAGGATCTTTTATGCACACAGAAGACTCAAAAAAAATTTCACAGAGAAACAGAGTAATTCACCTCCATAAAAAAACATTTCTGAGAATTTACTGAACTGGGTTTACTGCTGTAAATCCCCTTTTACATTCACTTGTGTAAAACAATTTTACATACTGCTGTAAAAACAAAACTTACACAGACTTACAAAAATTCACGCTCCACCATTTTCTTTATGCACTGCTGTGCAAAAACCACACATGGTTTTTTTTACACCTCTGTTTTACAAAATCAACACCACCACCATTACAACCCACGAGCATATTTCTCCTTGGCTCGTTCATCTGTTTTTTTTTAACTCGTGTCAATGATCTTTTTACATACCATTACTCAAAAATGGTCAACGCATAAAAAACATAAAAAAAGTTACGTACCCATATCCCTTACAATATTTAGTTAATGAGCATATGCACCCATACCTCCGATTAAAAACATTTACGTGCAATATATGAAAACTTCAATATACTACCTACCACTATGACATTTCATTAATTAAACGTATGGTCAACAAAACTTAGATTTACTCCACGCTATGAATTTAATATTTGCCGTATGCAGGTTTGGAGCAGCTTCGGGCAATCAACGGTTGAAGAAGGTGGAGCACATCCGACGGTGGAGGGCAATATCGGAAGACCAACAAGTGTTGAACTTTATCCCCCGAGATTCTTACGTTGCGTTACGTCAGGGCTGAACCACGTGTCATCACCAAAATTTCTCGGGTTCAAACATCGGAAAAATACCTTTGCCTGAAATCAACCCGAGAGCTTTCCGGCTGGTTGGCTGAACGTTTTCTGGCAGTGGTCTGGCTGCGTTGAAATTACATTTTCAACACAAAAAAGGGATGGATTTCAGAGGGAAACGCCTTACGGCGTAATTAGATATTATGAGATTAATATGTTTAAGATTACACAATTAAATATTTGATTTAAATATTAGGTATTGAGAATTATAGATTAATAAGTTATTAGTAATGATTAGTTAATTTTGAATTAAAAATGAAGTATCAAGAATTTAAAATTTTTAATTAGAAGTTAAATGAGTAGAGATCTTTAGATAATTATCATGAGTATTTTGAAAGTCGAATAAATCGAATATTTTTCAAATGTCTGTATGTTTATAATGTTATAACAACATTCTAACATATACTAAAACCATGGAAAGGCATGGTAACCCCATGATCGGGCAGGCAATTATTGCTAGACAATATAGTGTTTAATGTTTGCCATTCAAAACAACCTTAGAAACAACAGGGAATTATTGTGCGGCCAGTAACCTGAATAATGTAACCTTACAAACAACATGGAATTACTGTGTGGCCTCTAACCTGAATAATGCGTACTTACATTTGACAGAAATGACTGATATATCATATATCAGATATTGGATTCGAAATGTAACCTACCTCATTACCGCAATATAGACTTACAATATCCTCAATATAACATAAATCCATCCCTATTTAAATTACAAGGAATGTAACAATTTATTCCTACCACAAAATCACTATGGTACAGGGTATATTCGCTATTTTTACGTGAGAAGATTACCTTTTCCATGTTAGATTTGTACATGCTCGACACCTCGATGTACAAATCACAAACCTAAAAATGAATTACCTTTTCCATGTTAGATTTGTACATGCTCGACATCTCCATGTACAAATCACAAACCTAAAAATAATTCATGAATGGTAATGGTTAGAGAACTAGTATAAAAAAGGAAAAACAATTATTTTAAATAAGATAAGATTACTGTATTTTATTTATTTATAATATTTTGAAGGCAAGAAATTATTATTATGATGCAGATAATACCCATGTGTTCATAAGCGAAAAATCTGTTTTATGAATTTGCTTAAAATACATGTTTAAAGCACCGGTCACATCTTTACTCTTGTCCTATTAAAGGTATCAAGAGCTCCACAGGCTTACCAAATACGAAAGAAAGACTGCAAAAAATAATAAAAATAAATCCCAAGAAACCTCATGTTAAAGAGAAATAAAATTAAAGAAACACTAATAATCTTCCCTAAGGATTTCTCAATAAAGGAACTTTTCCTTATCTATGAGGTTTGTACTATTGTAATTGTTGTTTTCCTTTTATAGCGAGTAAGATTTTATAGCAAGTAAGATTGTCGAGGCTATGGACATGGTATTGTTTAACATAACTATATTTTGTTTTTTCAACCTTGAGTGACTATAGAGTTTATCATATTCTTTATTATTTCACATAAGAATATGATATAATTAAATAAAGAAAATTGATAAATTGATAATACAACAATATATATCCAAACAAATCTCTCTTTAAATTTGTTTAAATACAATCTGTGTTTTATTTCTCAAAAAAAATCTTTATAAATAAACCAAAAGATACTTCCCCACATCCATAGATTCCATCTTTAATAATCATATCAATGTCTATAGGCATTCCTTGTTCATGTACATTTGAACATACCATAAATTTTTAAATTAAAAATATAGGGGTGAGTTTTAGTTAAAAATAAAATTCTTGTTTATATCAAAGAAATAATACAGTTTTTTCCCTGAAATAAAAATCTATAGATATTAAATACAACCTCTCAAAGATTTTTCATCATTCCACGCCATCATTTCACATTCCTCGCTTATGCTTAGGCAAGATCTAATGCCTAATGCACATTGTAGTGAAGATATAGTACAAGTCACAAGCTAACTATATTTGTATTTCATTAGCAATAATAAAAACTTATATGGATTAAAGATCAAATCTAGAATCATACATATCCCATATATCATGTTTTATACTTATATAGCATTTTCTAGTGAGTTATTTAGTCATGTTTTTGGGCTAGCCATGACTAACCAATGGTTGTTGGTTCAATTGTTTTTAGGCTGATCATAGTTAAATGTAATACTAACTAGTGAAAAAATTTGTCCACATATATATATATATATATTAAAATGTAAAATAATTTTCTAATTTTATAAATTTTTAAAATACCATTTATAAAAATGTTAAATTACATTTTTATAAAATTATTGAAATTTTTAAAAAATTATATCTATTTATAAATGATATTTTTTTTTTTGAAAAATTAAATTTAAAAAAAATATATTTTAAAACAATATATAATTACTAAAATATTAGTTGAATCATTCATCAAAGCGAGAGGCATTTCCAACACAATTGTATAATAAAAACTTGAACTCGTCCTTCTCTCCACATATCATGGTAATCCAATAACATATACTCTCGTAACTCGATAATATAAACTAAAATCCATCCAGAAATAGAAAAGCATGTTAGTAGCTGTTTGATAGGGCTTTTACAAGCAAGTAATTGGTTTAGGATTAATGGATTAGTCGTTAGAAATAAAGTATATTAGATATTATGAGATTAATATGTTTAAGATTACACAATTAAAGATTTAAATATTAGGTATTGAGAATTATAGATTAATAATTATCAGTTATGATTAGTTAATTTTGAATTAAAAGTAAGTATCAAGAATTTAAAATTTTTAATTAGAAGTTAGAAGTGGAATATTTTTCGAATGTCTGTATGTTTATAATGGTATAACAACATTCTAATATATACTAAAGCCATGAAAAGGCATGGTAACCCCAGACAATATAGTGTTTAATGTTTGCCATTCAAAAAACCTTAGAAACGACATGGAATTATTGTGCGGCGTCAAACCTGAATAATGCATACTTACATTTGACAGAAATGACTTACATATCATATATCAGATATTGGATTCGAAATGTAACCTACGTCGTTAGCGCAACAATCACAAAGACAAAAAATTGTTGATCTCATAAGTAGAGATATACTCAGGATACACATTATTGGTTACCGATGTAATCTTGGTTAATTATCTTTCCGGTGTCATAAAATCGAATCATTCCTCCTGGTTGAAGTTTAATACATAATATTAATTTAACGTTAGCTACTAGTAACTTAGTCATCACATGATAGTAATGTCACATTTCCATTGGGAACCTTGGAGAGGCTATGGGGTTTCACGCCACCTAGCTTGATCCTTCCTAGGGATTCGGGAGAGAATCTACGGGGGAGAGTGGCTCGAGGTGATCGAACGGTGAACTGAAGCGGTAACAGTTACGGACTAACTCACCCGATGTTCATTCTATCCTTGTTCCTCTGCGCGTCGGTCCTCTGTCCTCTGCAACCGTAAGGGACAACACCGTGGGCAGCACTTCTCTGGGCGCATTTTTGTCTGTTGGAATATTAATTCCAACTGCAGGCACCGTGGACGCGTTGTAGACAGCGATGGCAAAACCGTGAAACAGCAGTTAATACAACCCCAAAACCGCTTCAGCAAAACCACCAGAGCATATCAGCCCGCCTTTGGTCAGTAGGCAGTTTCCGTACGCTCGACTCTGATACAATGTAATGCAGCGACGTGGTCCTCTACATACTTTTCAGACGCTAATGTTCAGCACAAAGAAGCCTCCCAAAATCTCCGTCCACCGTTCGATTTGCTTGATCATTCTCCGCCGTCCATCATTCCAAGCTGCATTCCAACCTGCAGCAAATTAATTTAACATGCCGTAAAAAGAATTCTGGTTGACCGCCGGTTCTGTCAGCAAGGGAATTAAATGAAACTTAAATGTGGTTCGTAAATTGTTGGTAGGACCTTAAATTCTAATTACACGGAAGCATGGGCATAAAATGTATTTTTTATGTTATTTGCTTTTGTGTGCGTTGACCATTTTTAACATATCAATTACAATGAAAAAGCACACACAATATAGTGCGTAAAAAAAGTGGCACAGTGCGCTGTAATGTTTTTTTTCTCATGTTTATTTTGGACATGGGATGTGCGGCAGCAAAAAAACTTGAGTTGTTAACCATTGTGAAATGAGAGCTCGCAGCAGCGAAAAGAAACTTGAGTTGTGTTGACCATTGTAATGAAGCAGCAGCGAAAACAAAATGGTATTGCACAACACTGCATATGAAAAAGAAAACGAAATGGTATTGCACAGCAGTGCATATGAAAAAGAAAACAGGGAGCGCATAAGTTTTTGTAATGTTTTTTTTGTGTTGACCTGTGGTGAAGCAAGGAGTGATATAGCACAGCAGTGCGAACCAAAAGTAAATCAAGTTGAAATGTAAATTGTTTTTGATGTTGTCCAAACGAAGCGAAGCAGACATATAATGTTTTTGAGCTGCATATGTAAATTTATTTTACAGCAGTATATGTAAAATGTTTTTCACAGTAGTGAATGTAAAAAGGGCTTTTACAACAGTAAAAGAAAAAGAGATTTTTACACACCAGCAGTGTAAAAATTCTCAGGAGGAGACAGAGTTTTCTTTTTGTTGGTTGAATGTATTTTTGGTAAATCCCTCTGAGTGAAAGAGGATGAAGTTTGTATCAGGCATTATGTTTTAATGAATACAAATATTTGTGTGGGTGTGTAATACTCTGTTCTCAGACAAATTTTTTTTTAAAGCTTCCCTGTGCAAAGGATCCTGTGTTGAGAAAAACAGAGCATTGCCTCTGTGCGCAGTCTGTTTGTTTGTTTTTGGGATTTTACCAGAAAAATCTCCAACAGTGGTATCAGAGCTGGCTTAGGCTCTTTGAAGGCATCAAAGAAGCTGAAGGAAAGATTCTTGTTGCAGCAGAGAAAGCTTCTCCAGCAGAGTGAAGTCTCAGGCAAAAGAACCCAGGTATTTCTCAAGTTTTTCTGTGTCGCTGTTGAAGAAACAGTGAGTCATTTTAAAAACACAGTCAAGTATTTTGGAGTATAGTTAAGAATGGCAAAGTCAAAGAAGAAAGTGTCCAAACCCCCTAAGGTTATGTTTCCCTCTTCTATTAAAATAGAAAACAATCTATTTGAAAGCATTCTATTTGAGGTTCCAAGGTTCGATGGGAACTTTGATATATGGGAAATAAAAATGAGGGCTTTCTTAAAGTCTGAAGGTATTGAAATTTGGGAATCAATGATTGATGATAGCAAGAAGGATAAAGAATCCAAAGAGTATAATGCACAAGCAGCAAAAATAATCTTGGATGGACTGCCTGATTCTATAAAGAAAAATCTAGGAAAATATTCATCAGCAAAGGATATTTGGGATAGACTTCATGACCTTCATGCAAAGGGAGCACTGACCATGACCATCAGTGAAGAAGAAAATTCTGAACCCATCATAGAAGCTGAAGGTGAGAAGGTTGACCTCATCAAACTTCAAGTAAAAGAAAGGGATGAAGAGCTCGTCAAGATTAAGAAGGAGCTTGACCAATGCAAGAGGAAGCATCATGAAGAAGTCATATCCATGACAAATCAGTTGAATAGAGCAAAGAAGCAGGAAGATGTCTTGTTAAGTCAACTTGAACAAAGGCACAAGAGAGTGAACAAACTTGTAGAAGAGATTGGACAGTACAAGGCAGAGGTCTCCTCCATTAAGTCTGAACTACAAGAAGCCAGGAAGCAGGCACAAGGAGCTGAAAAGAATATGGAGAGTAGTCAAACAGAAATCTCCAAAATGAAGATAGATATCATCTCTCTTAAAATAGCAGCAGCTGAAGCTACTCGTAGCAAGGAAGAAACTGAGGAAAAACTTACAAAGAAAAATAATGAGTGTGAAAGATTGGAAGAAGAGATTGTCCTCCTTAGAAAAAAGGTTGAAGGGATGAACAAAATCATGAAGAGCTCTCAAGCCTTGGATGACATGCTCAGCTATCACAGATATCCATCTGATAAATCAGGACTCGGGTATGTAGGTGAACCCTAAAACAAGAATGAAGATGCTTTAAGCAAAGGAGATGTGAAGAAGCCAGAAAGAAATTGTGATGCTCCTAGTTCCAGCAAAGGCAAGGAGAAAGATCAAGGCCACAATAGAAGAAATTCTACTCCAAGTAGAAAACCAACTCCAAGAAGAAATGTAGCTGATGTCAAAGAGGATAGATGCAATGGTTATCATCAAATAATCTCAAGGCAGCAAGGCTTCAGAAGTACATCAAGGAAACCTCCATCTCCCAGGTACCAAAGTTCATTTTATGGTTATTGTTACTCTTGTTCAAACTTTGGTCATATGGCAAAAGACTGTAGAGCATTTCATAGAGATAGATGTTGTAGTCTCCGACAATCTCCAAGAAATAATTTTACAAGAAGAAATCATGAATTCTTATTCATGAACAATGTAGAATGTTTCAAGTGTCATAACATTGGGCATATGGCACGTGATTGTAACTTAACATGGGCTCTTACACAAGCTAGACCCATGCAAAAGAAGAAAGTTACACAAGTATGGAGAAAGAAGGAAATACAGCCTGAAAGTCCCTTGAGCTCTCTAGCTGATCTAAGTTTCTTTTAAGAAAACTTTGCTGAAAGAAAACAATGCATACATTAAGGGGGAGCCTGTAATTATTTGATCACTGTTGCTGAACTGTTTTAACAGTCATTCTTTGATGAAGATCTTCTTATAGGGGAGAGATATGGAATTAAATCTGCCATAAAAGCAGAGAAAAAAATCTGTAGGGCATGGAGACTGCGTGGAGGATGTATTGCAGCGCAGCAGAGCGCAAAAGAAATTTTTTTTGTTGTTAATCCCTCTGAAATGTAATATGCAGCAGTGTTGAAAAATGTATTTTTTTTCACATATGCAATGCAATATGCACAGAAGTATGGAGAAGAAAAATGGGCAGCGTTGAAATGTGAAGTGCAGCAGCGCAATAAGAAAAATGAGAAGCAGTAGAACGCACAGCAGTGTGTGAGTGAAGATGAAGATGATGTGAATCATATGCATTGTAATGCAAAGCAAGGAGACCCGCACAACAGTGCAAAGACAGAACATAGAACAAGGGCAGCGTGGAAACTTTTGTGTGTGGAGCACATGGATTAGAATGCACAACAGCATAGAAATTTTTTTTGTGGAGCACATGCATTGAAATGCATAGCAATTGAATTTTTTTATGTAATGTGAGAGAATATACTCACAACAGAGTGAGTGTAATACACAGCAGATGGAAATGTTTTGTATTGGCAATGAAAACGTAAAGCAGTGAGAGGAAAATGAGAAGAGCGCAAAATGCAGCAGAGCGTAAATGCCCAGTGTTTGTGAATGCAATGAAATTTTTCACACAGCAGTGAAAAGGGTAATGTAAGTCTTGTTTTTGTTGTTGGAGAATATGTAGTAAAAACAAACAGCAATGTGAATATGAAAAATGCAGCAGCATGAAGTTTTTTTTGTTGTTCAAGAAACGAAATTTAATGGGCAGCAGCACATGTAAAAGAAATTTTTTCTTTACAGCAGTAAATTAAGTGCAATAAGTGTGTTGTTCATTGAACTGAAATCCAATATATGCAACAGCAGTGCATTGAGTAAATAAAAAAAAGAAGACGAAGATTGTGTGAAGCAAGGGTGTAAAAAGGAATAGGGGCAACCCGTGTTATTTTTTTTTTGTGTGTGGAGAATGAAGCGCAGCAGCGTGAGGATGATTCCTTTTATATGCAAGTAACGCAGTGTAATGAGTGAAACGAAAAGGGCAGCGAATGAAGAAAATAGAATGAAATGCATAGAAGTGCAGTGAGGGTAACAGACATAGCAGTGTGGGAAATTTTTACGCACAATAGTGCGAATTGCAGAGGCAAGCCAGTAGCGAACAATCAAGGGGAGATGCACAGCAATGCATAGAATGTATGTGTTGATTTATGTAATAAAAAAAATGGTGAAACGCAGCAGCGTAGATCAAATCCAAATTTTTTTTAGTATTGTATTTGAAGCAAAGTATATAACGCACAGCAGTGCGAGAAGAGAGGAAGTGAAGTTCTTTGGTGAATCCCTCTGTCAAGAGGAAGATGCTTTTCAGCATATACTGGTGAATCCCTCTGTCATGAGGAAGGTGCTCTTCAGCACAGTCACAGGTGAATCCCTCTGTCATGAGGAAGGTGCTCTTCAGCACAGTCTCAGGTGAATCCCTCTGTTAAGAGGAAGACTATTTTGTTGTTTTTGGAACTGCATCAGAAGCAGTGTTGGTGAATCCCTCTATGTGAGGAAGTTGTCTTTGTAACAACAGTGTTGGTGAATCCCTCTATGTGAGGAAGTGTTTGGGTATGATTAAATGCCCAAGAGTTGAAATTAAAGGGGAGTGTTGGAGTATTAATTCTAACTACAGGCACTGTGGACGCGTTGTGGACAGCGATGGCAAAACCGTGAAACAGCAGTTAATACAGCCCCAAAACCGCTTCAGCAAAACCACCAGAGCATATCAGACCGCCTTTGGTCAATAGGCAGTTTCCGTACGCTCGACTCCGATACAATGTAATGCAGCCACGTGGTCCTCTACATACGTCAGCAAAACTGACTTTTCGGACGCTAATGTTCAGCACAAAGGAGCCTCCCGAAATCTCCGTCCACCGTTCGATTTGCTTGATCATTCTCCGCTGTCCATCATTCCAAGCTGCATTCGAACCTGTAGCAAATTAATTTAACGTGCCGTAAAAAGAATTCTGGTTGACCGTCGGTTCTGTCAGCAAGGGAATTAAATGAAACTTAAATGTGGTTCGTAAATTGTTGGTAGGACCTTAAATTCTAATTACACGGAAGCATGGGCATAAAATGTATTTTTTATGTTATTTGTTTTTGTGTGCGTTGACCATTTTTAACATATGAATTACAATGAAAAAGCACACACAATATAGTGCGTAAAAAAAATGGAACAGTGGGCTGTAATGTTTTTTTTCTCATGTTTATTTTGGACATGGGATGTGCGGCAGCAAAAAAAACTTGAGTTGTTAACCATTGTGAAATGAGAGCTCGCAGCAGCGAAAAGAAACTTGAGTTGTGTTGACCATTGTAATGAAGCAGCAGTGAAAACAAAATGGTATTGCACAACAGTGCATATGAAAAAGAAAACGAAATGGTATTGCACAGCAGTGCATATGAAAAAGAAAACGGGGAGCGCATAAGTTTTTGTAATGTTTTTTTTGTGTTGACCTGTGGTGAAGCAAGGAGTGATATAGCACAGCAGTGCGAACCAAAAGTAAATCAGGTTGAATTGTAAATTGTTTTTTTTTATGTTGTCCAAACGAAGTGAAGCAGACATATAATGTTTTTTGAGCTGCATATGTAAATTTATTTTACAGTAGTATATGTAAAATGTTTTTCACAGCAGCGAATGTAAAAAGGGTTTTTACAACAGTAAAAGAAAAAGAGATTTCTACACACCAGCAGTGTAAAAATTCTCAGGAGGAGACAGAGTTTTCTTTTTGTTGGTTGAATGTATTTTTGGTAAATCCCTCTGAGTTAAAGAGGATGAAGTTTGTATCAGGCATTATGTTTTAATGAATACAAATATTTGTGTGGGTGTGTAATACTTTGTTCTCAGACAAATTTTTTTTAAAGCTTCCCTGTGCAAAGGATCCTGTGGAGAGAAAAACAGAGCATTGCCTCTGTGTGCAGTCTGTTTGTTTGTTTTTGGGATTTTACCAGAAAATCCCCAACATTGTCTTACCGGGTGAAATTCTGCACTGGTGCCCTCTTTCTTACCGTCCAGAGGTTTTCTTTGTTGGCTTGATTTGTCGGCCACCCATCTAACACTGCTTCAACGCCTTCCCTATGTGGGTGATTCTCCTTATTTGCAAGGTACTCGGAGCTTCTAAGTACATGCAGCGTCGGCTCTCCAGCAAGGTAAAATACTCTCCAGGAGGGTTTCTAATCTTAAACACCTCCCTGCATTTCATTTTTATACCCAACTCCTAACCGTCTGATCTCTATGGCCGACAGGTTGAACATATGGGGACACAACATCAATTTTTTTAGGTATGTTTTTTACTTGATCTTTCTCATTGCTTCTTTTGTAGGAGTTTTCTTCCATGAACAATACTCCTCTAAATTTGGGTTTTCGTACTTTGCACTTGACAAGTACAGGGTTTGTGTTCATCGTTTTCAGTGTTATCAATTAGAGTTTACAACTCCAGGTTCCATCCTATCAACTGCTTGCTGATTATTCTTTTTACTTATTTACAGGTCCAAAGGTTTTTACCAACAAGGGTATTCATGCCGTTCTTGGCAATAGTCTCTAGTGTGAATCACTGTTACGCCGAAAACCTTGGATTTCTTAGGCAAGGGTTTTCGATTCTTATTTAAACTGTAATTTATCTGTTCACGATTTGTTGGACTACTTTGGCTAAATAATTGTTCTATGTATAGCTTTGCAGACATGGGTACTCTTTTCCGCTACTGACAATCCCAAAGCCTTCATGATGATCATGTTTGCACAAACATTTTATTTATCTTCTAAAAGATAATTCTACTTTGAAAGTTTTTTTTTTGTTTTCTTTCTTTCTGTTGCATGAGACTCATTTGGCCATGTCGTGGAGCTGGTTGTCTACTACTCGCCGAGTGTTCTTTCTTGTCAATTGTCTTAGAAGGTTTCGCTGAGTGTTCTTTCTTGTCAATTGTTTTAAAAGGTTCCTTGATTTCTCTTTGTGCTGTGAAATTATAATGCCCTTCTTGATTGTGCGCAGTTCAGGTTTCCCAGTTCTATTATTTTTGCCACCTCTAGCACTATTATTAATACAACGTAGATCCATCTAATACTCTTACGAGGAGCATTACTATTAATACAGATACCCGATTACGAATAGTCTAAAACTAATCTAATACCCGATTACGCTGACAGATTTAATCTAATCTAATACCCAATCACGCAAGAAGTACAATTAGGTTTCCTATATTTATTATTTTTGGGGGATTATGCCAAGAGGGATTTGAAGTACAATTAGGTTTCCTATTTCTATTATTTTTGTGGCCTATAGCATGATTAGCATTATTATTAATACAATTTAGATCCATTTAATTCTTGATTTTTCATATTTCGGGAGGGATCAAATCTCTCGAGTGCGATCAAATCTCTCAAGGTGCAATCAGGTTTCCTATTACGATTATTTTTGTTGCTTCTAATATTATTAGCGTTAATATTAATACAACTTAGATCCATCCAATACCTAGTTTATCATACGCTGAGAGAGATAAAATCCCTTGAGGTGAAAACCTGAGCGATTTGATCCCTCTCAGTGCATGATAGATCCGATATTAGATGGATCTAAGCTGGTTCGAGTGGAGGGCATCAATGTCACATTTTTAGATTGTCATTATTATATATATTTTTGAGATAAAATTAAAAATTCACATTAGGTTTTCTTTGCTTGGCAAGACTATGTCATTCTCTTTGTTAATGTAGTTTGTAGGTGTTTGCTTGAATGGTTTGTAAGTGTGTGTTTGAATGGTTTGTACATCTTTGTTTGGATGAATTGAGTTGTTGGTGTGTTTATGTGTTTGGATGCATCGAGTGGTTAGTGTGTTTATGTGTTTGGATTCGCATGGTAATGTTTGTGAATGTAGGAGTGGTTAGTGTGTTTATGTGTTTGGATTCGGATGGTAATGTTTATGAATCTAGACAAAAGAATTTATAGGAGACATACAACTGGGCTTTCTCTTAAAACTGAAATTATTCACATATTTGTTACTAGTGAAATTTTTATAGAATACATTTTGTCGGCAAGGTTTATTCAGGTCATATCTCACACAAGATGGGCTCACCTGCTCGATAGTATAAACAATATCCATCTAATTGTAGCATGATGATATTTTGGAATTTGGATGGGAAAGCAGTTATGATCAACCATCAAGGTTGTAGAATTGCCAGAAATTGAGACAAATTGTGTAGAATCTTTGGACTTTGTTAGCTCAACCTGCTAAACTTATTGTAGGCTCTGACAAAATCATATTTCCATTGTATGATGTTCCCTCTAGATTTAGTGCACACATCAACAACAGAAACTCCCTCGCTTTACATGTGAAGGAATCGAGCAATTAATGTAGGCCTACAAACACACAATTTTTTCTTTGCTAATGGAAATTTTGAACATATTATACTATATTATGTTGCATGGAAAGCTCTCACTGGGAATTATGATAGAATTTATACGAAAGTATAGTAGCCAACGATTGCAAATGAAGTCAAGATAGAAGCAACAATTTTGAATTAGATGAGAACTTTCATGGCTCGCAACCACATGTTGAAAGTTATATATTATTACTACATAAGGACCGATGATAGGGTAAGACAAAACAAATCTTGGCATTTAGATTCCCTCAAAATTCTTTTTATTTTCCACAAATCGATGGAATAAATAGTAATTCATAGGTCAAACAATCAAAAGGAAAAAATTGTCAATAACTGCAGATGGCAAGTATTTTTGAATCCTTGCAATGTTTCCACTTAAATTTACTCGAATTTGATCAAAGAAAAATGAAAATTCTTTTGAAACAATTTTTTTTTTTTTAAGAAAATAGCCGTGTGACCTGAACTTAGGGTTTGAAAAGGCTTCGATATTGAAGGATAATTTTTTTTTGAGAGAGATCACAAAAACAAACTATTTCTTTGCTAATTACAACAAAGATAACATCAATCTTTGCATGTAGACATCAATCATGCTTTTCGTTGGATAGTTGCATATATTTTGAAGTAAAAATTGAGCTTCAAAAGATGCCCAATAAACCTGATGTTTCCCATAGTGCGAAGTCTTACCATCCTCTCCCTTTCATGGCGCTCGACTTCTATATCTTGGGAGGTCATTTCTTTGATTACAACTCGCAGATTATATGCTCCTTCAAATGCTTCTGGGCAACTATCATAAAGAGTTCCCTTGAATGTTACTGCTTTACCATCTGGTTCTTCAAATGGAAATTGAGGGAGTTCCCACAATAGATAAAATCACAACTAAGCAATAATGGGGTACTCTGTTTGTTCACACACTGCCTTGCGAAAAATTAGGGATACTACTCCCAGCAGAATCTCTACTGAGTTGATACGCGAGGCTATATGTTGATCTTTGAGAACATCAAACTTTTCCGAGTTTAAATTCTCAAGTATCCCGAGAATCGTTTCAAGAACTCGATCCTTTTTTTATTAACAAGGTTATCCTCTTAGCAAAGAAACGAACAACAACATTCACTAGAGCAAGAACTGGGCGCATGAACACCAACGTTCATTAGAGCAAGAACTGGGCGCATCCCTGTGGCTGATGAAATCTATGAATTCAATTGTTCCTTATCAATGGACTGATAAGAGGACTTGTGTCGTTGGGCATATGACTCCACCTCTGACCTTCGTGCCCCATAGCCGTATGGTTTGCATTCACCAAGTTAGGGCTTCCTCTTCTGCAACAAAAAGAAAACTGAAACAAACCTAATACGGGAAATATGAAGTTCCTCATACTCTCCAATCTAATGAAAAATGCGAGTTCAATTGTTCCTCATCGGTAGACTAATAAGTGGACTTGTGTCGTTTTGAACCCGGGGGATATGACTCCACCTCTGACCTTCGTGCCCCATAGCCATATCCATATCCTCTGCTTTAACCAAGTGGGGGCTTGGTATTCTGCAACAAAAAACAAACCCAAAGAGTCCCAATGCAACAGATATGAAGTTCCTCATACTCTCCAATTCCCTGTCAAACAAAAACAATTATTGGAGCATTTAAAGATTTAAGGAGATATTTCTATGAAAATAATATAAATACATGAATTTTAAAGGATTGCAAGGTCCAAACCCTCATATCTATTTTGAGTCCAGTATGCTCAAGGCAAAGAAATAAAACCGCTCTGGTGACTTTGTCTTTTGGGATAGATTCTTCTCCAACACTATTTCTATAAGAAACAAACCCTCGCTGAAATTTCCAAGAGTAAAGCCAAGTTTTGAATTTCAGTGTGATCGGTAGGGGAAGATTTGGTGCGCCTAAGTTTTTGTTATAGTCATGGGGTGGAATAAAGCATATGAGTGCCTAGTTGATGTTCTTGAAAAATGGGTGTTTCTTGATATAGGAGGCTCCCTGAGCCAAGACGAGGCACCTACTTTTGTCTTTTACTAGAATTCGTTTTATCCAATCCCGGGGACGTTCCATTACTTGGCCTCGGCCCTTGATCTCTTCGCCCAGCGTATGTTGCTCATATTGACAATACATTTGATTAGTTTAATTTTTGGACTACCAATTTGGTTAACACGAGCGGTTTGAGAGGTTACCAAATGAAATTGTATCAATCTGATAGTACACTTTTTTCAATCGTCTAATGGTATGGTATAAACTGATGCAAAGTGACAGCAAAGAGAGTTCTTCTCAAAAAACACCTTATCACGTAATTATATTAAAAATATATAATAAAATATTTTAATTAAATTATTAATATAAAAAATATGAATATTTATTCATACTTGGATATAACAATAACAAACCAGGAATATAACTTAAATGTGTATACTATCTACATCGGCCCAAAAATAATTGCAAAAGTTTGAGAGATAAATTAACTATAGTTGGGAAGCCCAAACAATTGCAAAAGTTTTAGACATAAATTAACTATAGTTGGAAAGACAAATTTCTTGGATTACGTTGATTAAAGTTGGAAAGCCGACGTTCACGGATTGCACCAATTATTATTGTTTGATTTCCAAAAAAACTGTCATCTTGTTATGGTCGACCGTAAATATTTGAAACGCTATCCCAGTGAATTTTACTAACTTTTAATAAGTATAGTATAAAATATTTTGCTATATTTTTGTAAAAGTTCCGAAATTTTTAATTATTTTACATTATTTTTATAGAAATATTAATCATTTTATTTAAACTAACTTAATATTATAAAATTTGAGTTAATCATTTTTAATAAACATATATATATATATAAATTAGAAAAATATCTTAGTTATATATAAATTAGAAAAATATCATATAAATTAGAAAAATATCTCACCTACTAATATTAGTTACTAAAATTTTAGCTTTAATCCTAGGTTAAAAAGTTTTATTAAAAAGCCATTTTATTGTGAAAAAATATCAACATTAGAAACATGATATCCACACCTATTTCGAATATTACTAGGTTTTTTATATCATCGGATGAAATAAGAGAAGTAGATACTTGGAATTGTAACACCACGTAAATGTGCATAAACATGCGAACTAATAAGATGAAAAAATGGAGAAGAGTTGAACTTGGATATTATGAGAAAATAGTTATGCTAGAATTCTGTTGTATGTCACTAACGTCTTTAATAAATTGTTGCACCGAACACTGATCACAAGATTGCAATTGTTCAATGTGAATCACCACGAAGTTTCAAATTTCAAACTTCATAACAATAGAACTCTAATCAAACTCTCAATCTATGGATAGGTGATGTGTGACGTTGGTACATCAAATACTCACAATGAATAGTTTGACCATTTTAACATGTGCGTGAGGGGTTTCCAGTCTTATTATCATGTTTAAAAGAATTATATCATAGCATTATACAACGAAATAAACCTTGTCAGAAGCTACCACAAATCTGAATAAGTGAGCCTGATCAGTGTTTTTATTGATGTTTAGATATTATGAATCATACGCTGCCTTTCAATGGTCTAGATTTTGAGGTGTTGGGTGAAATATATAATGGAGACCAGACTTTTTGTTTATTAAATAATCTATTATAGGGGGTCATAGCTACCAAATTCGCCCGGATCGAAGCGAAAAATACGAAACTTCTGCAGTTCTCATCCCATTATACAACGAAATAAACCTTGTCAGAAGCTACCACAAATCTGAATAAATGAGCTTGACCAGTGCTTTTATTGATGTTTAGATATCATGAATCATACACTCACTTTTAATTCTCTAGATTTTGAGGCGTGAGACCAGACTTTTTGTTTATTGAATAATCTATTATAGGGATCATAGCTACCAAATTCACCCGAATCGAGGCGAAAAATACGAAAATTCCATGGTTCGATTCGTACACCGAATACTTTGATCAAATTCGATCGGATTGACGGTATAATGGATTAATGCACTAGTTCGTTTTTTCAACCGTAATGGAGTAGTTCGTTGTTTATCTAAACAGACTCGCATAGAATAGCGAGTGAAGATTGCGTGCAGTTATAAGTAAAAGAATGGGTAGATAATTATTAATTTTGGAAAATTCTCTTCTTCTTTTTTTAATTATTTTCATGCTTTTTTAATTTCTCTCATGTTTTGAAGGCGTGGAAACTTCATACAGCTGTAGGAAAGAACTTGAACATTAACGCCCAAAATTGGCAAATTGAATTAGAAAGTATGGATTCTATATATCTTTCATAAAGTCCTTGGAAAGAATTTGAACATCAACCAGTAAATTTGGTAAATTGAATTAGAAAGAATGGATTATATATATATATATATATATATATAAATATATTTCTTAATATTTATATAATATTTATAATTATTAGATTATTTAAATATGAAAATAAGAAAGAAAATGAATAGAATGCATTATTATTTTTATTAGAGTTGGTTTTAGTCTTTGAGGTTGGGATTTTTTTTGTCTAATTTCTCTAAAATCTTGAAGGAATCTATTTGAAATCACAAGTTTGATGGGTAAAGACTTTTTGTCTAATTTCTCTAAAATCTTGAAGGAATTTATTGAAATCACAAGTTTGATGGGTAACCCTGCAAAATTGAAATGCTTTAGGGTGTTTTTAGGATGCGGAATTTATATAAACACTCGAAAAACTAGTTTAAATAACCCAAATCAAGATCCTCAGCTCATGAAGGCAAACCAACGGAGACAGACCAATATCGTACATCTTGGATCGTACATGGTGGATTGAATAGTCCAACCTAGTCAAGGTATAGGTAGTTGCAGTTCCCACTTGAAAGGCCACAGCCAAATGTTTCCATCTAAAATCCAAAAAATTACACTAAAAACAACTCCTTTCTGTTCTATATATATAAATTTTATATTTAATTTTTTTAAATATATACTATCGATTTTTTTAATCTAAATTTTTTCATCCAACTTATGAACTCGAATCTGAATTCGAATTGAAACTTGCGTAGGGTTGATTGTATCATTCAAAAGAATTTACTTTTTAACTTCAAACTCAGTGTCTCCTCGGTTACTAATAATCCCTAAAAATCCCTAAAGAGTATGCTGAAGATAATCTCAAAGGTATAAAAGTATTATAAAGTATTTTATTTACACATTCCATGGCATTTGGTATTTAATAATCCCTTTAATATGAAATTACAACCAACCAGAATTTCTTCGCAACACTTTAAACAACTAGCACGAAAAAATAAATTGAGTCAAAATCAAAACATGCTGTAGAATTTTACGCAAACATACATATGTATCAATCAAGAGATGAAAACAGCTCACGACTATATCTATAAAGATAATAAACAAGAGGGTTATTAATTCTCGTTCAAACTATGAAAGTGATGAACATGTAATTGGAACAGTTATGAAAACATGACAAACCAACTCCGCAAATAAAACAAACCAGCTAAAAAATAAAACAAAAACAAAGGATATGGCTTTCGACTGCGCCTTGAGTGGCCCAACTCAAGGCTCGACCAGTGCCCTGGCTCTCTAACTACTAAGTACAAAACAATGGAAACAAATAATTATCAACACATGCTGGACCAAGACATAAATATCAAAGCAGAACTTTGCCAATCACCCAGCACACAACAGCTACCCATTAAGTCTCCAAGATCAAATGGTAGCAACAACAGTTGTTTTCCGTTCTGAGCATTCTTCCATTTATAAAGAGTTCTTAAGAGTCTAAAATAAACACACTATATGTTCAGTCTTATCTTGGCTAATTGATTAAGGACATATGGAGTAAATAATTACAGTTAAACTTTAGTTCTTAGACATAATTCAACTTATTCAAACTAACTTTATCCTTGAGAGACACAACTAGGGGCAGTTTGACCAGCCTCTGAATTCTAATTTTAACACACTAATCTCTATAGCCTATGAATGACCGAAAATAAGTATCTTGATCATAACAAAATTTCCTTTCTAAGTTATAACAGCCCAAGATAAGTGTTGATTGTTGGGATAGATAACATGGCACATAGCAATATATTCTATTATTAATGAGGAAATTTACACACATATTTATACAAGCAATAGTCTCAAGATAGGGATTCTATCTTAGACGTACAGTAGTATGGTTTAGAGATTCTCTCAACCACACACTAAACTAGGAGAAACTAAATTCCTATTATGTAGGAACAAACTCCTCAAATGGAGAATTACAACCATAGACAAGTAGGAATTAATTATTTCTAACTCCCCCCCTTAATGACTACTTGTCAGGATAGTCAAATCCACCACCATGAGGCGAATTGCATGTACAGAACCTCCAAACACAATCTACCACAACTTCTCCGATCTGCCTCCTCTCGCAAATCGTCAAACAAAGATAAGGATTCCCGCGGATCCCCTTGAAGGTGAATTGGCGCGATCTTTCCGTAAAATTCCGCACCAGTCTGGTATTTTGGCACGGTGGCGCTATTAATGGCCTAACAAATGCTACAATTGCACTCCTGGCGCGACTGTCAGCGCTAAAAGAGCGCCAATCCCCTTCTACTCAGAAAATTAAAAAATCATCTGAGTCCGAGCCAGGTGTTCTGTAGTCCACTTACTCAATTGAGCACAAAGCAATTGTGTACACCCGGCCACAAAGGCACCTCAAGCCACAGAGGCCATTCTGCCACAAAGGCAAGTTGGTCACAAAAGCACTTTAGCCACAAAGACTCTATAGATGGTTTCTGGCTCACCACCAACCCTCACTTTACAGTGACAAAAGATGGTTTCATGCTGACCATAAACCATTACAAAATGGTTTTAAGATCACCACGAACTTTCAGATGCCTTTAAAACTTACATTTCATTCCACATTTTGGAGTTTCTGGGTACATACAATGACCATTACAACAACTGGACTTGCTTATAACATGTTAGGGAGTCTATTCCACAAACCACTGATCTAGGTGGATGTTGGTGGCCACCCACCAACCCATTTGGACCCCCACAACTGTCTCTTTCAGTCTTTTCAGTTTCCTAAATTGTAGCACAGTTTACTATTTTTAGCAGTTTTTCGGGTCCTGAACTTCCAGAGCCGTTTTGAGGCCCTAAACGACGTTTTTTTGGGAATATGGGGCAACATGGGTCCATGGACCGATGTTGCCTCCCAAAGTGGTAGTACTCGGATAGATCTTTCTAACGAGCTATCGTACTCGTCAAACGGAGATCGTATGCCAATGTTACGACCCCGGGAAATTGATGTACCAATTTACCCAAACGGGGCCCACAATTTGGCGTTTCATCTTCTAAGGTTAGGTTTCGGGATGTGAAGGGTTTTCCATTGTTTCTCAACAATAAATAGGCCTTCGAGCCTCATTGTAACACAGTTCGGAACAGTTCAGAGGCATGTAGCCATCACATCTCTTCTCAGAGATAAGCTACCATCGCCCTAGCTGGTTTATTTCCATTTCTGGTTGTAAGCATATTTCAACATTTTCTATTAATGAAATGAAGTATTATTTCCACTGCATCTTTGTGTATATGGTTGTCTCTGTAATTTGTTGCGTTCCTGTTTAAATCCGGATCAGTGGTATCAGAGCGGTCTTCTCTTTCTCTGTTTTTCTTTGCATGTCCCCAACGAGGTCGGGATATAAGGAGTTAGGGCTTGAACTGGTCGAACCTTTGCAAGACTAGCCTCGCAAATCCCGACGGCCTCCCATGGTGGATGAGAAGAAAGACGAGGGGGCAGGAGATCCTATCAAAATCTTGCTCGAAGAAGCGCTCGAGCGGCAAAGGAACGCGATGATGGATAGCTTTGTGCAAGTCCTTCAACAACTACCCAGAGGCGACGCATTGGCTTCCAATAGCGACTCTGGAAATGCCACGCCGTTTAAGGTACAAGTTAATTTTGAAATCCCCATCTTCGAGGGTCAAATAGACGCAGATGCCGTAGATAAATGGTTAAATCTGCTAGATGGGTATTTTTCTGTTCACGAATTTTCAAGTCGGGAAAAGATTGTTTTTGCTCTTCTCAAAGCAGCCCCCCACGTCAAGGACTGGTGGGAAACCTACTGCGAGCAAAAGGATGAAAGTACAGGCTCACTATTTTCAGCCGCACCCACTTGGAATGACTTCCGGGATGCCATCAAAGAGCAGTACTACCCTGTCAGAAGCTATGAGGACAAATACATCAAATGGACCACACTGCGGCAGGGACGAGACCAAGATGTGCCGGAGTTCACAAACATTTTTCACACCCTTCGCACACAGTTGGGTATCAAAGATACTGAGTGGCATCTGGTACTCAAATACCGCGGCTGCCTACACAAATACATCCAGGAAGAGATGGTGTTCTTGAACATCTCCTCACTCGGCACAGCATACCGATACGCTGTCAAAATTGAACAAAAGTTCAAACAAAAGAAGCGAGACTTTGGATCTGCAAATCCGAAGCCCAAAGGACAAAGCCAAGGCGGGGTGACCCCAGACAACCCGTCGAAGCCGCAGGAAAAGAACAATACCACGAAACCGAAGAAGGACATAGGAAAGTGGTGTGAGTTTCACAAGAGTCCCACTCATAACACAAGTGAGTGTCGGACCAAGCAGTCGCTGGTGGCCGAGTTGAAGGCTTCCGAATCAGATACATGTTCTGACCCTGAGCCAGAACCCGACAAGGGTAATGGAAAACGGAAGCAGATCATTGATGCGGATCCCAGCGCCACTGTTGCCACCGCCAAGATCCAGAAAGATGAGCCCGAAAATCCAGAGGAAGGGGAGCGTCTTTTCCACTCACAGATGTGGGTGAAGGGTTTGCCACTACAATTCATTGTCGACAGTGGCAGCCAAAAGAACCTCGTTTCAGCAGAGGTCATGAAGCGGTTGGGCCTACCGACTACACCACACCCACAGCCGTACAGTATCAGGTGGCTTCATGAACGACGAGATCTTAAAGTTCGCCAGCAGTGCCGCCTTCCCTACAGCATCAAACCCTTCACAGACGAGGTATTGTGTGATGTTACACCTTTGGATGTTTGTGATGTATTATTAGGCCAGCCATACTTGTGGAAGCGACATGCTGTGTATGAGTCCAGGCCTCGTGCTGTCATTATTTCTTTGAATAATTCATTATACAGGATACCGGAGGTAGCCCCACCTACTGCCACATCTTTGATCACTACCAAGAAAGGCAGCAAGCTCATATCACAGACCAGGAAATTCATTTGTCTGGTTCACTCCCAAAATAAGGGGAAGATCGTTGCTGCATCCATGACCCCTGCAAAGGGTTCCTCCACGCAGCAGCAACAGCAAAGGGATACGGTCATGACAGAACACAGGAACAACTTCTCCTCACCCACAGGGGTACTGCACAAGTTTCAGGTGGGTGACAAAGTTTGGTTGCATCGACAGAGAGAACGCCTTACCAGAACCCATCAGAAGCTCAGACCACTCCGACATGGTCCTTACAGCAATACCAAGGCTGTGGGGACAATGCTTTGGAGCACATCATTCCTCCATTCCTTTGCCTGCACCAAGTGTTCAATATGGACCAACGTCGACCATGCTTCCCACCATTACTGGACACATCAGAGATTGCAGGACAAGTTCAGCAGATGGAGGAACTCAACGCAATGGGGACCATTGCTTCCTAAGGGGGGAGGAATGATCCAGGTGGATGTTGGTGGCCACCCACCAACCCATTTGGACCCCCACAACTGTCTCTTTCAGTCTTTTCAGTTTCCTAAATTGTAGCACAGTTTACTATTTTTAGCAGTTTTTCGGGTCCTGAACTTCCGGAGCCGTTTTGAGGCCCTAAATGACGTTTTTTTGGAAATATGGGGCAACATGGGTCCATGGACCGATGTTGCCTCCCAAAGTGGTAGTACTCGGATAGATCTTTCTAACGAGCTATCGTACGCGTCAAACGGAGATCGTATGCCAAAGTTACGACCCCGGGAAATTGATGTACCAATTTACCCAAACAGGACCCCACAATTTGGCGTTTCATCTTCTAGGGTTAGGTTTCGGGATGTGAAGGGTTTTCCATTGTTTCTCAACAATAAATAGGCCTTCGAGCCTCATTGTAACACAGTTCGGAACAGTTCAGAGGCATGTAGCCATCACATCTCTTCTCAGAAATAAGCTACCATCGCCCTAGCTGGTTTATTTCAATTTCTGGTTGTAAGCATATTTTAGCATTTTCTATTAATGAAATGAAGTATTATTTCCGCTGCATCTTTGTGTATATGGTTATCTCTTTAATTTTTTGCATTCCTGTTTAAATCCGGATCAACCACACTAATGCAAACAAACATCTATTTTGTTGTCCACCATAAACGTTATTGCTGCTCTTTTATCGCATCTTTTCATAGTTCACATCTTGGGTATCTTTTTCAAATAAATTCTTGGAACTCCATGCTTAACCTATCATTCATTAGAGTCGCGAATTCTAACAAAATAAATTTACCTACATTGAGTTAGCTAGGCTCAATAAGGCTCAATAACTTTAAACTTGATTCCAAGAAACTAAATAAAGCATAAATTCTTCAGGTTTAATTTCTCTATCTCTGCCCATAGATGATTATTTTTCAAACATAACAGCAACTATTTAGAGTCCGGAACACTACTCGTTCTACGAAATGCCAGATTTGTGCCTAGCTTCCATCGCCATCAAGGTAACTGCCATCGCTACCATGCCTTTCACATAGCCAAGTTTCTTCCTTCACCATCTACTTAGGAGTGGACTGTTGGCCGTCCAATCTCCAAAACAGTAACACATTCGCTCAACTCCCACTTGGATCATCAAGACAAATATTATGCCAATAATATTTGCAATACCATAATAGAATCGCTCAAACGCACACAAATCTGCAATCTCTTCAATCAGCGATTGTTCTTCCTTTAACACCACTTGCTCCATGTTCTCAAATGCACTTTTAGCAATGGATTATGTTTCATCATCAACGACAGTTGTAAATATCATAAACACACTTCTCTAGCCAGATTTGATGCTCCCAACCTTCGATTTGATCATGAAGCCGTCTTAGCGAGTCAATTTCATACATAGCAATCTTCTCATCATGATGGCTTCCCGTAGAGATAAAGTGATGTGTGAAAATTGACCATATTCTAGCCCAAACATGTATATCCGGATGATGTTGTAGTAACTTATCTAAAAAAAAAAAAATTAGGCTAATTATGTACATCCACTTTCTGGTCTCCATTATGCGCATCCATTTTACCTTCCTGTCACAGGTAATGCAATGAAGTGCAATAATGATTTGAATATAACACAATGCAGGAGCTATAAAAGTCTTCACATACGTCCAATTGAGTGTAAGGAAAATCTGCAACATTAAATGTCTCAATCTGAGGGTAAATTCTATTGGGAAAGCCGGTATAACACATTGCTTTATATTGACTAGATCCACTCCAATTCATTAAAATCAACAATTCAACCACAAATATAGATATAGAGATGCAGGTTTTCTATGCCTTCCCTGTTCTCAAGGTCATCTGAAGCAGCAGTAAATTACTAGTCAGCTCGGCCTCGACCCAAATCCAAGAAAGTGGCCCAGGTTGAGACTGGACCCAAAGGGGATCCATTCATGGTGGCTCTATTAGAATGTAAAAAATAGAAAACTGTCACAAAACTTGTGACATCGATCAGACTGGATAACACGTTATTAGATTTGATCAGTCGGGCGAAGGGAAAATGTTTGTCGAGCAGGTCTGTGACATCCCTCTTCTCACACATCTGGGATGAGCACCACTGGTCGCAACCTCTTCTCATCACCAACCAGGATGCTACAAGCATGGGTGCACTTATCCACACAGCTCACAAACTTGAGTCACATTGCAACTCCTCTCTGCACACTCGTTCTGCTCATCTAATGCTTCAAACAAGGGCTTCACAAAAATAGAAACCAGAGATCCACTCTAATCCTGCAGATCTCAAGATCTCAGCCACCTACCAACAATTTAATTAACGGTCCTCTTCCACCCTGTAGATCTCACCACTGACTGCTTGACATACACAGCCAGCTCCACGCAGGCAGTTCTCCAGCGTATAAACAATACTTAGCGTGCCAAAATTGGCTCACCACCGCCGACTGATTTAATTGACAAAATCAGTCACAAGATCTCAAATCGGCAGCCACACCAGGATTCACTGTCTCGGCTCTACACTGAGGTGGAACTCACACAACAGAGAACAATAGTCTCCACAACTGGATACACAGATCTATACCCGAGATCAGATGCGATTTGAGGATCAAATTCCCACACAACTCTTACCTAAAAGAATCGCAGATCCCTCAAAAGAAACCGTAGATTACTCCAACACCACCGTTGTCAACAAACTACCTCCACAGATCCCCCAACAACTCATTTAATTGCTACACCTCTACGCAAATAAACCGCGATCCACCACGAGCACGTGATTGATTCGTTGCAGCCTCACGGTCTCCACCTCCACGTAGATCGACCCCCAATCTGCCACGAGCACATGATTGATTCGCTGCAACCTCACGGTCTCCACCTCCACATAGATCGATGAAGCAAAGAGATTCACCACACCGCCTCTGATTCAAGTTGCCACCACGCGACCTTCAGCTCAGCCATTCTAGATCCAAGGTTAACGCAGCCCCATCCTGCAGATCCGACCACCATGTAGTTGGTCAAACTCCATAAATGTGATCCGGCGCCTTCACGCGAACAATAACACATTATCCACCAGGCAACATGCAAAATCTATCACACCACGGTTTTCCTTCAACAGATATTTTGATATAGATGGACAAACAAACAGAAGCTAAAACAAAATATATTATTTATTTGCCTCAGCCCAGGAGGGGCCAAGCCCACAAGGGGCTAGCCCTTAGGGCTCTGATACCAAGATAAAATAGCACACAACAATATATTCTATTATTAATGAGGAAATTTACACACATATTTATACAAGCAATAGTCTCAAGATAGGAATTCTATCTTAGATGTACAGTAGTGTGGTTGAGAGATTCTCTCAACCACACACTAAACTAGGAGAAACTAAATTCCTATTATGTAGGAACAAACTCCTCAAATGGAGAATTACAACCATAGACAAGTAGGAATTAATTATTTCTAACTGGGATCCCAAAGTAATTTGTCCAGCACCAAGTAAATACTTTCGTGAAATAAACTGGAATTCATTCAATGAATCCTCACGAGAGCTGCTAACGTGTTATCATCTTGAAATCCTTGTGTATCAGTCATTAAGATTTATTTGACTTCCTTTGTAACCTGCGGTCATAATTGAAACTGTAGGCTCACCCTGCTGGCACTCGAAATGATTACAAATGTGCTAGAGCTAACCACTACAAATGTGCTCAATCGAAAGCTAACCATGACTTGTCAAAAAGCTATCCAAATAGAATCATGCCAACATGTCGACTGTAGCGTCTTATAAAAGTACTTTGAATATTGAATTTTTTTTTCAAATATCTAATTTTTTATAATGTTATAGTAACAGTAATAACATTCTAACACCATGAATCCTGCCCATTTATCTTTCAAACCCTTTTCGGGCAGGAAATTATTGCATGACAATATAGTGTTTAATGTTTGCTATTCAAAACAAGCTTAGAAAGAAAACACAATTTGATGGGATGCTTTGTCGGAATAAGTGCGAAAAGGGTCATTTTAACCCGATTAGTAATACTGTGAATAACAACCAGTCATCATTGTTATATACCTTTGCTTAACCATTTCCAAGAGAGTTACTTACTATTATAAAATAAAATAAATTTAGTGGGTACCTGAAATAAAAATGTATGCCCTCTTAGTATTTCTTTATTATCACTTACCTTGCTTTACCTAATTCTTTGGAGTATCTACAAATGCAATAGTAGATTTATTTTAGTTTCTTTATAGTAAAAACCCCTACCATTTTTATAATAATTAATAATTGAAATAAAATTAATATTTTGTAAACCTATTAAACTCTCAATATAAAAATGGCTCAAAAACAAAATCAATCTACTCTTTAATATAAACTTAATTTTTAATGATGATACAATCTCTATTTTTGGTTAGTGGTACTGTTTGTTCCCATTCAAAACCCAAAAATTCCATAAATACTAGGGAATACATGGTAAGTTTCAAACCCTCAATCAAGTTCTCATTAGCTATTGTCATTCACACAACCATGGCAAGTATACTCGTCATTGGGATAACATTGCACAACCTCATAATATCATTTCCATTTGATAATGTTCTTTTTTGTGGTACTTGTAATGTTTCCTTTTACTATTAGTAATGATGATTTACTCATTATATAAATGGTATAAATATGTATGGTGTTAGCTTATTGGCTGGGTTTAATTGTTAAGAACAATTTTTTTCTCTTATCAAGAAAAAGAGATTAAAAAGATAGAATAAGATAAAACTTAAAAAAATATAAATATGTAATATTTTAACATTTTGGCAGTCAATTAACTGTATCAAAGTGGATCTCTTGTCCCATAAACAAATTAATATTAAGCAACGAAGTACACAATCATAATCTTCAAACCCAATCAAAGCTAAATAAAAAGAGAGCACTCAATACCCAAATATTTCTTATAGTGACTTACACATTTCTTTACTGTGAGAGAAAAATTAAAATGGCCCTTCTCGGGATTAGAATATCTATCTTTTGATCAAATTTTTTAAAAATAAACTGGGAGAAGGACCTTCTGGAACAACTTGTGGATACTCAAAGATTTCATGGTTTTCTTTTGGGAAAAGAGAAAAAAGATGAATAAAGAGCAATTATAGAGACAACAGAGAGAAAAACGACTCTCACAATGATTTGGAAGCTTGCCAAAAGAACCAGAGAAAGTTTTGAACAACCTCAATTGTTGGCTATTTGAGTAGGGTGAAAAATAATTTATACTCGGGCTATTGCTATCCCTCACCGAGATTTAAATTTCCAAAAGACGTGTCCAACATAGCCATGTGTACGGGCTAGGCCATATGTTCTAGTTAGAGCCAAATACAGATCATGTGGAAATATATATTTGTAGTAATAGTTGCTTAGCCAACACTGAACGGACATCACATTTATGCTTCTTACCTAAGAAGTAGTCCTTTACTTAATTGAAAAGAAAAAATGTTCAAATTTTTCAATGCAATCCTTCACTACTATACCTAATACATGAACATGCTTTTGGTTGTTTAATATGCCCCTCTGTACAAACCTCTAAATAAACTAAATGAATTCATAAATGGTCTGGAATAAAAACAAAAAACAAATATGATATAAGCAAGATAGACTTAAAATATCTTCAATATAACATAAGTCCATGCCTATTTGAATTACAAAAAATGTAACAATTTATTCCTACAACAAAATCACTGTGGTATAGAGTATTTTCAGTACTTTTATCAGAGAAGATTACCCTTTCCATGTACATGTGGAGAACGACATCTCTGTGTACAAATCACAAACCTCTTGGTACACTAAAAATGAATTTGTGAATGGTTAGATAACTGGTATAAAGAAGGAAAAACAATTATTTTAAACAAAATAGGCTTACAGTATCTTATTTATTTATAATATTTTGAATGCAAGAAATTATTATTATACCGCAGATAATACCCATGTTCTCCATGTACAAATCAAAAACCTCTTGGTACACTAAAAATGAATTCGTGAATGGCTAGAGAACTGATATAAAGAAGGAAAACAAATTATTTTAAACAAGATAGGCTTACAATATCTTATTTATTTATAATATTTTGAATGCAAAAAATCATTATTACACTGCAGATAATACCCATGTTCTCATTCCTGAAGCGGAAAATCCACTTAACAAATTTGCCTAAAATACATGTATCTGCTTGAAATAAATGTTTACATGTTTAAAGCACTAGCTGCATCTTTACTCTTGATCCTCTTTAAGGTATCAAGACCTCCAAAGGCTTACCAAATATAAAGGAAATACTCTAAAAAAAAGTAAAGAGAAATCACAAGAAACCAAGATAAGCTTACAATATCTTATTTATTTATCATATTTTGAATGCAAGAAATTATTATTATACCGCAGATAATATTCATGTGCTTTGAATGCAAGAAATTATTATTATACTGCACATGTGCTCATTCCTACCCATGTGCTCATTCCTGAAGCGGAAAATCTGCTTAACGAATCTACTTAAAATACAGGTTTAAAGCACCAACTGCATCTTTACTCTTGGTCCTCTTTAAGGTATCAAGAGCTCCAATGACTTACCAAATACAAAGGAAAGACTGTAAAAAAAAGTAAAAAGAAATCACAAAAAACGGCCACAGTAAAGAGAAATAAAATTAAAGAAACGGTAATAGTCTTCCCTAGGAACCAAAGGATACTTCCCCACATTCATGGATCCCATCCTTAATAATCATATCAATGTCTATAAGTGTTCTTTATTCATGTAGTTTTGAACATAATTCGTAATAGCACTTAAATAAACGGGCAACACAAATAATGAGAATTGATTAAGCTAATAACTTAAATTTCTAAATTAAAAAATATAGTGGTGATCTTTAATTAAAACTAAAATTCTTATTCATATAAAAAAATTAATATTTTTTTTTTTCCTTAAACAAAAGCCTATAAAGATTAAATACAACCTCCCAAAGATTTTTCATCATTTCACACATTCCCAACTTAAGCTTACACAAGATCTAATGCCTAATACACTTTGTAGTGAACATCTAGTACAAGTCACAAGCTAACTATATTTGCATTTCATTCGTGATAATAAAAACATACATGGATTAAAGATCAAATCTAGAATCATACATATCCCATAAATCATGTTTATAACTATATAACATTTTTTTAGAGAGTTATTTAGTCTAGCCATGACCAACAATTGGTTGTCAATTATTTTTGGGCTGATCATAGTTAAATGTAATATTAACTTGTGAATATATATATATATATATATATATATATATATATAAATAAAATTACTAATCTTATTAATGTTTGAAATATCATTTATAAAAATGTTAAATTACATTTTTATAAAATATTGAAATTTATAGAAAATTATATCTATTTATAAATAATATAATTTTTTTATTTTTTTTTAAATTGAATTTGAGAAAAAAAAATTAAAACAATATATAATTACTGAAATATTAATTGAATCGTTTATCATCAATATATATAAGCGAGAGGCATTTCCAACACAATTGTATAATAAAAACTTGAACTCGTCCTTCTCTCCACACATATCACGGTAATCCAATAACATATACTCTCGTAACTCTTTATTATAAACTATGATCCATTCACAAATAGAAAAGCATGCTATTAGGTGTTTGATATGTTTTACAAGTAATTGGTTTAGGATTAATGGATTAGTCGTTAGAAATAATGTATAATGGATATTATGAGATTAATATGTTTAAGATTACACAATTAAAGATTTAAATATTAGGTATCGAGAATTATAGATTAATAAGTTATAGTAATGATTAGTTAATTTTGAATTAAAAATTAAGTATCAAGAGTTAAAACTTTTTAACTAGAAGTTAAATAAGTAGAGATCTTAAGATAATTATAATGAGTACTTTGAAAATCGAATAATTTTCAAATGTCTGTATGTTTATAATGTTATAACAACATTCTAATATATACTAAAGCCATGAAAAGGCATGGTAACCCCATTATCGTGCAGGCAATTATTGCCAGACAATATAGTGTTTAATGTTTGCCATTCAAAAAACCTTAGAAACAACATGGAATTATTGTGCGGCGTCAAACCTGAATAATGCGTACTTACATTTGACAGAGATGACTTATATATCATATATCAGATATTGGATTCAAAATGTAACCTACCTCGTTACCGCGGTAATCACAAAAACAAAAATAATGTTAATCTCATAAGTAGAGATATACTCAGCATACACATTATTGGTTACCGATGTAATCTTGGTTAATTATCCTTCCGCTGTCATAAAATCGAATCATTCCTCCTGGTTGAGAGAAAATGCTTGATTCTTCCTTAGGGAACATGCGGGTTCACGCCACCTAGCTTGATTCTTCCTTAGGGATTCGGGAGAGAATCTACGGCGAAGAGTGGCTCGGGGTGATCGAACGATGAACTGAGCCGGTAACAGTTACGGGTCACTGGCGATTCCTATTTCCGCCACAATTCTTTAATTAATGCCCCTGACATGCGGGGCATTAAGGAAATATAACGCGACCTGTTTTTTTTCCACCTCCAGTTTTTTCAGTTCGCGTTATATTTCCCTAATGCCCCGCATATCAGGGGCATTAATTAAAGAATTGTGGCGGAAATAGGAATCGCGGTGACGAACCCCTCTCTTGCCCGGCGTTCATTCTGTCCTTGCTCCTGTGCGCGTCCGTCCTCCGTCCTCTGCAACCCTAAGGGACAACACCGTGGGCAGCACTTCTCTGGGCGCATTTTTGTCTTACAGGGTAAAATTCTGCACTGGTGCCCTCTCTTTCTTACCGTCCAGAGGTTTTCTCTGCTACATTTGACCTTTTCTTTGTTGGCTTCATTTGTCAGCCAACCATCTAACGCTGCTTCAATGCCTTCTCCAGGTAGGTGATTCTCCTTATTTGCGAGGTACTCGGAACTTCTAAGTACATGCAGCCTGGGGTCTCCAGCAAGGTAAAATACTCCCCAAGAGGGTTTCTAATCTTAAACACCTTCCTGCATTTCATTCTTATACCCAACTCCTAACTGTCTGACCTCTGTTGCCGACAGGTTGAACATATGGGGATATAACATCAATTTTTGCAGGTATGTTTCTTGATCTTTCTTATTGCACCTCCTCAGGAATTTTCTCGCATGAAGAGTACTCCTCTAAATCTGGGTTTTAGTACTTTGCAATTGACAAGTACAGGGTTTGTGCTCATCGTTTTCAGGGTTATCAACTAGAGTTTACAACTGCAGGTTCCATTCTATCAACTGCTTCCTGATTAGTCTTTTTACTTATTTACAGGTCCAAAGGGTTTTACCCTATAAGGGTATTCATGCCGCTTTTGGCAATAGTCTCTAGTGTGAATCACCGTTACGCCGAAACCCTTGGATTCCTTGGGCAAGGGTTTTCGATTCTTTATTTACACTGTAATTTATCTGTCCAAGATTTGTTGCACTGTGAGAATGAAGACTCTGGCTAAATAATTGCTCTATGTATAGCTTTGGAGACATGGGTATTCTTTTCCGCTGCATACAACCCCAAAGCCTTCATGAGGATCATGTTTGCACAGACATTTTATTTATCTTTCTACTTGGAAAGGATTTTTTATTTATTTTTTCTTTCTTTTTGTTGCATGAGACTCGTTTGGCAGTGTCGTGGAGCTGGTTTTCCTACCACTCGCCGAGCGTTCTTTCTTGTCAATTGTTTTAAAAGGTTTCTTGATTTCTCTTCGTGGGGTCAAATTATAATGCACCTCTTAGTTGTGCGCAGTTTAGGTTTCCTAGGTCTATTATTTTTGCCGCCTCTACCATTATTGGCATTATTATTAATACAGCTTAGTTCCATCTAATGCCCATTATTATTATTATTATTAATACAGCTTAGATCTATCTAATACCTGATTACTTAGAGGGATCAAATCTCTCTAAGTTCAATCAGGTTTCCTATTTCTATTATTTTTGCTGCCTCTAGCATTATTAGCATTATTATTAATACAGCTTAGATTCATCTAATACCCGACTTATCATAAGCCTAGAGAGATCAAATCCCTGTGCAATCAGGTTTCCTATTTCTATTATTTTTGCGCCTCTAGCATTATTAGGATTATTATTAATACAACTTAGATCCATATAATAATACTCAATTTATCATACGCCTAGAGGGATCAAATCCCTCGAGGTGCAAACCTGAGGGATTTGATTTGTCTTGGCGCATGATAGATCCGGTATTAGATGGATCTAAGCTAGTTCCAATGGAGGGCAACAATGTCACATTTTTAGATTATCATTATTATATAATGTTTGAGATAAAATTCAAAATTCACGTTAGATTTTCTTTGCTTGGCATGACTATATCATTCTCTTCATTATTTTAGTTTGTAAGTCTTGTTTGAATGGTTTGTAAGTCTGTGTTTGAATGGTTTGTACGTATGTGTTTGGATAGATTGAGTTGTTGGTGTTTTTATATGTTTGGATGCATTGAGTGGTTGGTGTGTTTCTTTGTTTGGATTCGGATGGTAATGTTTGTGAACGTAGACAAAGGAATTGATAGGAGACATACAATTAGGCTTTCTCTTAAAAGTGAAATTATTCACATTTCTCTTACTAGTGATATTCTTATAGGAGACATACAATTAGGCTTTCTCTTAAAACTGAAATTATTCACATTTCTCTTACTAGTGAAATTCTTATAGAATACATTTTGTCTTATCCTTTCAAGGTTTGTTTCAGGTCATATCTCACAGAAGATAATTGTTTTTTATACATGGGCTCACTTGCTAAATAATATAAACACTATCCATCTAATTGTAGCATGATGATATTTTGGAATTTGGATGGGAAAGTAGTTATGATCAACCATCAAGGCTGTGGAATTGCTAGCATTTGAGACAAATTGTGCAGAATCTTTGGACTCTATTGGCTCAACTTACTAAATTTATTGCAGGCTCTGGCAATGGCATATTGCCACTGTATGATGTTCCCCCTAGATTTAGTGCACACAATAACAACATAAACTTGCTCGCTTTACATGTGAAGAAATTGATCAATTAATATAGGCCTATAAACACAATTATTTCTTTGCTAGTGGAAATTCTGAACATATTGCCCTATGTTATGTTGTAGGGGAAAGCTCTCTCACTCGGAATTGCGATAGAATTTATACAAAATCACAGTAGCCACCGATTGCAAATAACATCGAGATAGAAGCAATAATTTTGAATTAGATGAATATAATATAGAAGCAACAATTCCGAATTAGATGAGAACTTTCATGGAAAATTTAATACTCGCAACCACATGCTGAAAGTTATATATTATTACTACATAAGGACCAATGATAGTGTAAGACAAAACAAATTTGAGGGTTTAAATTCCCTCAAAATTCTTTTTATTTTCCACAAATCGATGGCATAAATAGTAATTCATAGGTGGAACAATCAAAAGGCGAAAAATGTCAATAACTGCACAAATGAACAATGAATTCAAAGATGATGGCAAAGTATTTTCAATCCTTGCGATGCCACTTAAATTTAGCCGAATTTGTTCAAAGAAAAATGAAAATACAGTTGAAACACAAAAAAAGGAAAATAACCGTGTGACTTGAACTTAGGGTTTGAATAGGATGAAAAGGAAGTTGAAACACAAAAAAGAAGAAGGAAAATAACTGTGTGACTTGAACTTAGGGTTTGAATAGGCTTCCATATTGAAGGATCATTTTTTTGAGTGCTCACAAAAACAAACTATTTCTTCGCTAATTACAACAAAAATAACATCAATCTTTGCATGTAGACATCAATCATGCTTTTCGTTGGATAATTGCATACATTGTGAAGTAAAATTTGTGCTTGAAAAGATCCCCAATAAACTTGATGTTTCCGAGGGTGTGAATTATTACCATCCTCTCCCTTTCATGGTGCTTGAATTCTATATCTTGGGCTTTCATCTCTTTGATTACATGTTGCAAATTATATGCTCCTTCAAATGCTTCTTGGCAAGTGTCAAGAGTTCCCCTGAATGTTACAGGTTTACCATTCGGTTCTTCAAATGGAAATTGAGGGAGTTCCCACCATAGATAAAAGCAAAACTCAACAATAATGGGGAAAATTGTTGGTTCAAACAGTGCCTTGTCAAAAATTAGACATACTACTCCCAGAAAAATGTCTGTTGAGTTGATACGCGAGGCTATAAGTTGATCTTTGAGAACATAAAAGTTTTCTGGGTTCACATTCTCAAATATCCCTAGATTTGTTTTAAGAACTCGATCCTTTTTTTACAAGGTTGTCCTCCTAGCAGAGCAACGAACATCAACGTTCACAAGAGCAGGAGCTGGGCGTGTCCTTGTGGCTGATGAAATCTATGAGTTCAATTGTTCCTGATCAATAGAATGATAAGAGGGCTTGTGTCATTTGAACTTGGGGCATATGACTCCACCTCTATGAGTTCAATTCTTCTTGATCAACAGAATGATAAGAGGGCTTGTGTCGTTTTGAACTTGGGGCACATGACTCCACCTCTGACCTTTGTACCCCATAGTCATATCCTCTGCTTTCAGCAGTTGGGGGCTTGGTCTTCTGCAACAAAAAATAAACCCAAAGAAACCCAATGCGGAAAACATGAAGTTCATCATACTCTCCAATCGAATGAAATCTGTGAGTTCAATTGTTCTTGTTCAACAGACTCATAAGTGGACTTGTATCATTTTGAACCTTAGGCATATGACTCCACCTCTGACCTTTGTACCCCATAGCCATATCCTCTTATTTCACCAAGTGGGCGCTTGGTCTTCTGCAACAAAAAGAAACCCAAACAAATCCAATGCAACAGATATGAAGTTCCTCATACTCTCCAATCTCCTGTCAAACTAAAACAATTATTGGAGCACTTAAAGATCCAGAGGAGATATTACAATTATTGGAGCACTTAAAGATCTAGAGGAGATATTTCTATGAAAATAATATACATACATGAATTTTAAAGGATTGCAAGGTGTAAACCCTCAGATCTATTTCGAGTCTAGTAAGCTCAAGGGAAAGAAAGAAAACTACTCCAGTGAGTTTGTCTTTTGGGACAGATTCTTCTTCGGCGCCGTTTCTGGGATGGCAATCATGGCAATCATGGTATTGTGTGCACACCGACAGAGTGAGTGGGGTCTTGGTCTTCTTCCAAACCAAACAATAGCTCACCAAAATTTCCAAGAGTAAAGCCAAGTTTTGAATTTTACAGTGATCAGTAAGGGGGAGATTTGGTGCGCGAGTTTTTGTTGTAGTCCTGGAGTGGAACATACCATATGAGTACCTAGTTGATGTTCTTGAAAAAAGGGTGTTTCTTGATATTGGCGGCTCCCCGAGCTAAGATGAGGCACCTCCTTGGGTGTTTTACTAGAAGTTGTTTTATCAGATCCGGGCAATGTTCCATTGCTCAACATCGGCCCTTGATCTCTCTGTCCGCCTATGTTGCTCATATCGACAACACATTTAATTATTTTAACCTTTGGACTACCAATTTGGTTAACACGAGTGGTTTGAGAAGTTATCAAATGAAACTATATCAATCTGACAGCACACTTTTCTCCAATCGTCTAACACTTGATCGATCTCTGTAGACCGATAGAAAATGAGAGCTAAAAGCGTTCTTTCAGAAAAAAAACACTTTATAACGTAATTATAATAAAAACATATAATAAAATATTTTAATTAAATTATTAATGTAAAACGTATGAATATTTATTCATACTTACATATAACAAACAAGGACCATAACTTAAATGTGTATACTATCTACATAGGCCCAAAAATAATTGCAAAATTTTCGGAGATAAGTTAACTATGCTCGGAAAGCCAAAGTTCTTCGATTACGTTGATTACAGTTGGAAAGCCGACGTTCCAGGATTGCCCCAACCGACATTCCTGGATTGCACCAATTATTATTGTTTGATTTCCATAAAACTATCTATCTTGTTATGGTCGACAGTAAATATTTGAAACGCTATGACAAGCCAAGCCAAGCCAAGTTATGTACAATTTTAAAGATGGAATTTTTTTTTTTTAATTTAAATTTTTTTGGGTATATTTTATTTTTTGTTATATTTTTACAAAAGTGTTAGAAATTTTTAATTGTTTTATATTATTTCTATAAAAATATTACTCATTTTGTTTAAACTAACTTAATCATTAAATTTGAGGTAATCAACAAAGTATTTTAATATGCAAAGTATAAAATATTTTGTTATATTTTTGTAGAAGTGTTAAATTTTTAATTATTTTTAATTATTTCTATAAAAATATTAGTCATTTTATTTAAACTAATTTAGTATTATAAAATTTGAGCTATTCATTTGAGTAGACAAGGAAATTGAAAAAAAAGGATTAAATTGGAAAAATATCTCACTTATTAATATTAGCCACTAAAATTTTAACTTTAATCATATGTTATTAATATTAGGCACTAAAATTTTAGCTTTAATCATATGTTAAAAGGTCTTAACAAAACCCCATTTTATTATGAAAAATATCAGCATGTTTTCCACACCTATTTTGGAGATTACTAAATTTTTTACATTATCGGATCACATAAGAGAAGTCGATACATTGTAACACCAATGGTAAATGTGGATAAACATGAGAACTAATAAGATGAAGATGAAAAATATCGACAAGAGTTAAACATGGATATTGTGAGAAAATAGTTATGCTAGAATTGTCTTGTATGTCACTAACCTCTATTGAATCGTTGCTCCCAAGCAGTGATCACAAGATCGCAATTATTCAATGTGAATCACCAAGAAGTTTCAAATTTCAAACTTCATAACAATAGAACTCTAATCAAACCCTCAATCTAGGGATATGTGATGTTTCAAACTTCATAACAATAGAACTCTAATCAAACCCTCAATCTAGGGATATGTGATAGGGATATGTGATGTGTGACGTTAGTACAACAAATACTCACAATGAATAGTTTGACCATTTTAACATGTGCGTAAGGGGTTTACAGTCTTATTATTGGGTTTGAAAGAATTATATCATAGCATTATACAACGAAATAAACCTGGTTAGAAGCTAACACAAATCTGAATAAATGAGCTTGAACATCAAGACTTAAATTTGGCAAATGAATAAGAAAGAATGGATTTTATATATTTTTAAATTTCGTATAATATAAATATTATATTATTTTCATATTGGCAAATGAATTAGAAAGAATGTATTTTATATATTTTTAAAATTCGTATAATATAAATATTATATTATTTAAATATGAAAATGAAAAAGAAAATGAATAAAATATATTATTATTTTTGTTATGAGTTGTTTTTAGTGCAATTCTTCGGAAGTTTTTTAGATTGAGTTTTTCTATCTAATTTCTCTAAAATTTTGTTGGAATTTATTGAACTCACAAGTTTTATGGATAACCCTGCACAATCGAAGTATCTTAGGGGCTTTTTAGGGTGCCGAATTCATACATACACTCAAAAAAACAGTTTAAATAATCCAAATCAAGATTTCTTCTCAAAATTTTCCGTGGCTTCTGAAAAGGCGCACTAAAAATAACTCCTTTCTTTCATAGTAACAATTATATATATATATATATATATATATATATATATATATATATATATATATATATATATATATATAAATTTTATATTTAATTTTGTAAGATATATACTATCAATTATTTTGAAGTTGTTTTTAGTCCGATTTTTTAGAGATCCAGTGGAAAAATTTGAGGTTAAATCTTGATTTGTGTTATTTAAACTGGTTTTTTAACTACATATTTCGATTCAACACCCTGAAAAACCCCTAGGAGGCCTTCATTGTGCAGGGATTACCCATCGAACTTGTGATTTCAATAAATTGCTGCAGGAGTGTAGGGATTACTCATCAAGCTTGTGATTTCAATAAATTGCTGCCGGATTTTAGAGAAATTTGACCAGAAAAACCCATCAGGAAAGCTACCAAAAAATCGCAGTAAATACAACTCCAATTTTTTTTTTTAATCCAAATTTTTCATCGATATATAAAATCCGAATCCGAATTTAAAATTAGTGACTACGCATAAAGTTAATTATCTAATTCAATAAAATTTATTTTTTAACTTCAAACTTAGTTTCTCCTCGTTCACCAATAATCCCTCAAAATCCTTAAAGAGTAAGCTCAAGATAATCTCAAAATCCTTAAAATCCTTAAAGAGTAAGCTCAAGATAATCTCAAAGCTATAAAAGTATTATGTAGTAGTTTATTTACCTATTCCATAACATTTGGTATTTAATAATCCCTTTAATATGAAATTACAACCAATCCTTTTTGAAACAAACCAAAATTTCTTCGGAACACGTTAAAGCAACTAGCCCAAAAAAAACAAATTAAGTCAAAATCAAAACTTGGTGTAAAATATATCAATCAAGAAATGGAAACACCTCACGACTATATATATATATAGATATAATAAACAAAAGGGTTATTAATTCTCGTTTAAACTAACGACTATATATATATAATAAACGAGAGGGTTATTAATTCTCATTTAAACTATTAAAGTGATCAACATGTAATTGGAACAGTTATGCAAACACAATAAACCAACTCAGCAAATAATAAACTATTAAAGTCATCCACATGTGATTGGAACAGTGATGCAAACATGACGATTAATGGATATGGCTTTTGACTGCGCCTTGAGCGGCCCAACTCAAGGCTCGACCAGTGTCCTGGCTCTCCAACTACTAAGTACAAAACAATGGAAACAAATAATTAAACGAATAATTGTTAAACACACATGGACAACACAAGAGATATGAAAGATAAATCAGTGAGTGCATTTTTTATTAACATCAGATATACATTTATAGTACAAATATGTGACTCTTGGGTTTCAGATCCCAAGGTCTCTTGGACTGCTTTTGTCCATTCGACTTCCACACTAACCATTAGGATTAGGTGTCCAACATTCCCCCCCTTAATCCGAAGGGTTATGTATGAGTCCAAGAAAAGAGCTGTAATACAAAATGTGCAAAAAAATACATGGCAGCACTAGGCTGAATGTGCTCTATGAAATGTTGGTATAAAGGGCGGTGGTTTAAGGATGACCACCAACACTGGAACGCTTAGTGCAGTTCCCGGAACTCTTCCAATACTGGCAAGAAACTGAAGTTTTCTGCTAGAGGAAGTGATCCTATTGTTTTAAAGAGGGAAACCTTCAACCATAAAACGGAGGTCTCACCCCGCATAAAAGGTAAAACTTCAACCTGAAAAGGGAAGTCTCAACCTGTGATGGTTTAAGGATAACCAACAACTCTGGAATGCTTAATGCAATTCCTGGAACTCTTCCAAAACTGGCAAGAAGCTGGTGTCTTTTGCTAGAGGAAGTGTTCTCAATTTGTTCACGGGCATCTTTATCTCTGGCTCGCTTGATGTGACTTTGAAGCTTGTAGATGACCATCATTTTCCCCCTTGTCAGATACACGGTGAGAAGATGGAGAAAACTCAACTGCAAGATTGTTCAATACTCTGGAACAAGTTCTGACATGTGTTTGGAATATCTTCTTGGCTGTTGATGCCCATTGCCAAGAAGCGATCCATCCAAGATGAATCTTTGTTCTTGCAGGACGTTTGTTTTTGAAGCATCTGTTTGAAGAATGAGTGGTTTTATGACAGTGCTTACATGGATGAAGATCAAAATAGTGATCTTTCAAATGGCCAACTCAGTCACAGTGTTGGCATTTCACGATCTGTTGTTTTTGTTGTTGTTGTTGCTGTGGAAGAGGGGCAGAGTCTGGAACAGCTGAAACTGAACTATCATAAGGAGCAGGTGAATTGTCATGAATGAATCCAGCACTCTGAAACTGAATGGGCTTTGAGTAGTCTGGAATATGAAAGGACAAGTCCTTGTCATATCCAAGACCAGTTTTGTGCTTGTTGTGGACAAGCTGTTCCCAAGGTCTGATGATGGGCTTGGGAAGTGCAGACTGAGTTTCTGCATCTGCATGTACAACTGCTGCTTTATTTGAATGAACTGTACCATTATTAACATGCTGCGGATGGGTGGTTGTCTCAATGTTCTGAATAGAAACAGGTTCAGAATGGTGTCTATTTTGATGTAGCTCTTCTTGCTGTAGCTGTGATTCAATCTGTAAAAAATCAATCTTTTCCTGTGCATCATGCAGGCAAGTCTGAATGTCACACAGAGTGTCTTTGCTAACATTTACCTTCCCACCAATAGTGGAGTGTATTAGTGTATTCAGTAACTCTAATACATCATCAAATCTAGCCATTGTCTCAACAAAGAAATGAACACTCAACTAATTCCAGCTAAGAATTTAGCTAATCACAAACAGATTTGTGTCCAACAAGAATGAGAGGCTCAAAGTCCTTCCAACACAGATACAATAGATATGTTTCACCCTTAAAATGCTCAGGTATACCAAGATACGCTTTGTATGGATGCACAACTAAATGACTTCTTCCTTCTTTGAAATTTGAACTTCAACTACAGGAATGGATTACATATACCTCTGATATATCAACTCTAATAATAACAGAGATCTGAAGTATAATATATCAGCAAATGTTAGGAAGAACAGTGGCTGTAGATAAGTGTTATAACATCAAAGAAGCTCCATCATTATAGAGAAAACACCACAGTGATAATATATGCAACGTATTCAGCTCCAAGACGGAAATAAATATGGAGTGTCTTCAATATATTCACAGCCAATGAGATGAGGAACTTTGAGACCCTTTATAGCAGAGGTACATCACCAAACATCACTTCCAATAGTCTATACTCATTAAGATTTCAAGAACAGGTACAGTGATATGCTGCTCAACTGAAACAACCACAGAAAATACAAGTTTGTAGCCTTGGGGCTAGATCATTCTTTATGGAAGTCACTGTAGAAAATACAAAGTTGGCCTATGCAGGTCACGAACCAACTTTAGAAAGATTGCTTTAGGTCTGGAACCAACTGTCTTCTCAAATTAAAGCCACAGAACTAAAACAAAGTTTCTGAAAATAAACAGGCAAGAACTCCTCGACTTCAATCACCAAAATCATTTTAACCAATTCAACTTGGCATCTCTAAAAGAGTCTGCTACAGCAAAGATAATATGGACTTGTGCAAAATACCAAGCATTCGAATTTCCAACAATAATTTATCAACCACCAAAGTATGCACTCGGCCTTTCTAATGGAGGAAATACATATCTTGCCAAAAATGTGGTGCGGTGAACAGTGTATGAATTTCAAAACCCAAACACGAGTCAGTTGATGGTTTCCTTCCCACACATGCTGCTTATCAGACTTTGGGCTTTTTTTTGTTGAGACAGCAATCTTGTCAGCAACGACAGAAGTAGTATTGAATCCTACACCAAATTGACCAATCAAATTGTTGTCAGGACCAGACTTATTTTCCTTGAAATCCTGTAAAAACTTGGAAGTTCCGCCTTTTATAGTCTCAAGACTGAGACAGAGAGCAGTACCCAATAGAGTAATTGTCTCGTTATCATTATATGGTTTTATGTGGGTCTCCACAACTTCAACCCTTCAAGCTCTGGTCAGAGGTGGACGAGCTATGTAGTTTTGGTATCACCAGATCCGATTTGGTGATTCCGCAACTCAATCTTTACATATGCTTTGATTAAAAATATTTAAAAACTTCAACGTACAACTTATTGCAAATTATTCAACTTAAATCAATGCAACATATCCATACCACTCATGGTGGTCATTAAAATTCTGGAGGTCGTCATTACAAAGCTCAAAAGCCTTCCTTTTAATTCAAAAAATGACACCCTTCATGTTAATTAAAACAGTGGCGGTGGGATGCAGTGGTAATTTGGATAGCGGTGGTATATGAGACAACGATGGTATATGGATGGTGGTGGTATATGGAGCGGATACAAAATTGATCGACGAGATTACGAGTGTATGGACCGGGGCTGAGGAGCATATGGATTACCAGTGAGCCGAGAAGAGGAACCGAATATGCAAAGGTATCGCAGTAAAAAACCCAAGTAGAAATCGAAGTGCACAGTAACAACAATGTGTTACAATATGGCACATAGTAATGCATTACGAGTCATAGAATACCAATCACAAACATACCAATCACTGCATCGGCGTTCACTGCACCAACGTTAAATCGTTCACAGCTCCAATCCTTCCTCTATTCCACGCGACCTTCAAGAAGCATCTCCATGCTCGCCGCACCATAACCAACATTCACATAGGTCACCATCGCATGCACCTTTGTTCGACTGTTCTAACAGCACCACCTTGACGTTCATCCATTTCAAAGAAGTTATTCAACCCGAAGAAAGAATTGCAAAATTAGTCATTGTCAAGCGTAAAAACCGAAAAATGATTTTAATAGGTTACTGGTTTGACCCTGCCTTCGGCTTCCACCGTGCTGCTGCCCATGTATTTTCCGGAATATAATATCAATTCTCAATAGCCTCTTTCCGGAAGAATCTCGTTCTCGAATTTCTCCGGGCCACTCAAAATGTAATGAAATGCTGGAATAGATGCAGCACCAAATGCTGGAGTCGATTGACCAAAAGCTGTAGTGCTCCCAAAACCAGAGGAAGGAGTAGTGCAAGCCCCAAAAACTCTAGAATGCTATCAACCAACAACTAGAGCAACATCCTCAGTTGAAAAGATATGCCAGCTGTAAGTTCCCCAGCCTCGAAAATCTTGTAGGATGCAAAGAGTCCGCTCAAAGGGTGTAAGTTCTCAGAAAAATCTCCAGATGCGTCAGGGAAAATGAATTCTTGCGCTTTCCCCAATTAAAAATTAAGAACCCGAACAGGGGAATAAAGAAATCTCGTCTTTCTTGTTCTGAGACAATTAAACCTCAAATCCCGCTCGCCATTCCTCAAAGTTCGAAGAATTTTGCTATGGATGGAGAGGACCCGAAGTGCGGGGCATACAGCAGAAGGCTGGTCGATGGGCACTCAAGAAAATGCCTTGGAAAAAATGCGGCAGACGCCATTGATATTCTCGTAGCGTTCGCTGTAGTGAGAATGATGCACGACCGCACCAACAAACTCGAAATAAATTAAGAAATTTAAATGATCAGATGATCTGAAAGGAAGAAGCATAAAAGGTCGGCGTTCCTTGGTAGACAAAACTCCAAAGAAACAGCAGCAAGACCTGGTCAACAGTAACGGGCGTATTGAATGGAAAAACGGAATTTCACAGTCTTCGATGCGCAGATAATGAAACGTTCAGGTATGGCCAGACAACAGTTCTGGCACGTAATCAATGCCCAGAGAGAATCAATGTCAGACTGCCGAAGGCATCTCCTTTTCCAACGCACTCTGCAGTAACGTCAATAATAAGTGCGCAGCGTTGTCAGCCCTTATGCAGGTCAGAGACAAGCGTTAGCGCTGGTAGAGGCAGAATATGGCACAGAGGAGTGCTCAGGATAGAGGAGCGATAGACTCACCAGTGGCAGCGCTATGTCAGGCATATGCGCAGAGAATATTGTGGACAGATGCATTTATGCAGACAAAGGCGTTATAAGGCAGCGCTTGAAAAGAATATGGCAGAGGGCCAGGACTGCCATGCACATAACAGGCCACAGAAAAACAAGCGGCTCTGATACCATGTTAAACACACATGGACAAGACAAGAGATATGAAAGATAAATCAGTGAGTGCATTTTTTATTAACATCAGATATACATTTATAGTACAAATATGTGACTCTTGGGTTTCAGATCCCAAGGTCTCTTGGACTGCTTTTGTCCATTCGACTTCCACACTAACCCCTTAGGATTAGGTGTCCAACAATAATTATCAACACATACTAGACCAAAGACATAACTGTCAAAGTAGAACTTTGCCAATCAACCAGAACACAGCAGCTTCACATTAAGTCTCCAAGATCAAACAACAGTTGTTTTGCGCTCTGAGCATTCTTCTATTTATATAGAGTTTTTAAGAGTCTAAAATAAACAGACTATATGTTCGGTGTCATCCTGGCTAATTGATTAAGGACGAATGGAGTAAATAATTACAGTCAAACATTAGACAGGATTCAAGTGATTCAAACTAACTTTATCCTTGAGAGACACAACTTATTAGTTCGTAGACAGGATTCAAGTGATTCAAACTAATTTTATCCTTGAGAGACACAACTAGGGACTGTTTGACCAGCCTCTGAATTCTAATTTTAACACAGTAATCTCTATAGCCTATGAATGACCGAAAATAAGTATCTTGATCATAACAAAAACTCCTTTTCAAGTTATAACAGCCCGAGATAAGTGTTGATTGTTGGGATCCCAAAGTACTTTGTACAGCACCAAGTATATACTTTCGCGAAATAAACTGGAATTCATTCAAGGAATCTACACGAGAGCTGCTAAGAGTGTTATCATCCTGAAATCCTTGTGGATCAGTCATTAAGATTTCTTTGACTTCCTTTGTAACCTGCGCTCATGATTGAAACTGTAGGCTCTCCCAGCTGGCACTCGAACATCATTACAAATGTGCTAGAGCTAACCACTACCAATATGCTGAGTAGAGAGCTAACCATAACTTGTCAAAAATCTATCCAAACGGAATCTTGCCAACATGCCGACTGTAGCGTCTTATAAAAGTTCTTTGAATATTGATTTTTTTTTCAAATATCTATTTGTTTAGATGTTATAGTAACAGTAGTAACATTCTAACCCCATGAATCCTGCCCATTTATCTTTCAAACCTTTTTCGGGACAATATAGTGTTTAATGTTTGCCATTCAAAACAACCTTTGAAAGAAAACACAAGGTGATGGGATGCAATGTCGGAATAAGTGCAAAGAGGGTCATTTTAACCATGATTAGTAATACCGTGAATAACAATCAATCACCACTGTTATATTAGTAAACACTTATGGTCTTCGGCTATGTTGAAAGAGTTATCTTCCGTCTATTATGCTCTCCGTCTCAGCCTTCATCTGGGAAAAAAGATGTGACAGTGCGTATTAGCTGAGCAGTCGAATATAGACATTAACACGAATTGACCTTAGCATGGAATTGGTGTGCGGCGTCAAACCTGAATAATGAGTATTTACATTTGATAGAATGATTTATTGGAAATGGAAATCTGCGGTAGGAAAATACAATGAAACAGAATTTGAGGTTTTGAACATAGCTAGTTAGATACCTATAATTAGTATGAAAATTCCAAGCACAATAGTTAGTACGAAAACTATATAATTAGTATAAAAATTCCAAGCACAATAGTTAGTGCGAAAACTTAAAAAAAAGAAGGATAATAAAAATTTCAAACTGCCTCACAAGTCACGAACCTTAATTTTCGCAAAATACTTTTGCACATGATATATATATATATATATATATATATATATATATATATATATATTAGAAAATACGGTGAATAAAATATGAAATTTGGCACAACTCTATTAAGACGTTTTTCTTCAATACCTGAATAATTTGCCATCTAAATTTTCTACAATTTAAAAAAAATAATTACCATCTAAATTTTCTTAAAAAAATTATAGCAAAAATTCAAAGATATTATCAAAACCTTAAAATTATAATTATAACTCCCAAATCTTTAAAATGATAAACAATCAATAAATGTTTTTTCAATTTGACAGAAAATGTAAACCAGTGTAGAACAAATTAGGTTTCTTTACGTCCCGTGACAAACATACAAGTATAATAAAATAATTTAGTTAAACTATTAATATAAAAAAAATAATACTTATTAATATTTAGGTATAAGAAAAAAGTACAATAATTAAATTATTTTATTATTCATACAAGTCTGGGATACTATCTACATGGACCCAAAATAATGGTGAGGGTCTCAGAGACAGATCAATTACGGCCGGAAATCTAATGTTTCTGGTGTGCATTGGTTATGGTTAAATCCAATCCAATATTGGTTATGGTTATTAATATTTAGGTATAAGAAAAAGGGACAATAATTAAATTATTTTATTATTCATACAAGTCTGGGATACTATCTACATGGACCCAAAATAATGGTTAGGGTCTCATAATGTTTCTGGATTGCATTGGTTATGGTTAAATGCATTGATTATACTTTGAAAGATTATATTTGTTATTTGTATCAATTATTATTAGGAGTGGGCATAAGGGATATTAAAATTTTTATAATAAAAAATTTTAAAAAATTTAATTTTTTGATCGTTCTAATTTTGTTAAGGTGGAAATGGATTTAACACTATCAAAACCCCTCATACCCAAAATCTTAAAACTTAATTTAGATTTTGAAAAAATTCTATCAACATTTAAATTGTTTTCCAAATAAAATTATAACTTTATTTATTATTGTTTCAACTAACTTTTCCATTGTTCATTCTTGTTATGATCGAATAAACATTTGAAACTCAACTACATGCCTATTATAATAACTCAAAGCGAGATATTCAGATGCTTTGGTCATATGTTGAGGCGTCCCACTAGGAAACCATTTTATTTTGCAAAGATATGAGCATTAGACATATGATGTTCACACGTATTTTAGAAGCTACTAGGCCTTTTATATCATCAACAATTTTATTTTGCAAAGATATCAGGATTAGAAATATGATGTTGACACGTATTTTAGAGGCTAATAGGTCTTTTATGTCATGAACCATTTATTTTGCAAACATATTAGCGTTAGAAATATGACGTTCACATGTATTTTAGAGGCTATTAAGTCTCTTATAGCATCAAATCACAGGCTACTAGGTCTTTTATATCATCAAATCACATAAGAGATGTAGATACTGGAATTGAAACACTAACGGTAAACCTTACCCAGTGTGCATCAGACATGAGAAGTAATACCTCGAAGATGAAAAATATCGACAAGAGGTGACCACTCAAGCATGTTCTTGGTAGGGTTGTAATATATGTCATTGACCTCTCTAGAAGGTCCTCACACCAAACAGTGATGTCAAGATCACAGTTGTTCCATATGAATCACCATATGTTTCAAACTTCATAACAATAGAACTCTAATAAAACCCTTAATCTAGGGATAGGTGATGTGTGACGTTGGCACAATAAATATTAATGATGAATAGTTTGACCATGTGTGTAAGGGGTATCCAATCTTATTATTAGGTTTAAAAGAATTATATCATGGCATTACATGATGAAATAAACCCTATTAGTAATGACCACAAATCTAAATAAATGAGCTCATAACCCTAAATACACTATTATCGTGGCAACTTATAGGAGTGAACCATGGATCATTCATCATATGAGAAAAGGAGAAATTTTATGTGAGTGTGATTAGAGATCATTTTCAACATAACAATATAATTCCAATGAAAATGATACTTAACAAATGACAATGAAATCAAAGAATTCCAAAGCAACGCATTGGCAACAATGCTCAGTGTCACAACTAGTTTGAAAGAGATCTCTATTTGGAAAATGATCATTATCATGAAAACTTATATAGTCTGAACATCAAATGATATTAAGATTATAACTAAGATGACAACCAGATGTTATAATAACTAAGCTGATGTCCAAATGACTTTGAAATCATTTTACCTTTTCAAACTTATCAGCAATGAAAAGGTATCATTGTTCAACAAATTGGCTGAATATGTTTAGTTATTCCCCAACGAAAGCTAGATTTTCCAAATGACCAGATCGTTACCCATAATACTCTCCGGTGTAATGATTTTCTGATTTTAAAACAACAATGAAACTCTTTCTCCGTCATGCAGAATTTCTGATTTTAAAACACCAATGAAGTTCTCGACAACCATGATTTAAGATGGAATATATACATTACGAAGATACTGAATGTGTTTTTTAGCATCGATGATGAATATGCAATATCCACATTACAAAGACATTGGGTACGCTTTTTTAACATCGATTTTTCTAACTGGTGAGTTTCAGATTTGAAAGTATTGATAACATCACTCAAGAATACATTTCATATGTCTTGTTGGTAAACATGAGATTTCACACTTAAAGAGGAAGGAATTGCATAGATTTTTTACTAAGGAAGTCAATGTTTCTGCAAGGACCTTCCATGTCACAGGATAAGAGTAATCCAAGAAAATTAGATTAATTTTTAATTCTCTTAACTGGGGTTAGATCAACATATTATCAATAAAACTATGATTAACTTTTATTGCATTAAACTCATATAAATAGAGATTAAGGTTGAGCGGGTTAGATCAACATATTATGGATAAAATTATGATTAAATTTTATTGTGTTAAACTCATATAAATATATATTAAGGTTTTGAGGGTTTATCACGCATGGTCTTATTTATTTAGGATGTCATCCAAGTGGAAATGGATGAAGGAAAGGAAATGGGTTTATTGAGTAAGGTCTTATTTATTTAGGATCTCATCCAAGTGTAAATGGATGAAGTGAAGGAAACTTAAATGCAAGACTATCATGAAAAATATGTTAAGCTTCAATTAAAATTTTATTTATCTCTAATGATTAAGGGTTATTCAAGTGGATACCATAATCTATAAAGATGTCAAGCTTCAACTAAATACTTATTTATCTCTAATGATTAAGGGCAATACAAGTGGAGACAATAACTTGGAATGTCACTCCCATGGAGCTAAATATTTTTCTTATGCCAAAATTGTAAATTGGTAGTTAGTAAATCTACTATAAAATTACCTATGCTAATCACTAAAATTTACTAGTACTCACAAGAAAGGATAACATAATGTGCTAAAGATGACTAACGGAGCCTTTCATTGTTCTCCAATCCATTGGGACGAAGAGGGCACCCATTATTTAGAATGAAACTCATTACTATTTATATTGAATTACAAGAAACTATGAACTTTACATTGAATTACAATAAATTATAAACTTTACATTGAATTACAAAAAAGTATGAACTTAAAACCATGAACCAGAAAATTGTGTTAATGAAAAATTAAAAAAAAAGAATAATAGAATATTTTAATAATTGTGTATATTACTGCTTAAAAGTAATACAATATTGAGATATTCATTATGCTCATTACCCAACCCCTTGGAGACAAATGCACTTATCACCCTTTACTACCCACTTTTTAGGTGGAGTGCATTTAAAATTAAAATGAATCTAATGACATAAAATCGTATATTTAATGTTATTATATTTTTTAATTCTTATCCTTAACTTACTGTTTATGTTATAAGTGATTAGTTTTAAAAGTAATAAGGATGACATGCAATGATGTAATTTTAATTAATTTTTGATTACAAGTGTAAAACAAATTGAGAATGACTTGTAAAAATAGTGAGGATGACATTTCTGTCATTTACCACCCCACCACTAAGTCATCACTTTTACACCCATTTTTACATTTGTGATAAGGAATTATTGGGAATCACATCACTATATGTCATTTTCATTATTTTTATATATTAACAAATACACACCTTTCCTTTAAGAAGGTAGATGTGGGATGGCTAAAGTTTGCATTTATTTAACCTATACTGTAAGTATATAGTTAGGTGGTGAAAGTATGCATTTATTTAACTATATGCTATCCTCACTACTTTTACCTTTCATGTTCATTTACTTTTAAATTGTGTTAAGGATTATTTAGAAATACTTCACTTTATGTCATTCTCATTTCTTTTGCTTTTAAATTGTATTAAGGATTATTTAGAAATATTTCACTTTATGTCATTCTCATTTCTTTTGCATGCTAACAAATGGGCAGATTCTACCAAAAAAAAGCATGCGATGTATATGTTATAATTATATGTCATCTTTATTAGGTTTACACCTCATCCTGATTGTATTTTATAATTGCGATAAGAAATTATTGCTAAATAGTCACTACATCTCATTCTCATTACTTTTACATTCCAATAAATGCATACCTTCACTTATATAGTTCAGAATGAAAGTACACATTTTTTGTAACTATATACCATCCTCACCACAAATATGCTTTATCCTCATTTATTTTTATACTTATAATGAGGTATTGTTGAAAAAAATATCACTTCATGCCATTCTAATTACTTTTACATTTTATCTTTACTAATTTTGCCCCAATGCAAAATGACAAATAATTCATCTTAAATGTAAGTTGCATGATTTGATGTTAAATTTGATTGAATTATAAAATTATTAAAAATTTAAAAACCAATTTTTTTGAAATATAATTTTTTGTTTTTTATTTAATAAAAATAATAACAATAAAATTGTATTTTAAAAAAATAAAAATAAAATTACAATATTAAACCAACATTAAAATTATAAATTAAAATTAAAATTAAAATTATATATTTTTTAAAAAACATTTATTTTACAATATTAAAAAATATTATCCATATCAAATTATTTCCAGTTTAAATTAAAAATAATAAAATAAACCTTTTGCTTACATATTTCCAACTTAAGTTAAAATCTCGATCACTTTCATCCATATTAAATGAGAACCTTTTCAACTCATTAATGGATGCTGCCATATTAAGCAATTATGTTTTTCCTATTTAATGTAAAAAATATTGAATATTAATATTTTTTAATACTTTTTTATTTAAAATTTAGTAAGAAAATATGAATGGATATATTTACGAGTAAATCGATATTTAATAATTTTAAATTACTTATTATTATTTAGTTTTGTAGTTTTGTTTTTAGGTAGGATTGAGTTTTCAATAATTATGTAGATTATAATGATTTAATTTTTATGAGATAATTTTTTTTTGTAAGCTATGGTATTGCTCTTCTTTTTCTATTACTTTAAATAAAAAATACACAGTATGAGTAAGGTTGCCTTCAACTCGCCCTCTTGGGGAAACCGAGTATTTCAGCCACCTAAAGTTCTTAATAGCCGACCAAAAATAGAAGATCCATAGTCTGATTATCCAGGCTAAATACACTAAAGAGTCTTGCAGATTTCTAATTCTACTTGCATGCATATATTGATTTTCCTCTTCTAATACTTGAAACAAACTGAAATTATCTATACAATGTAGCTTCATCAAAATTAATACATATCTATATTTAATCAGCTTCTGCCTCTGGTCGCTGGTTAGTCTCCTTGTTTGCATTCTGATGTCCTTCCCTTATCATTTGCTGAATCTCCTCAAGCTTCTTTTCTTGCATCTCCAATGTAATCTGAATAATTCTCAGCTCCCTCCTTAGGTTGGGGACTCCTTGCGCCAGTTCTGCCATCTCTGTTGCAGCTTGTTCCAAAGCTTTAGCCAGCAATCTCTTCATCACCCAGTAGATATGTAAGGACTGTTTAAATAGAGACATTCTACCCCTAGTGTTGCCAGGGTCGTGGAGTAAAAACTCCCAATCCTCCATCTCTGAGTCGGACTGAGCTTGAAGCGCGTCTTCCTCCATATTCTGGATAATTCTCCTAATTCTTGGGTTCGTGTTCTGATTATACGCCTTCTCTGCTTGTTGAATTTTCTTATCCAACGACCGGCTTGTCTTTTTTCCCGGTCTCCCTCTCTGCCCCTGTCGTCCTCCCCTTTCTCCTCGGTATCTGCTCGTTCCTCTGCCTCTCCTACTGCTCGGTTCCAGCCCGCTTCCCGCACCTCTTCTTCCCCTCTGTCTGTCGCGCTGCCTTACCTTTCCCTCCCGCTGTCCTAGCTGCTCGTCACTGGTTTGCTGGGTATCCCAGCCTCCTACATTTCTGTCTCGCTCCTTACCCTGCCTGCATTGATCTTGCCGGTCCTCTTCATCCTCAGAGTCATCGTATATTTCATATATCTCCTCAACAGTCTCTTCCTTTGCTACCGCCTTGCCTTTTCTGTCCCTGTCTCTGTGCTCCGCGGCTTCCAGTTCCTCTACTGCCCTTGCTCTCTTCCTGGTTTCCATAGCGTCCTCAGTGAGTTTTCGACGCAACTTTGCTCTGTACCAGCTCTCCACCACCTTTCCTCTCCTCACTCTCTGAGTTCCTAAACAGTTTCCTCGTTGTCGATTCTTTCGCTGCCGCCCGTTTATAATCTTCCTTGCTCTAATCCGCCTACCTGTCAACTTGGCCTTCCGCTGCCACCTGTTTCTTTGCCCTCTGCCTTTCCTATCAATTATCCGTCTTCCCTCATTTCCATTTATGGATTCTGACATACCGTTTTTTCCTCCTCTCCGATCACTTGCGTTTATTATCTTGCTGTGTGGTGGTTGCTTCTTACCTGTCGTCGCACACTTCTGCTGTACTGTAGCTTGCCTGCCCATTATATCATTTCCCCGCCTTGACTGACACTCATTAAATTTCTGGGATTGCCGATCCATCTCACCTGTCCGTCGCACGAATGCTATGATTCTCGTTTGCTGCTTGCTCATTATTTTCATTCGTTGCTTGTTCATGGTCATAATTAATAATACCGGCCAATTCCTCCCATTCTCTGTTGGGCCGCAACGTTCTCCACTGATTGTCTATCTTGCCGTTTCGACCCTTGCAACCCCAATTCGCAAGGAAATCTGCCGCTCGGTTTCCATTCCTTTTCACATGATTAAAGATTTTATAGTCAATTCTTTTTAGAAGATCCGCCATTTCTTGAACAATCCAATTTTTATGAGATATTTTAGATTAACACAATTATATTAATATAATATTAATGTGGTTAGGTAGATTATAATGATTTAATTTTTATGAGATATTTTAGATTAACACAATTACATTAATATAAATGTGGTTGATATAGATTAATAAATACATATTAAAAAAATTATATAAATAAATAATAAAAATATTTAAAGAATAATAATATATAATAATTAATTATAATAATAATAAACTGAATTAATGAGATAATGCAAATTAATGATAATAATAATACTAAGATAACAATATTATTTTTACGTCGAAAAAATTTCTAGTAAACTTGATATGGATCACAGAAACCTCAATTCAACAAAATAAAAGTGTTCTTTATTTTTATTCACATAATTATTATTTAAATATTATTAAATAAATAATAATTATATTAACAATAATATAAAAAAATATTATTAATAATAATTAATAATGATAATTAATAATATTAATAATCATAAAAAAATGTATAATTTTTTGTTGTAAGCTTGGTATGATTACATTTTCATTATGTCCAATATATCACTCTTATTGGGGCGGGGAATTGAATTAGTGACTTCACATGAAGGAGTGCCTTCTTATCACCGTTTATCCAACACCTCTTTTACTAGAAAATATATATTATTAATAATAACAATAATGATTACCATTAATGATACTCTTATATTATTAGTAATAATAAAATAATGTTAAATATTGATAATTAATAATGTAAAATAATAATAATTAATATTGTTAGCAATAATAATTAATATTATCAATAATAATATTATTTATTTTTATTATTAATATTATTATTAATCTAATTATATAAAAGTATTAATATTATATTTCAATACTTAATAAATATAATAATGTTAATCCAAGTACACATAAATTAAGAAGAAAACAAGATAAATTTAAATTTTATAATAATTATAGTAAAAATATACTTAGAATAAAAACTAAAGGCAATGAAGAAAGCATGAAGTTGCGCATAACTGACAATGTTTGGGAATCGCCAATAATTGCTGGCGATGGTTGACAAAGCCCCATTGTCACCATATTTGTTGCAATGTGACAAAAAAATGACAACCAATTTCAAGCATTACAACACCAACGAAAACAACATGGAATTTACTCACATTGAAAGAAATAAAATTATATATTTAATGAGATATATTTTAGTTCCAACATCAACAACAAATTCCACAATGAAACCTAACTTTCAACACTCGACCAAAACACAATTATTTTATGCCAACCTCTTCCAAAACACACTTAGAGCGATGATAGAAGGAACACCAATTTAAATCAACAAGATAATGATCACGATACTTATGCTTTAAATTCAATCCCTTCTCATTTTCATTCCTAATTCTCTTTGGTGCAAATGATAGAACGTTTCAACATCTGATTTCGTTCCATTCAAAACATGAATATGCTCATCAACAAAATGTGGATGGAAACCATGTCTTCTATCAAACCTTGTGCGAATATAGGTAACAAAACTAATGGTTTCTACAATAGCTTTAATTGCTGAAATGTAACATAGACCATCATTGTTCTCCATATTTGCATTTCATTGATAGAAAGATATGCTTGAAATCAATGCATGCACACATAAATAGATAAAAGAAAACAAAAATGTTGATATATGTTTTTGGTTCTTTCATTCTAAATCCACAATTTTTTTAATCATACATAGAACTAAAGAGATTCGAAAGAATAAAAAAGAAAGTAGAAACAGCTACAATTCAACTAAACAAAGAACAACATGACCACAACTTTTATCTCTAATAGGTATTAGAGATAAATGCCTATTTATCTCAATTAAATACCTATTTATCTCAACTAAATACCTATTTATCTCTAATGATTAATGGAAATCCAAGTGGAGACCATAACTTGGAATGTCACTCCCATGGAGCTAAATATTTTTCTTATGCCAAAATTGTAAATTGGTAGTTAGTAAATCTACTATAAAATTACGTATGCTAATCATTATAATTGACTAGTACTCCCAAGAAAGCATAACACAATGTGCTAAAGTTGACTGGAGGAGCCTTTCGTTGTTCTCCAATCCATTGGGATGAAGAGGACACCCATTATGTAGAATGAAACTCATTACTATTTATATTGAATTACAATAAACTATGAACTTTACATTGAATTACAAGAAACTATGATCTTTGTATTGAATTACAAAAAACTATGAACTTAAAACCATGAACGAGAAAATTTCTATACTCTATACAGTGTTAATGAAAATTAAAAAGAAAAAAAAAAGAATAATAGAATATTTTAATAATTGTGTATATTACTGCTTAAAAGTAATACGTTATTGAGATATTCATTATGCTCATTGCCCAACCCCTTGGAGACAAATGCACTTATCACCCTTTACTACCCACTTTATAGGCGGAGTGCATTTAAAATTAAAATGAATCTAATGACATAAAATCGTATATTTAATGTTATTATATTTTTTAAGTCTTATCCTTAACTTACTATTTTTGAATGTTATAAGTGATTAGTTTTAAAAGTAATAATGATGACATGCAATGATGTAATTTTAATTAATGTTTGATTAGAAGTGTAAAACAAAATGAGAATGACTTGTAAAAATAGTGAGGATGACATTTACCACCCCACCACTAAGTCATCACTTTTACACCCATTTTTACATTTGTGATAAGGAATTATTGGGAATCACATCACTATATGTCATTTTCATTATTTTTATATAATAAAAAATACACACCTTTCCTCTAAGAGGGTAGATGTGGGATGGCTAAAGTTTGCATTTATTTCAACTATACTGAAAGTATATAGTTAGGTGGTGAAAGTATATATTTATTTTAACTATATGCTATCCTCACTACTTTTACCTTTCATGTTCATTTACTTTTAAATCTATGTTAAAGGATTATTTATAAATACTTCACTTTATGTCATTGTCATTACTTTTGCATTCTAACAAATGGGCATATTTTACCAAAAAAAGTATGCGATGTATATGTTAATATTATATGTCATCTTTATTAGGTTTACACCTCATCTTGATTGTATTTTACAATTGTGATAAGAAATTATTGATAAATAGTCACTACATCTCATCATTACTTTTACATTCCAATAAAAGCATACCTTCACTTATATAGTTGAGAATGAAAATACACATTTTTTATAACTATATACCATTCTCACCACAAATATGCTTCATCCTCATTTACTTTTATACTTATAATAAAGTATTGTTGAAAAAAATATCACTTCATGCCATTCTAATTACTTTTACATTTTATCTTTACTAATTTTACCCATGCAAAATGGCAAATAATGCATATTAAATATAAGTTGCATGATTTGATGTTAAATTTAATTAGACTATAAAATTACCAAAAAATTTAAAATCATTTTTTTTGAAATTTAATTTTTTGTTTTCTATTTAATATAAACAATAACATTTTTAAAACTGTATTTAAAAAAAATAAATATAAAATTACAATATTAAAAAAAATTCAAGGAATTTAGATTTCTGTGATCCATAACGTTTGTTTAGAAACTTTTTGGCGAAATCACATAATTGATCATTTGTCGACGCGTTTCGAACCAAGTAGTGTGGTTCATCGTCAGGACAAGTTGAAGATACAGATCCATGAACCACACTAGTTGGTTCGAAACGCGTCGACAAATGATCAATTATGTGATTTCGCCAAAAAGTTTCTAAAAAAATATTATTCAAAATTATATTTTTTCTTTAAAAAATTTAATTTTACAATATTAAAAAATATTATCCATATCAAATTATTTTCAGGTTAAATTAAAAATATTAAAATAAACCTTTTACTTGCATATTTCCATCTTAAGTTAAACTCTCGATCACTTTCAGGAGCACCTTTTCAACTCATTAATGTACACTGCCATATTAAGCAAATTTGTTTTCCCTATTTAAAGTAAAAAATATTAAATATTTTTTTTTTTTAATAATTATTTATTTAAAATTTAGTAAGAAAATATGAAAGGATATATTTACAAGTAAATGGATATTTAATAATTTTAATTTTATTATTATTATTTAGTTTTGTAGGTTTGCTTTTAGGTAGGCTTGAGTTTCCTATAATTATCATGTAGATTATACTGATTTAATTTTTATGAGATATTTTAGATTAACACAATTACATTAATATAAATGTGGTTGATATAGATTAATAAATATATATTCAAAATTATATAAATAAATAATAACAAGATTTAAAAAATAATAATATATAATAATTAATTATAATAATAATAAATTGAATTAATGAGATAATGAAAATTAATTGTGATAATAATAATAATAAGATAAAAATATTATTTTTAAGGAATAATAATAATAATAATTATTATTATTGTTTTATTTATTTATTTTTTCTGAAATAGAAAATTCATAATTTCAAAGGAGAAATTACATGTTGTAGATGCCCGAAGGCATATGCTGAAACTGTGGCACTCGTCCACTGTAAAAAAAAAACTAGTAACAGAATAACCCAGAGGGTGTACAGTATTGGTACTATGACCATCAAAATAGTGTTCAGAAAGTATCTCCTGTACATAGAAGATGTCCATATTTACAAGCATTTTACTGTTATATACATAGCATACGTCAAAATGTTCATATTCATAGACTGTGAAATTAGAGGCTGCTGCCTCCCTGTATTGCCCCATCGATATAAGGCCTGTGAAAATATTGGTATGTCCCTGCTGGTGTATATTCAGCGATCATCCACTCTCCTAGAGGATGATGCGTCGCTTCTTTCGATAGCCGGTCAGCAGTTTCATTTCTTTCCCTGTAGATGTGAGAAACAGATATCTGGTCAAAGAATGTTTTGAAAAAAACAATTTCTTCCAATATATTCTTCAAAGAGTATGCAGAACAAACAGCAGTGTTGTTAAACCAATCAGTCACATTCTTTGAATCGCCAAATATTTGCAAATTTCGGCAGTTTTTCTTAATGGCAAAGTATAAAAGATGTCGGAGTGATATCAGTTCAGCATGGTTATTTGTTCCCGGCCCCAGACCCATACTAATCTGAAAGTAATGAGTTTCAGATAGGTGGAAATAAATGCCTCCCCCACAGCCATGCTGTTGGGCGGCCCCATCAAAATAGGCCCATGGAATTGTTCTATTAATCTGTTCCTGCCGGATGTTCCTAGGTCTCACATTGCTGTTGTCATTTGGAAGTTCAACATATGCTGCACAGATAAGAGGATGGATAAGGTTCCAGTTGACCGGTCTATCCTCAAAAATAAAAGTATTCCTCTTGATCCAAATATGCCAAGAAACAAGAAGTGGGAGGTTCCGAGGTTTGTCCGTAGCCGAGGTACTCCACCAGTGTTCCCAGGCTGAGCTGATGTCCGCCCCCTACCAATTTATATTCAAATTAAGTGTTTGAATGACCTGTGACCAGATGCACCTGGTAGTAGGACAAGAAAGGAAGAGATGATGGGTCGATTCTTCTTCTTGAAGGCACAGCACACACTGGGTAGGACCCAAGAAAGCCCTTTTTTTAGATATGATCCAGTGGGGATCTTGTTTTCCAAAATGTTCCACATCAGCAATCTGGTACACGGAGGAGCTTTTAATTTCCATAATGAATCCCACCAGCTTTTTAAGACCTCCGGTTTTCTATCTGCGATGATTTTATCATAGCCCTGTTTCGGTGAATATTGTCTAGTTTTTGAGAGTGCCCATATAAGTTCATCCTCTGTATTCCTTAATCTGACATGTGATTCTGTAAGTGCCTGTATATAACTTTGCCAAGATCTACTCCATTCATTTGGGATATGCTAGTGTTGTTCAATCAACCATGCTTGCAAATGAAAAGTAGTATTATGTTGGTCCCTAATCTGTCCAAGGAACTTTATACCTCTGCTATTAAGATGATGTACCAAACCATCTGGTAATTTATGGGAGTTTCCACAGCCCGGCCATGGGTCAATACCAATGTGAACAGATGCCCCATTTCCAATTTTCCATAGCAAACCTTCTTTGATAATGGGCATAGCATTGAGAATGGCCCTCCATATCACCGAAATACCCTTCCTGTTCCAAGATGTGTCTCTGATCCAGTCTGTGATGGTCGACGACCATATGTATTTATGATGAATAACCTCCGCCCAAAGACTATTTTGTTTTAACAGGAGCCAGCCCTGTTTGGCTGCCAAGGCTTGAGCAAAGGTCGGGAGTAATTTAAGTCCCCATCCTCCCCACTTCTTTGGAGCAGCAATTTTGGTCCAATTTACCTAGGCAACAGTCCTACCCTCCTTTTTGCCATTGCAGAGGAACTTGAAGCAAATTTGTTGAATTCTATGGAGGATCCCTCTCGGTATCCAGGCAAGTGACATCCAGTATACCGGGGTGGCTTCAAGGACCGATTTTATGAGGATAAGTCTGCCAGCTCTAGAATGGAATCTATGACACTAGCAGCTGATTCTCTTTTCCACTTTTATGATGAGCCAGGTCCAATTAGCAATCTTGTATCCATCTGGTTTAAGTCTGAAGCCCAGGTATTTGAGTCCTCCCATCAGATCAGTTTCTTGGAAGGCAAACTTTTGAATGGCTAGCTGAGATTCCTGTAGAGTACAATCTGATAGGGAGATGGAGGATTTTTCTTTGTTTATCTCCATTCCCGTTGCTTTGCAGAATAGGATCAGAATCGCATTCAGAGTGGTAGAGTCCCGGACACTTCCATTCAAAAATATCAGGATATCATCTACAAAAAGTAGATGGGTCAGATAGAAATGCTCCATGATTTTTAGTCCACTAAGTCCCCCGCTCCTTTTTTCTGTTGCTATAAGTCTGCTCAGTCCTTCCATGACTAAAAGGAAAAGAAGAGGTGAAAGAGGGCATCCCTGCCTAATGCCTCTATCAATATTGAAGGATGAAGTGGCCGATCCATTTACAAGAATAGCAAAAGAGATAGTAGAGATGCAACCCATGATCCAGGAGATGAGGATGGGGGGAAAACCCAAGTGAGTGAGGATCATTTTAAGATAAAGCCAATTCACTTTGTCAAAGGCCTTTGACAGATCAATTTTGAGAGAGATGCCCTTAAGGTTCTTGTGTTTTATGGAGTGTAAGGCTTCCTGGGCCATACCAATGGCTTCTTGTATGTGTTGATGGTGGAGGAAAGAAAATTGCTCCTGGGAAATATGATTAGAAAGGATGGGCTTAATGCGATTTGCAATAATTTTAGAAATGATTTTGTATAGGCAGTTGCAGAGGGATATAGGCCTGAAGTCGTTGAAGGAGGCAGGAGAATCAGTCTTGGGAATCAAGGCAATGAAGGTGAAGTTCATGGGAGGATGTATATGACCTTTGATTCTACTCTCTTCGATGACTGCCAACAGATCCTTTCCCAACAGCTCCAGGAAAGCCAAGTAAAATTCCACTGGCCAATCATCCGGCCCCAGACTCTTGTCTTTTTTGAACCACTTTAGAGTTCCTTCTAGTTCCTCCATGGTGACCAGTTGGATCAAATCCTCAACTGCATCAGGTTCCACAAACCTTGGAAAATGCCCTGCCAGATTAATGATCTCCGGTAGATTGATGTCTGTCGGAGCTGTAAATTGTCTTTTAAAATGTGTAATTCCCAATCTGGCTAATTGCTGGTGTGTAGAGGCCCAACCATCAGGATCACTAGGCAACTGCCAGATAGTATTAGTGGCCTTTCTACCATTTGCGAAGTTGTGGAAGAACTTTGTATTGCCATCTCCCGCTTGCAGCCAGATGGCCCTGCTTTTCAACCTCCACTGTTCTTCTTTGTCAAGTAGCAGCTTAATTTTTTGTTTCTCCAGATTGTTCAATTGTACTTTAGTATCCTCCGATAAGAATCCAAGCCCCTGTTCATCCGTTAGCTGTGAAATCTGTAATTCAATATCGATGAGATGTTGTTCATCTCTCATTTTCTTCCTCTTTGACCATTCCTCGGTCCTAATCCTAAGAGTTTTGAGTCTCTCACAAAAATCTGCTGCCATCCTCTGTTCCCGCAGCGGAGGTTGTGATCTCCAGTATTTAGTCACAAGATTGATAAATTCTGGTTCTTGAAGGTAGCTCGTAAAGAATTTGAAAGGAGGACGAGGCTTCTTGGTTGGTCCAGTGATTTGAAGAAGAATGGGAAGATGATCTGATAAACCTCCAGTGCCTACCCATTGTCTGTACAGGGGAAGGTTACAGAGAAGATCTTCATGGATTAGGAATCGGTCCAATCTCCGACCCAAAGCAGCTTCCCCCGTTCTCCTGTTATGCCAAGTGGGTACTTTCTTGTTCATGGGAACATCAACTAGCTTGTAGGTGTCCAGTAATGTACTCATATACTCCGAGATAGGATCCATTTGTGCATGATGACCCCAGGATTCCTCCATTCCCAAGGAAAAGTTTAAATCCCCTCCAATAATGGTGGAATTTGTGATAAGATTATGTTCCAAAAAATTAAGCCAAAATGCCATTCTGTTCTGGTTAGGGGCATAAATGTTGATCACTTTTAATATGATTCCGAGTTCTCCCACGAAAATGTCCATACCTAAGAAGCCCCACCCTCCCCAGGATGAAATGATCTTGACAGTTTTGGGATTAATACCAATTGCTAGGCCACCCGATTTTCCATTTGCATCCAAACCCTGAAAAACCCAACCCGGTAGAATAGATTGGAGGGTTCTTGTAATGTTTTCCGAAGAGCCAAGAGTTTCCTGTAGGAAGAGGATATCACATTTGGTATCCTGTACCAGCCGTTTGAGAGCCAATCTCTTTTTGGGGTTGGCTAGTCCCCTGCAATTGTAGGAGAGCCAAATCATGGGGAGACAGGGACAGAGGGCTCAATTGCTCTAAGTGCCCTTTCAATGGTGCACTGTCGGCCCCTGGCAACATCCGCCACCGCCGACTTGATGGCTGATTTGATCTTGGATGGACGGCCTCTGGCAGATTTATGTTTTTTGGACCGTCCAGGGGAAAGTCCCAACCCCAAAGGTTTTGGTCGAATCCGAGATCGAAGGTTGTAGGGATGGGATCCCGTCCCTGATAGGGAGGAGGTATGAGTAGGGGGGGTGGAAAGCTCCCTGAGGGAGGTGGGAGTAGTGGAGAAAGTGGGGGGAGGAGGGACAATGGAGCATGGAATGGAGGGAATAGAGCCCAGAGCGGAGGAGGGAGGATGCAGAGATGAATGCAGAGCAGAAAACATAACATCTGAAAAGAGTGCAGAAGTTATGGGAAAAGACTCATTACCCGGGAGAGAAGATGCTTCCACTGCTGACTTGGAGCGAGTCCAAGGAGGTGAGGTCGCCGCTTTTCGCCTGTTTTTTGTCTTCTTTGAAGCACCTTCCTCCGCCTCCGATGGGACCTCTCCTTGTTTCCTATCTCCCTCTCCTCGCTTCATATCTCCCTTGTTCTGCTCTACCGAAGGCTGATGTTTCGTCCCCTTCGAATTTTCCGAAGTCACCGCAGAGAGTAATGGACAATATTTGTATAAATGGCCCACTTTGTGGCACTGCCTGCAACGAAATGGGACACCTTCATAGTCCAGTAGTTGTTTGCGTGAGAAGTGCCTTCGGTGTAAAGTAATTTTCTCTTCCAGCCCCGCCCTGGTATCAAGATGTACTAGGATCCTTGCCATAGTCATAATGCCTGTTCTTTCGTAGGACTGATCGTGCTCAAGATAGGTTCCCAGCGCATCCCCAATACGCTTGAACACTTGTGGAGTCCAAAATTGCATGGGTAAACCAGGCAGTCTCACCCAAATAGGCCCAGCTCCAAGCTGTTCACGCTCTGGATCAAAAAGGGGGTCCCAACGCTTCAATAGGACTGGTGCTAGCTCAATATGCCAGAATTGCGACAATATCATTTGCGTGTACTCCGCTCTATGAAAGTGTAGAGCGAACCAGCCTCTGGCTAAGACCCTTATTGCAGGAAGTTCCTTCAGGAGGGAACCCCAAATCTCCTCAGTCCATTGACGCAATCTTTCCACGGTATAGGTCCGTCCTCGAACACGACCAACCAGTACTTTCCTCGCTGTCTCCATTGCATCCTCCATTTGAACGTCCTCACCAAAAGTCAGGTTAATATCCGAGTCTATGGGTCTGAGGCACCGACCCTTTTTCTGTTTGTCCGAGCGCCGGCCCGTTGGGTACTCTTTAAGTAGATTTCGACACGGGTCCGAGGTGCTATGCTGGGCCGATTTTGTAGGACGAGCAGACAGTAAAGGAGAACTGAAACAACCCGAACGAATAGGGGAATGTGGGTTTAAGCTGCAGGAGCCAGGATGAATGAAGGATCGTGCAGGGCGCTGCAGATTTGAGGGGCCAGCCGGGGCCAAGGAGAAGGAGGGTGGGTTCAAGTGCTGGGAAACCTGCGAGGGGTTTGGAGTGGCATGCTGCGAGGAGTATGGCAAGGGGGAGTCGAAAGAGGGTGAAGTCTGCATGCAGGAGCCAAGTAGATGCAATGTAGCCGGTGAGAGGGGGGGACAGTCTAAAGCCGGTAAATCCGCCACATTGACAGCCGGATGCTGCCTTTTACTGGAGAGAGGTGGGTGTTGTGACGGTTGAGCTGCAGCTGTCGACCGAACCAGATTTTTTCCCCAGGGGTCCATGTCCGAGCCTTTTTGATGAGCCCAAATCTCCTGTTCAGGCATGGGGTCCTCCTCGTAGTCCACGAGGTCCTCCTCTACCATAGTAACCGACAAAAAACCGACCTGACCACCGTATGACCAGGGGGAGACAGTCTGCAGGGTATGAACGGTATCGCGGATGTTGAACGACCGTTCCACATACAAACCTTAAATTAATTCAACGACAGTCCTGGGAATTGAGGTCCAAACCATAAAATAATCCTTAACCCGCAGGCAGGCCCACGGAGGTAACCATCTTCCAGTTCCAAAGGGTCACACACAGTCCGGGAATCCCTCGATTCAGCAGGCAGAAACCCTAGGGTTTCGCCAGTTTTGCCAGGGTTCCAACTCCCATAACATCTCTAGTTGGTCTTGTCTCTTGTCTAATCTACCAATAATTATTATTATTGTTATTATGAAATGATTATTTTATAATAAAATAAAAGTGTTTTTTATTATTATTCACATAATTATTATTTAAATATTATTAAATAAATAATAATAATATTAAAAAGCACATGGGATGGCGCCGCTAGGGTTTGATCCAGGAACCCTAGGCCTAGGGTCTAGCTGAAGCAGATGGCGCAGAGAGGACAGAGAGAGTACAGGCTACGGGCTAGCTGGCATCTCCATCAAGGACGGCAAAGGCAGGTTTCGGCAGTTAGTGACAGCTAGGAGCAGGTTGGAAAGTGGTCTCTACGACAGCGACAAACGGAGTTTTCCCTGCCCTGTAGCTGCTCTTCTGGTTTCCTGAACACGACGGTTTGGTCACGGTTTCAATCTCGTGAAGGTCTTCAAACTTGGTGGTATTACCCTGAAACGGCACCCGGTGGCGGTTTTGGACAGTTTCCTCTTCGGGCTTCGAGCGTAGGTCGGTTACAGTTTTTTACGGAGCGTTTTTAACCATGGTAAATTCAAATGATGCGGTTGCACTGGACCCGGCTCCTGAAGATATTCTCACTGTTTGGGGCAAGGAAGTCACGAAGAAGAGTATTAATGAAATTATTGGGCAATCGAACAGTTTCCCTGGTGTGTTTTTTCCGGCAGGTGTCTCGTGGCGGCATAACCCGGTGAAGGGGCTTCTGGAAGAGAGCTTGGAACTCTCAAGCAGCTATGGGGGTGGAGGAAGACTCACGGAGCCTTTAAGCCCTCACCATTACCTCGGCATACAGAAGGAGAAGGTCGGCACCTCCCCCGTTGGTAAGTCCTCCTCTCCGTCAAAAAATTTTGTTTCATCGGGCGGTCTCGAGGATATAATCAACTCGCCCCAACTTCATGGAGTATGGAGATCGGTGGGTGGCGTTCAGAGTGTGGGGAAAGTTGGGGGAGAACAGCCCTCCCTGGAGAATGTAAAAAGAAATCTGATTTCGAAGGACCGTCTGCCGGGTCTTCTTGAAAGGGATGAGGGTAATGCGGGTCAGTTCCATTCTATGCATGAGGGGGTCTTCTCAAACCATAAGCAGTGCGAAAATTCTTTGCATGAGGGACACTCGGCCCTAAGAGAAGCGGGCAGTCCTGTGGAGGGTCTGGTTGATTCCTCACTGGCCAATGAATTCCAAAACCCTAAGGACAAGGGGAAAACCTTAGGGCAGGAGGAAGGCGATCTACCTTCGCCTACTGTCGGAAAGAGCCCGGAGCCGGCAACCGAGAAAATAGAGGATAAGAGAAAGAAGGCGAAAGCGTGGAAAAGGAAGCGGGTTTCAAATCTGGTTTTGGGCATGGATGTCCAGGTTGAAGAAGCTTTGGAGGTTGCCGAGTGCACTCTTGTGGGCAGAGCAAGAGGGAGGTACGTATCTGGAAAATTCCTAAGACAATGGGCTGAGAGCCAATGGTTGGAGACCCCAGCAAAGTCTTTCAGAACGGATACGCTGCTTAAAGGATGGTTCAGGGTGAAATTCGATTCTGAGGAAGCCATGGAATGGGTGGAAGCTCGGAATTGGGCGTTCGGGAGCAGACCGGTCTTTTTCAAACGCTGGACCCCCATGTTTGATGCAACAAAGGAGAAAGTTGATGAAATTCCTGTTTGGGTTCGGGCCCCAAATCTCCCGCCACATTTATGGGTGGACTCAGTCTTCAAATCGATAGGGAATCATTTGGGTACTTTTCTGGATGTGGATAGATCCTATCTCCATACTTTTGAAAGAGGAGTTGCAAGGATCCTGGTTAGACTCAATCCCTCCGAAGGACTAGTGGAATCTTTTCCTCTGCAATACAAGGAGTATGTCTATGAACAATTACTGGATTATGAACTCTTTCCTTTCAGATGTCATGTTTGCCATGAATACGGGCATTTAGCGAGGGACTGCCCTTTGGGGAAAAGAAGAAGGGGATTTCATCAGAAGGAGGAGGAATGGGAGGACTTGCTGGGATCACCCAAATCCCAAAAGAAAAATGAGGAAGTCCCTGAGGAGAATCTCCAGTTCGAAGTTCCCTCCTCACAAGGGGAAGAGGATGTGCAGCAGAAGGAGGAGTGCCTCAACCATCGACCGGATGATCAATCAGGTCGGGAGACCCCTGCGGCTGAGAAGGCTGGTCCTTTGGAGGATCCAGCTCCCGGTATGCAGCCCCCTTCTTTTTTGTCCCCTGTTAATTCTGTTTCGTGCAATGATGATTATGTGGCAACCTCTTTTAAGTTACAAAACTCAGAAGATCTCTCACATAACATAGAGTGTCTGTCGGAAGCCATCCCGTCCTTAAATCTGAACAGTGAGGTGTTTCCAAAGAATAATATGGGAAAGGGTTGTCCTTCTGTCTCTCGTACCTATAACCTAAGGTCCCTCCATAAGCCTTCTCCTCTCACCAATGATTTTCAGGAATCTGTGGGTGGTCTAAGTCCTGAGTCTTCTAGGGGTCCTTCAAAGAAAGGTAGAGGTAGAAAATCTTTGTTATCAAAGACTCAAGTCAAGGCAAAGTTTGATGTGGCTGATGGGAAGCAATTGACGATTCCTGGGGTGCTTAGAGCAGCGAAAACCCCTGAGGCGGTTCTTAAATGATCTGTATGTCCTGGAATTGTAGGGGTTTAGCTAGTAAGCCCAAAAAACTAGCACTGAAAGACCTCATTTCTCGTCATCATCCGGATGTTGTTTTTCTTCAGGAAACCTTGGGTAAGGGAATCGATGTTGAATCTTCTATGTGTTCCCTCTTACCGGGTTGGTCCTTTACTGCTCTCGACGCTGCTGGTCATTCTGGAGGCCTTGCTATAGGTTTCAAAACCGGGAGGTTAAAGATCCAAAGCATTTGGGGCTCGGATCATGTTTTGGGTTTGGAGGCTCTATCATCTGAGTTTGACCAGCCACTGCTGCTTATTAACATCTATGGTCCTTGCCAGGGTAGAGTTTCTTTTTGGAATAATTTTTTGGCAAAAGAGATCCTAAGGAACAAAAATTTGGTGATTGGGGGGGATTTAAATTTCTCCTTGGGACTGGCGGAAGCTTGGGGACCATCCGTGAGGGAAGATCCATTATCAGATTTCTTCTCAAAGGCCCTTCAGAGTGCAAAGCTGATTGATGTAAATATTATAAAGACAAAGCCGACTTGGAGGAACAAAAGAACGGGCGAAGATAGAGTAGCTAAGAGGTTGGATCGTTTCCTCATCAATGAAACGATGGCGACTTTTATCCCTTTGTTCCGTCAATGGGTGGGTGAGGGGGGAAACTCGGATCACTTTCCAATCTACCTCGAACTCACTAAGCCCCCTGCAAAGCCGGCTTCCCCTTTCAAATTTAATGCCTCCTGGCTTCAGGAGGAGTCTTACCAACAACTGTTCAAAAGCACCTGGAGACATTTGGGGCCGAATTCTCAGGTCAGCAAAGGAGGTCATTTTATGGAAAATCTGAAGAGAATTAAGAGAGCAACCATTGATTGGGCTGCTGAGAGAAGAAGGAAACAGAATGAGGAGCTGGTAAAGATTGAGGAGGCTATTGGGGTTCTTGAAGACCCTGATTCAGATGCCTATGCGTCCCAGGAAACAAAAGAGAAAATTCTGTCTTTAGAAAAAGGTAAAGCAAAGATTTTGTTGGAGAAAGAAGAGGAGTGGAGGCTGAAAAGTAGGGCCATTTGGCTAAAAGCAGGGGATGAAAATACAAAGTTTTTTCATAATTATGCAAGAGGGCGAAAAATAGCAAACACCATTTGGAAGATGAGAGACCCAGATGGAAGGGAAGTGTCCTCTTTTGAAGCAATTTCTTCTTTAGGGAAGAATCATTTTCAAGCCCTCTTTTCAAATCCAGGGGGGATCTCCTTGGCGGAAATTATTAGAACAGCTCAAGCATTTCCAAGGATGGTGGATGAAGAAGATGCAGAGCTTCTCTTTAGGGAAGTGGACAAGGAGGAAGTCGAGCGTATTATAAAGACAATGCCTAAGGATAAAAGCCCGGGACCGGATGGCTGGACGATAGAACTTTTCACTCATTTTTTTGATATTATTGGTGATGAGCTTACCGAGGTGGTGGAGGAGTCTAGAATGAAAGGAGAAATCTTCAGCTCTTTCAATTCCACCTTCATAGCACTTATTCCAAAAAATGAGAACCCCTCCTCTTTTGAAGACTTCAGGCCTATCTCCCTCTGCAATACTATTTATAAGATTATTGCAAAGATCATTGCAGTACGCCTGAAGCCCTATCTATCTGAGTATATCTCAAGTGAACAGTTCGGGTTCCTGGATGGTCGGAAAATTCACGAAGTAATTGGAGTTGCACAGGAAACCATCCACAGTATCAGACAAGCAAAGAAGAAAGGGGCTGTTCTAAAAATTGACCTGTCCAAGGCCTATGACAGGATTGACTGGTCGTATTTAAGATTACTTCTGACCCACCTGGGGTTCAAAGTAGAGTTTATAAATTGGATTATGGGGTGTATTTCAAATGTCAATTTTGCGGTCCTGATAAATGGGGCGGCCTCCCAGTTTTTCAAAAGCCAGCGAGGTCTGAGACAAGGGTGCCCGCTGTCTCCTCTGCTCTTTCTCCTGGCTGCAGAGGGGTTGAGCAGACTGATCTTAAAAGCAAAACAGGCGGGCTTGTTTACAGGTTTGGAGGTTGCTGTAAATTTATTCATTTCTCACCTATTGTTTGTTGATGATATTTTGTTATTCTTAAATGGGAACCTAGATGAGGTAAAAGTTCTTAAAGATATTATTGACCTATTTCTGAAAGCCACGGGACTTCAAGTTAATCACAGAAAATCTCATTACATTTTGGAGGGCTTCAATAGACATGAGGTAAGTGCAATTACTTCCATCATGCCATTTGAAACCTGTCCGATGGATGAGCCTTTCAAATACCTGGGGTTTTGGCTGAAACCATCATCTTATCACAAACAAGATTGGTTCTGGTTAGTGACTAAGATTGAACAGAGGATTTCGCATTGGAGCTATAAGTGGCTCTCTCGAGCCGGCAGACTGACTTTGGTCAATTCAGTCCTTCAAGCCATCCCTGTGTTCTGGGCAGCTCTGACATGGATTCCCAGAGGAATTATTCATAAAATCAGGCAGATTTGTAGCAGATTTTTGTGGTCAGGCTCTAAGGAAAATGCTGTGCTCCCCTGGGTCGCCTGGGACAAGATTGCTAGACCGAAGGAGTGGGGAGGATGGGGAGTAAAACAGCTGGTGGATTTCTGCCAATCCTTGGCGGCAAAATCAGGTTGGCGAATTGTTGTAGCTGAAAACCTCTGGACCAGGGTTGTTAAAAGGAAATATATTGATCCAACCCCATTGGAAGACTGGATAAGAAGCCCAAACAAAAAAGGGAGAAATTGCTCGGTCATTTGGAAGGCAACAGTGGATGCCTTTAAAATCATTGAACAAGGATTAGCTTGGCAGGTGGGGAATGGTGAATGTGTGCGAATTGGAAAGGACCCTTGGGTGGGGTGTAATGAATTATTTGCTCTTTCTCCTGGGTTGCTGGAACACCTAGCCTCTAAAGGAATCAATCAGCTTTCTCAGATTGCAAACCCGGGATTATCTTCAATTTGGGGACAGGGATGGAAATCAGCTGAAGACTTGGATCTGGATTTTCGTTGGCAAGAAGAATGGAATGCTTTCATCCAAGAACTTAAACGATCGAATGTCAGATTAAAGGATGTTCATGATTCACTGGTCTGGGCTCATGCAGAAACAGGCCGTTACTCTCCAAAGGCCGGATATGGTTTTTTGATGAGTAGAAAAGGGTGGGAACCCCCGGTTTGGTGGGCAAAGCCCCTCTTCAAATTAAAATGTCCTAAAAAAGCCAGATTATTTCTTTGGTGTGCGCTAAAAAATAAAATTCCCACTTGGGACATTCTACAAGCCCGTTTCCAATTGGGGCCAAGCAGATGTCCCCTTTGTAAGGAAGCCTCAGAATCGATTCACCATCTTTTTGTCAGGTGTCCTTTCTCCAGGGCAGTTTGGGAGGAGATTTTCAAACTTCTGAAATTCTCAGGGAGATGGGAAGGGGATACTTTATCTGCTGCTTGGGATTACTGGTGGGATCACTACCCCGATAAAAATTTGAGAAATCTTCCGCCCATTGTTTGTTGGGGTATTTGGATCTCCCGAAATGGATGCATTTTCAACGAGAAGCTCACCCCTGCACATGTTATTGCTCTTCAAGCATCAGCTATTTATGCTAGTCTCCCTGAACCTGAGGCCTCTACTTCTTCAAACAGGCGGGCAGATTTTAATATCAGAGAGGGCATCCCCTATGCTTTTTTTGACGGAGCTGCCCAAAATAATGTCACTGGGGCCGGAATCATTATACATCTCTCTCCTTCACATTCCTTAAAAGCCTCTGTAGGACTTGGGTCGGGCACAAACAATTTCGCAGAATTATCTGCCTTAAAACTTCTCCTGTGCTGGCTCATCCATAGAAACATCCTCACTGTTCAGATTTTTGGCGACTCGGCAAATGTGATTCATTGGGTCAATGAGAAATTTATATGCAGAAATTATATGCTGTTCCCCCTGCTGGAAGAAGTAAAAAGTTTAAAGTCTCATTTCAATAACTTCTCCATTGCTCATATCTACAGGGAAAATAATGAAGAAGCCGACCGGTATTCTAAAACAGGTCTGCAGCAAGTTCTGGGAGTTTGGAGGATAACGGAGCAATCTCAGGACCTGATTCGTGTGTCGGATCACCCACCTTTTCCTTAGTCTTTTTGTATTCCATACATCTTTGTGATGTTTCATTTATAGATGATACTGTGTTTTGGACCGACTGTTTGGTTCAAAGTTTCGGCTTTAAGTTTTTTTAAAACTCATAGTTTTTTTGTATTGGGCTGTTTTCCCGTAAAAAAGGAGGCCCAAGATCTCTAGTGGACGTTTCTGAACTTCTATTTTTGATATGGCCGTTTCAGGCTGAAATCTAGGAGGACTCAAAAAGTCCTTTGGTCAAGAAAGACATGGACAACTATGATAACTCAACAGAGATAAATTTCTCTGTGGACCTTGCAAACAGAGGCTGAATGTTAACGCATTCCTTTTTGTAGCTTTTTTATTACTTCATTAATAGAAAAGCGTGGTATTTTTTCCTTGGAAAAAAATATAAAAAAATTATTATTAATAATAATTAATAATGTTAATTAATAATATTAATAATCATAAAAAAATGTATAATGTTTTTCTTGTAAGCTTGGTATGATTACATCTTCATCATGCCCAATATACCATTCTTATTGGGGCGGGGAATTGAATGAGTGACTTCACATCAAGGAGTGCCTTAACAGAGCACCCTATCACCTTTTATCCAAGACCTTTTTTACTAAAAAATATATATTATTAATAATAACAATAATTATTAGCATTAATAATACTCTTATATTAATAATAATAATAAAATAATGTTAAATATTGATAATTAATAATGTAAAATAATAATAACTAATATTATTATCAATAATAATTAATATTATCAATAATAATACTATTTGTTGTTAGTATTGATATTATTTTTAATCTAATTATATAAAAGTATTAGTATTATATTTCAATACTTAATAAATATAATAATATTAATCCAAGTACACATAAATTAAAAAGAAAACAATATAAATATAAAAATTTAAATTTTATAATAATTACAGGAAAAATATACTTAGAATAAAAACTAAAGGCAATGAAGAAAGCATGAAGTTGTGCATGATCGACAATGTTTGGGAATCACCAACAATTGTTGGCGATGGTTGACAAAGCCCCATTCTCACCATATTTGTCGCAATGTGACAAAAAAAATGACAACCAATTTTAAGCATTACAACACCAACGAAAACAACATGGAATTTACTGACATTGAAAGAAATAAAATTATATATTTAATGAGATATATTTTAGTTCCAACATCAACAACAAATTCGACAATGAAACCTAGATTTCAACACTCGACGAAAACACAATTATTTTATGCCAACCTCTTCCAAAACACACTTAGAGCGGTGATAGAAGGAACACCAATTTAAATCAACAAGATATTGATCACTATACTTACACTTTCAATTCAATCCCTTCTCATTTTAATTCCTAATTCTCTTTGGTGCAAATGATATAAAGTTTCAACATCTGATTTCATTCCATTCAAAACATGAATATGATCATCAACAAAACGTGGATGGAAACCATGTCTTCTATCAAACCTTGTGTGAATATAGGTAACAAAGCTAATGGTTTCTACAATATTTTTAATCATTGAAATGTAATACAGACCATCATTGGTCTCCATATTTATATTTCATTGATAGAAAGATATGCTTTAAATCAATACATGCACACATAAATAGATAAACGAAAACAAAAATGTTAATATATGTTTTTGGTTCTTTCATTCTGAATCCACAATTTTTTTTATCATACATAGAACTAAAGAGATTCAAAAAAATAAAAGAAAAAGTTGAAACAACGACAATTCAACTAAACAAAGAACAACATGACCACAGAAAAAACTATTTACCCATGCAATTACTTCCAAATGGTAAATTTACTTACTTTACCAATTAACAAATCTATTTAAATCATCAACAAGAAGAAAAATAACCTATCAATTTCCATACAAATAATAGCTACAAACAACAACAGTTACAGTCAACCGATCATTTTTTTATGAAAAAAATGCCAAAACACTAAACTTTAATCAGGAAAAATACCCTCAAAATCATATCGTCTACAATCATTCCTCATCTTTCTTTCTAAGTGAAACATACGCATTGTCTTGCAATTTAGCATAACATTGAAAATAGAAAGACAATGAAACCCACAAACCATCTATCAACTTCACTCTTGATATAGTTGTAATTAAACCTTACCTCTCGCTATCTCCAATATCCATAGTGGCTCATTGAAAATTCATCCCCTATGATTTGTGAATTGTAAATGCCCATGCCATTTTCAATGGAATTTGTCTAAGATTCACCCTAAGAATAGGCACAATTGACACAATATTAAAGAATTTGTTATCAAAGGGAACCCCATAGTACTTTTCAAAAATAATTGTAGCAAATTATGGAAGTTGTGGCAGCTTCAAAAGAGGTGCATAGAAAATACATTCAATATATCCAAGTGTACCATTAACCAACACAGCCTCAACCCACAAATTACACATTAACATCACCTACTCTACAAGACATAGCATCACTTCACACTGCAACACATCATCATCATTGTCACAAATTTCTTTTCTTCTAGTGCGTTCTGCAACACATCTTAAACACGACGATTTAATGATTTAAGCATATTCTGGTTGTATAAATTGACAATATTAGTCATTGGAAACAAGTGAATATAAGAATCAAATAAAAATATTTCTTGTCGATCCAAGAAGCTATCAAGATGTGTCATAAGAAGATCTCAGTCAGCAAGAAAAGGCTCTTCATTTATAATATTGATTAGAATATTGTGAAAAGTCGTTTGTCTTAGAATGTCTCCTTGTTGCCTATATATTTTTTCCAAACTCACAACAATGTTGAAGCTTTCCCAGAAAACTTTCCCAATAGTTCTACCGACATACAAGGGTTTATCGTTGACAGGAGGTACTTGGCCAAGGTCAGTGACGAGAATGACAGGCCTACCACCAAAAGGGCAACCTTTACTTTCAGGAAAGGATTCTTGTAAACAAGAATCTATCTGTATGAAAAGCCTCATACCTATTAAGCTCATCTCACCAATCATTATATAGCGAATATGCATCATTTATTCTTGAAATACTACTAGGGTCTAGTCAGATAATGGTTTCATATCTTTAATAGGAATATTTAAGGAAGAATGTATCTTTTTTCCATGAATGTTAAACGCAACTATACGAGTTGCATCGAGTAATAACAATATACTTTTATCAGTCATTGTTAAATATTAAAGAGCATGATAAATATAGTGAATGAGTGAAGAATTCCTAGTTCCATCAGTTCCTTGAATAATTATTTTCAAAATTCCATCTTTCCCACAATTAAAAAAGTGTGAAAAAATAATCTCAAAAGTAGCTAGTTATTTGTGTGATAGACACAAAGGCGACGAAAATGTCTTTGTAACCAAGCTCCCTTTTACAACACCCATAGGATAAGCATGTTTTATAAAATGGATCCCTTTTTCCAAAAATTAATTTGGGACCATTGATTCCTTCCAATTGTAATGAATATCAAGGTCCCTTCTACCAAGATTTTGAAGGTATAAAATGCTTATATTTCTTGGAGAAATTACCAAGGAAAAAATCTACCACTCTTCCAAGTCCCCATCAACATTTTCTTCATGTGTAAGGGGCTCAACATCTTCTTCATTGAATCCATTCAGCAAAGGGCCTCGGTCAACAAGCTAAACACAATAGCTCAAATTCCTTCAATTCTGCATGATACTCTAAGTTGAAACCCCTATATCAGAAGAAATGGCATGAAATGGCTTGTATGAAAGAAAATCACTTGAACAAAAGGTTCCAAACTCTTCTCACTTAGCATTAGGGACAACATAAAATCATGGCCAAAAATTAACAATAGCAAGGTTATCTCATGGCCTCCATGGTTGCTGCCTATGGTTGGCATCAAAACTCCATGATCTTGTTATTTATAACAACCACAAATGTTCCAAAAAAACAATCCAAGTTTGATATAACTGAATTAAATTTCTTTCCCATGAAACCTCATTAGAATGGAGCGATAACTCTTTGTACACTTTTTTCCCAACATTCAAAGATAAAAAATTTCATCTACACACAACAAGAGAGGGTTTTAGCAACCAATCGCAGGTTTCTTGAGCTCCAATGTCATGCTCAACAAGCGTTTTAGCAAGAAACCTTCTATATGGAGACAACGCATGAGCCTTAGACCCACTCCCATGAGATACTCTTATCAATATTTCATGATGAATTTCTAATCTTCTGTACGCCTTTGAAGCATATTTCGATATATATTTCAATATTGCATGTCAAGAGACAATTAGATAGCAATCAACATTTTCTCGACACGTTGTTAAGAGATCAACATTGTGAACATTTAAATGGTCATCATTTCATGCCAGTTCATATTGTTTCTTCCCTTTTTCATCTATATACAATGCTGGCTCTGCAGGAACCCCCTAAGGAGCATCATTGTGACACAAAAGGATAGATCCTTTTTTATGTAGACACAAATCAACACTACAATTCGGATGCCTTTGCACATGATTCACAAAATGCATATAATCTTCTTTAGGATTACAAAAAAAAATAAATCACATTTAATAGGTATGGATCGTCATTCAAACTTCGAGGGATCATTACATTTCTACGATGCATCTCACGGGGATTCCAGGCAGTAACATATTTGTCAAAATAACACTTTGTAGTGCTAACAACAACAATGTTGGACCAATCAAATGTTTACATATCTGGTGCTCTAGGAAACCACACAAATCCATGAATGTGGGCTGCACCACTATGCTACCACTCATACGTGACATAATTGAAAAAATGCAATTAAAATACGGCTAACAAACAATTAGAACATACCTTTTGGTTAAAGGGTTGATAAAAAATGGAAAAATGGAATGATACGAAACCTATACCAGAAGGCCTTAGCACCAAGATATCTCTGCAAAACCACCTCTTAGAAGATATTGAATCTTTAGTGCATGTACATAGTGACTATATGTGGGTACTGAATAAAATTTTCAAATTTTTTGGCATGCTCATTTTGTCGATAAGAATGGCTATTTGAATGCATTAAACTATGTAGGTCAAGCCACTTTATGTTTGTTGCACTCAATGTAAAAAATGAAGTAGGGATACCCAATTGGGTGATCATGTATGTCAGTGCAAAATGAAACTTTTTCTAATAAGCCCTTTCCCCCTAATACAAGATCCAAAATGCATTAATTTTTCATCCAAATTATTGTCTAGTATATCACGCAGTTATTTCCGCAACTCCTGTACAGTTGCAGGTGCATTTTCATGGATACTCTTCTTCAGAAAGAAAGAATTTGTTCCTTGAATTCGATCTCACAAAATCATATTCCACGAGAAATATTAAAACTGAGGATGGCTTCCAAATATTTGATCATAATATTTGAGTAAATGCAAACCATATTCATGCATCTCAACATTGCAAATATGTGGATGCAACCAATCACCATCTCCTGTAGGGAATAAAGTCAGGAATGCCATGTCCAACAATCCTTCAATATTATATTCATTAATGGGAGATGTATGTATATCATTCCAATCCACTGGTTCAACAGATGCATAATCTGTGTTCTCAATAAATCTTCTTATTCAATAAACTTCCCTAGATTCCTTAGGCAAGAAGGAAAGAAACGATGAAGGGTGATAGTTAAAAGAATTGGTACCCTCCCTATCAATCTTTGCATCCTCCGTATATATTTCATCAATATTGCTATCAACAAATTGCAACATACTAGAGACATCAATAGGCCTTTCTAGGAGAGAATAAACTGAATCCATGTCAATTTAACCATCCATGTAGTTCTTGTCCATTTTTATTTTGTAAACTAATGCATCCAACACACGTTGTCTCTTCACGTAGCATTCATAACATTTGGATTGAACACCTCATCTTCTGACAACAAAAAAAATCTAATTGCTCAACCTGCCGTGGAAGCTTCCTTACAATGGAAGAAATATCTTGCAGAAAACTTATTGTGTACACACTATATTTATATTAACCAGCACGAGCATGCAACACTTGTGAAATAAAATTTATTGTGCTATTAGAATCTCTTCGACCTGGGTCAAAACTCTTAAAACCTCTAGTTGTTCACATGGATCTATGTTTTTTAATCTAGAAAAGTGATGGGCACCTCTCTCACCCTTAAATATTTTACAAATGGGCTCCTCATGCCATCTTAAAACTTGTATACTAGGATAGCATTCATTTCACACTTGGCACATATGCAATGTAGACAAACTATCAATCTTGGACTGAAATTTTTTATGGACCTTAACTATGTCATTGCTAAAATGGGAGGGAGTAATTCATTTTCTCTCGTAAGCATTGCTATAGGCTAGTGATGATTTGAAAATACATGGAAAATTCCAGCATTACTTTCATCATTACTTTCCATAAAATAATGCGAATCCATTCTTCAACATTGGATAAAGTGGACCAAACCCTGCTTCCAAGGAAAAAACTAACATCTATGAGAATGAAAATATATATACAAAACAAGTTAAATTTCAAAATAAAATAACACAACGAAAACATAGAGGATGCACATTATCTACATTGTGGCTCCACCTAGGTGCGACTAGAGGAACTGATATTCCTTGACATTGATGCATATATATTCCTCGACCATTATTCATTTGACCAAAATTCTGAAAGGAAATAACATGAAACAAAATATGTGCAAAACAATATAAATTTAACATTTGAAAGTACAAAACCATCAGAAACATAAATTCATAAACCACCTGTGGTGCACCAACAAGATAAGTGTCCCCACAATCTCTAGTATGAAGGAAATTTTCTCTAAAGGTGTGTGCACAAATGTTGCTTCCAACATTCCCAACAGACTGGCTGAAATTGTCAACCATCCTAGGAAGCATATTACTATCAACAAGAAAATAAGTTGCACCAACACGATCATTTGAATCAGAGTGCATATATTCCATCACAACATCTCTTCAACCATCTATATTTCCTACCTATGCAAGGACATAATCGCAAAAAAAAGAGAGCCGAGAAAATGCATCAAACAACCAAAAAATATACAAACAATTAAAAAAAAAAGCAAACAAACATCAAAACCAAAAGTTTCTTCAGGAAAACCACAGAACGACCAAAACTCATGATTACCAGCACCTTCTATTTCAACATTTTCTAAATTTTGGTAATTTTTTGGTTCAACTTGCCCTTTAAGAATGAATTAAGGTCTCACACAGTTTATAATGAGTTCCCCACAAAAAATTGTTTCTATAGTTTTCTGAAGAAATAAAAGGGAAACAACACAACAATAAAAAGTTCACCTCAACAAAAAAAGACAGTAGAGGAGTAAAAACATTTGAAGTTCCTTCATTGTTGCAACAAACACATAACACATAGATAGTAGAGCACCAACTATATTGACTACATAGTTGTTACTAGGAATGCCCTGACACTCATTTACAACAAAATGTCCCATAGTTTCAACCATCTCAAGAAGGCTATCACCACCAACGATAAAACCATATGTCATGATTTGTTCATTTCCATCGTTATGAACACCTCGGAAATTTGCAACCCCTTCATTGCTTTCAGATAAAACATCTTCCTCGTCCATATGAACACTGCCTTTCCAAATAGAATGTTTCCAAAGAAAATCAATGTTAGTGAAGATCGAATAACAAAAAAATATCTTTTACATCGAAAACATATAGGAAAACATGCATTTAAACAAAAATTTCCTCATATTTAAGCACTCCCATTTTCATACTTACAATTTCATCATCCCCTTCTTGCTAATTTGTTAAAGCTCATTTTTTTCATTGCTATGCGCCCCTTCTCTGCTCTCTAACAACATCCTTATATTTTTGATACCATTTCCATTGGTATTCATTTTTTCTCTGGCATGTACCAGGAGAACAAGGTTTTTTCGCACCACTCTTGCTTCTTCAGTCGCTCAACATTCCTATGAGAAACATAAATTTGATTCAAAGCATTCGCTATTTCTGTTGGAGGATAGCACATACTCTTTCATCTTCATAAATATTTAAAACCTTGACTTCCAAAACTGTAAACATGAACTAAACCTCCAAACTAATAATAAATTCCTAACAACGCTCTATGAGTAGTCTAGATCTACCCGAATGTCAATGCACAAGACAAGGAAACACATCTTTCATAGATGAAATTCTTATATTTCCCAACAAGTCTTTATCTTATACTCCATTTGCAGCATGATGAGAACAATATCATCTCTCCCCTCTATCAAATGTTTTAATTTTATTGGTGTTTTTCAATTACAACCTTAGTAGACCTTCAACCACCTAGGCATTTATTGATTTCAGGTATCTATGTTCCCTTCCTCACCTTACCCTCTAGTATTTAGGTTTTCATTTGCATGCCCCCTCTCATCCTTCTAAATCCATCTAGCTAGGTGTTCCCATTCCCCCTCCCAAATTTACCTCTATTTTCATCTCATTTTAGCCCACAATTTCTCTCCCCCTCTAGGCTTCAAAGGTGTCTCTTTTATTGCCCTTATATAGTCATTTTTATTATTTCACAACCCCTAGTCCTCTTGCCTTTGTTGGGTTAGGCTGGCTATTCCAAGTGATGATTATTTCTCTATATGTGTCCACCTCCCATATGTTCTTATGACACAGAGCCTCTTTGGCACTTATTGAGCTCCTTCTCTCCCTACATTGGAGTTTTTTTATCTCTAGCCACTCAGACCTTGCTAGCATAACACACTAATAAGCTCGAGTCCATAGAGGGTTTTCTTACTACCTAGAGAATGGCCATAGGGGTTGTATGAGGATGCAACATCATTTGGAAGAAGATGCCACAAAATATTTACACTTCACAATTGGTCCCAAACAGGAATAAATTACCCATACCACTAATATAAAATGACTAATTAGTTACTAATAATACAACTAAAATTTTCATTTAAATGACCATTTTTCAGTCAGTGACCAATAGTAGCTAATTTAAAGTATCTTACAAGGAGACCAACTTTAAGTCATTTTTAGCTTATTATTTGGTTTCCTCAGTTTTACCATCTAGTAGTATATTTAGTCATAAATTTTGTCATAAATGTTTCGTTGGTTTAGTCATTAATTGTCGCAATTAATCACCAAATATACAACAATTTATATATTACTATATGAATCATCGAGAAAAAAAATTAATGACCAAAGAAATATGACCAAAATGCTTGTCGTGTTATAAGATATTGTAAATTAGCTACTAATAGTCATATATATGGAAGTTTTAGTCATCATTTGAAACCAATTAATGACCAAAGAAATATGACTAAATTTTAGTCGTGTTATAAGATACTGTAAATTAGCTACTAATAGTTGTATATATGAAAAATTTAGTCATCATTTTAATAAAGAATTTATCATTTGCAGTAGTCATTTATCTTTTTTTGTTATTTTCATATTTATTATATAAATGACTAATTTAGTAGTTTCTATTCATTTCATTTAATTTCATTCATAATAATTATAAACGACTAATTTAGTCATATATTCATTTTATTTGTGCTTATCATTAGTTAATATAAACTACTAATTTAGTAGTTTTAGATTGATTTTATGTGTTTATTATTAATCAACATAAATTAATTAGTATGATTTTGCGACTAAATTTTTAAAAAATGCCATACAATGTGCATGTTTATCTAATATGATAAAACAAAGTTACAATGTTAATTACAAGACTAAATAATATCAAGTGAAAATAATAATAATTTCACCCATATAAATTTTATTATATAAAATATCAAGTATTACAATATGAGCTTCCAACTTAATATCGGTTGTACTACAATTTACACATGAAATATTGTTTCATCATTTCAAAACATTATCATTGCGTTGCCAAAGCATTGCAAGTGAATTCACCAACTCTGAAGGCTTGACCATCAGTCTCAATGAATGTTTCTTATCCAAGATATTGGCTCTAAGGGTATCATTAGAAATATTCTCTTCTCTATCTCGTTTTGCATTTGTCGCTCCAGTGTTATTGTTCTCCTCTTTCTTCAATTGTTGCTTCTTACCATCAATATTGAGTTCCTCTCCTAAAAATGAAATAAGATACAATTCAAAGTATAAGACATGAAAGACGATGAATATTTGAATATAAAATAAATTAGACTATAAAATATTTATGCGACATATACCTCAGCATTCAAAAGTAGTCACTATGCAGCTGGATGACTTGTATAAACAACGCAAATAAAACATCACCATGGAAAATAACACCTTAGGAGATTAGTATTGAACCTTCTACAAAAACTTAGGCACAATGTTACATGTTAAAAATACCAGGTAATAGATAATTTGTGAAAAGAAATGGAAAGAAAAAAGATCAGTGTAAAAAATATCCTTATTGCTTGTCCTAAAAGAGTCATGTTCCTTAAATTTTGATATTCTTTTTCCCATAGTAAAATTTTATCGCTCTTATGAGCTATGTTTTTATGATCATGAGATTGATCCAACATCATATTGGATTGTGGAGACAAAATGATTGAACTTTCTAAGATGAGTACCTCACTTGGTTGAATGAAGGTGCTAGCTGTGAGTAGTGTCAAAACCTTAGGGAAGTACAACACTAAGGCCTAAAAAAGTATATCACCACTTGTCCATTGAAAGAAAAAATTTCAATCCCACAATGCACTCTGGGAGTACATTTCATTTGATGAATATCACACTTTGAGAGATGATTGTCTAATACAATGAGAAGTGTACAGATATTGTCACAATGTCCCTCACAGTCAGACCCTATAGTTGTGTCCTATAATATTAATCATATTATAATATTTAATTATAAATTATGACTATTAGATAATTATTAGTTTGAATAATTAGTCTAAAATTGTGTTTTTAGTATTTTTGTATACATGAAAATATTTGGAAAAAGAGGTACATTTTGTGACTAGTTAATTTCAAGTGAATGTAAATACATAATGAATTATGGTGCCCCAGTGTTTCTCTAGCAGTTATCTGCTCATTGTACCAATTTTTCCCATGTCCTCTACTGCTTTTGGTGAATTCCTCTGTGATGATGTCCAATGGCTATGCAATGGACATTTATCCTCGATGTTTTTCTGAGCCAAAGGGAAGCTCCACAAGTAACAACCAAAAGTTAGCTTCAAATGTATTATTGGGGGCCAAAATGCAGTAATTATATGACAAGCCAAGAAACACTGCATGTTAATCATCTTCCATTTAATATTGATTAATAATTTCTTTGCATGATCATGTAATACTAAAGAGTCAAGTAGGGACATTTAAAGATATTAATCCATCAATATCACCTTTGAGAGTGCTTAGTAGTTAATACTTCCTATTACACACAGAGTGGATCACCAACTTCAAGGATAGCAATATAAACACAACAAAAACGAAATTAAAAGAATTTCCAGGAAGTCAAATGTGACTAATATTGAGTCAAGAAAATACCAATCCCTTCACATTAGCAACGCATTCTTAAGAACTAAAACAAAAAATCATTCCATTTTATCATTTTCACGTTTTCTTTAATTTCATTAACTGAGAACATATATTTTAGAAGAAAAAATTCATTGGAAAAGGTATCAAAATCCTAATAAATGCTCGAGTGATTGTCATATTAATTAAACAAAAAGTAAATAATTCGATATGCTTTTAAATTGCGGAATATATTGACGAATACGAAGATTTCACATACCTTACTCCTAATCAAATTGTAATCTGTGGGTTGCAATCAAGTAATCAATTTCCCTCCATGATAGTTAAGGGTTCACTTTGGAGAAGGACTTCTAGAAGAATTGGGATAGTAGAAATAGAATTAACTAGGAAGAAAATGAAGCACTTTAGTGGGTGCTCCCAAAATATTTGAATGAAACTGAAAATGATTTTATACTCCCTCCACACATTTTAAAACAAAAACCATTTAGTTGCATATCTTTTATTTTCCAGCTTTCTGTAATATGTAATTCTTTGAGAAAGAATAGAGCATTCATAAATATTATCATGAAAGAGGATTCTTCATAATCCTAATAAGTTGGTATCTAATGAATAATTAATTTCACGTAGTGAATAGATATTACATGGTAGATTTTATTGATTAAAATGACAACTTTATTCTTAATCTCATTACAACAAAAATAAATTCAACCCTAACTAGTTGGGATCTAAAAATACAAAATTTTATGTAGTAAAGTAAACTTACATGGTATATCCCAATTATTTGCAATGACAAATTTATTCTCGATATTATTATAAAATAGATAAATTCGAGAGTACATGCATATTTCATTATTTGAGAAAAACTTTGAACACATTATGAGATTTCATCAAAATATAATGATACGCTTTACCTATAGGACATGAGAAAGTTATGTACATCTAACACCCATCATTGGACAATAGTGTTATTGAGACACCATCTCATGGCATTAGAATAATGTAGATAGATAATGTTATAGAGATATCACACAACACCTATTCAACACTACCTTCAAGCTTCAAATTCATCAATTGATTTACTTTAGTAGCACATTCTAGTGGGATTTCATTAAATACAACCCGACAAAATCCATTTATGATAGTCATCGTTGCCTTCTCTAGATCTATCCCCCTCTAGAAATAGAATTACTGATATTCCCCAATTTTTGAGGTACTTTCTTCATGTTCAACATGGGCTATTGTGTTCTTCACGTGGAAAAGGTTGCAAATATTAGATGTATAATGGAAACAAGCACACAAGTTAAGGTTGTTCCTAAAGTCTCTTGGGTTAATTATAAAACACCATCTACTTAAAACATGATATATAGTGGTAACAAAAACCTACCCAAGATCCCACTTAAGAATTAAAAATGTTGAAAAGTGTGAAAAAATGGAGTTGGGATATTATAGTTATGTCAAGGTCGATATAGCTATGTCAAATGTCACTTCTATCACACGTAAATTTTACTTCTATAGCTACATGAAATTTAACTTCTATGTAAAAAAATGGAATTGGAATATTATAGTTACGTCAGGGTAGATATAGCTACGTGAAATGTAACTTTGATATAACATTCTAAATATTCTTTTTTCAGTCATTTAAGAGATTAACATTTGTTTATATTCGGTTAATAACTTAATACTCCACCAAAAAATAGCATTGAATTGGTTCTTCACCCACTAGGGGGAAATTTTAAACCAGTGTGGAAACACTTACTCATTCCCCTACCATATTTCTGATATTTTATTTGTGTGCAGATTTAAGCTAGTGTAATGTAACTTCTACACATTTGACAATTTAAATGTAAAAAATTACCCAAACTGAAGTTATATAATTAACATATGCACAATAAGATACAATATTCATGAGTTATAAGTAATATGACGTTTACATGTTATATCAATACAAACTCTTTCTCATATCATTAATTCTTATCTTATAGTTGGTAATGGATATAACCTTTAAAATTATGAGCCATCCTTCTCATATCTTACATTTAATGAGGGATATAGCTTTTAAAAGAATCAACCTTGTTTGTTATTTTATGAATGGTCAATTTAAATGGAAGTTCTCGTAATCTTATTCAATATTATCTTGTACAATTGGAAATAAAATGATGTTGGTGTGGTGCGTCTAGTGATTTTCAAACTTGTTTTAGTTACCTAAATTTATTGTGTTTAAAAGAAATAGGGGTGGTGTTTCTAGTGATTTTCAATCTTGTTTTAATTACCTAAATTTATCCTATTTAAAGTAAATAGTTTCACTAACCATCTCATCTTCAAGTGAGTAACTTTTCTTAAGGGCATCTTCATGACATCCTCCATCTCTAAAAATTATGAAATATTAATAGTATCTTGCACTAAATAGAAAATGTTGGCATAAAATCCTTTATTGTGTTTTTTACTTCGTGTAAAAAATTTATTGATAGTTTATGATTCTTGGTTTCGATTCCCATGATAAGACTGGATTCATCATGCCTACTAGGATTTTTAGTTGTGCACACATCATATTGCTCACTTGTACTCATATAAAAAATAGAGAGTATGCACAATGAAATGTAGTGACATGTGGGTGTCTATTCTACTCAATGATATGCTTGATTTTTTAACCCATTCCAATCCTACCACAATGAAATTAAGAGAGATAAGGAAACAAGGACTATCAATAAATGAAATTAGAGACTTCATAATGCAACTCAAATTGTACCTGAATGTAATGACACATATTTGCAACTTCTTGGTCACCGATGAGCATCAAATCACACTATTAAAAATTCCTTGGATTATGACAATTTGGTTGCACCTACAGTAATCCTCTGTAGTAGTTCCTTGACATTCCTATAGATATAATTTTAGAAACAATCATACTCCTATAGGTCTTCCCTATATGGATCATCTTTGTTCCCCCATATTAATAGTTATTTTTCAAGGCAACATAATATAACTCTCCAATTGCATCACTGCCTTTCAAAACAATGCTCGAGTATTTTGAGGTGATTGTTGAACTAGTGTCTACTCAGGTCCACAGAATCCTTGATTTTTCTCCCTTGCACAAACCTATTTTCGTAATAAGACTATAAATCATATGTCTGTAGTCCTCATTCCTGACATACCAATTATTTACAGTGGAATACTTTATCATTGCCCCCTTGGTGCAATAGAGATCCACTACTGTGGCATGGAGATGATTGGCGTCATAAAATGGTGTAGTGCATCCTTCAATATATGTCACAAAACTCCTCTCACCTCACAGAACCCCTCTCATATACAACAATAAGATTCCCCTCAAATTGCCTAGTCTCCATCTGATTCATCCTAAAATACGTGGATATTTGCATGGGTGACAAAGTGTGCGTGGGGATTTAATACAAGGAGCTATCACAAAAAAAGATATACAATGCAACATAATAGCTATCAACAAGAGGAACAACTCTACCAAGCGACTTCCTAACTAGATCAAGATACTCCCGAGTTACCTCTTATAATGAAAAAAAATAACCTCAACTTCCTATAGAGTCTACCTATGCATGGTAGCAATGAAAATACTGTAAAAAACAGTTAAAATTGGCAACTAGGGAAAAAATCCATGTGCATCAGCTTATTTATGGTAGCTCATATTTTTCTTGGATTCCTTTCGTTGAGAGGTGTAGCATTAAACAAACGATCATCCGATTCCGACATGTATCTATGGAGATATGAATTTATTTGTATTTACTTGACAATTTATCAAGGTCTGCGAACAAAAAATGTGTGGCACACATCCTCAATGATTCATATAAATACAAGACACCTTGAGGCATTATTCACTCATCTCATCTCTCATCTCACATTCTTCTCTCTCCTTACTTGATTGGGTTTACAAGGAGCAACATCTTTCACGTAGGAAGAAGGAGGAAGCAGGAAGAAGGAGGACACATGATTGTTTGACTGCATTGACCGAGTTTGGCTAGGGCTGCAGAAGGTATGTTTTACTAGTGTTGACAACGTGGACCTTTCTTGGACTGTGGTTTTGGTGTGACTGTCTCTCTTAGGCAAGCTGTAGATTTTGGCACACAAACCGATGCAATCTGACATCAGGTTTTATAGCATCTACTGCCTTAATTGATGGCTACAGGTTGACTTCTATTGACCTTCATTTGAATGAGTTTTTCAGACTATTTTTGGGCTTCCTCGTCTTGTTGTTGGAGGCTGAATTGACTGGGATATTGACCAAGCTAATTGGAGGTCAATTCTTACTTGTTTGACTAGCTTTGACTTCGCTGGTTAGGGTTTTGCTTCTTCTGTCATAAAATTACAGAATTGTATATTTGTACTATTTCTCTCTCTTTGTTGAACTACTGAAGATTATATAAGAATTGACCAAAGGTTTTCCGCACATTGGGGCTTGTCCCTGGCTAACCACCACATATGGTATCTCTTGTCTTGGCTTGTCTTCTGTTGATTTATTTATGTTCTATCAACATTTTACTTTATGTTAATGTGATTACTAAACAGTGAAATTGACATTGGGCTAATAAGAATAAATTGAAGTAAATTGCAATAAGCATAGAACATACCATAACTTAACGTGGTATCAGATCTGAGGTGATTACAAAGCCCTAGCAAGAGAAAGAGCAAGAGCAATCACCGAAGCCTATTGGAAAAATTCCTTAGACTTCATGGGTTCCTCATCACACTTCCCCACTGAAGACAAGCTCCGTGAGAAGTCTGACTATCACGGATGGAAGATGTCTCTTGATTTGACATTGGAAGAGCAGGAAGTGTTGGACTATGTGAGAGGCAGAATTATTGAGCCTCCATCAAATGCACCAGTTTCTACAAGGAACAAGTGGACTAAGGGTGAAGTCAAAGCAAAGAATATCATCTAGGACTCTATCGACAAGTGCCTAGTGGCCTATGTTTCTAAGCTAAACACCTCCAAGGAAATCTACGATATACTGGTAAGCTTGTTTAAAGTTAGTGATGCAAATCAAGTTTTCTTCCTAAAAAGTAAGCTGAAGGTAATTAAGAGGGGTAAAGATGATAATATGCAATCCTACTTCTTAAGGATCACTGAGATCAAGAATGATCTCCTATCAATTGGGGAAGTCATTCCTGATCGGGAATTGACAATCACAACTCTTGGAGGGCTCCCATCTGAATGATATGTATTTAGAACCACACTTGTGAACAATATTGTAATTTCGGGATTTGAGGAATTGATGGCAAGATGCATTCAAGAAGAGACAAGGATGAAAGAGAAAGAAAATGCCTGCATTTAAAGGAAACCCCACTACTTTCTCCTCTCATGCTAAAAGGATAAATAATTTCGGCTCTAAATCTAAAGGAAAGGCCCGATCGAAAGGTGGAAGGAAGGTTAGATGTTTCATTTGCAACAAAATTGGCAACTATGCGAGGGAATTTCCTAATAGAAAGGACACATCACATGACGATGATAAAAATCACTCCTGAGGGAATTCGAATCACAATCAAAGGAATGGTAGGTTCAATGGTAGAGGAAAGAGGAATGCCGGAAATCAAGGAAGTGGTCAGCGCTCCAAGAAGGCAAGAAACTCTAGGTATGAATCTATTGTTGTTAACAAGAAGCAAAATGAATATTATCTGATATTGGCTCTCTCTACTACTTCTCCTCCAGACTCATTGGGAAATTGGCTTATTGATAGTGGTGCCTCAAGGCACTTCACTGGTTACAAGGAATCTCTCTCCAATCTGATAGAGAAGGAGACCAACCTGGAAAGTATTCTTGGGGACAACTCCACCTATCCCGTGAAGGGTGTCGGAAATGTCACTCTTAAATTGAATCAGGGTAACACAATTCATTTGCAAGAAGTCCTATATGTACTTGATCTCAAGAAGAACCTCGTATCCATTTTGGCAGTGGAAGATAAAGGCTACAAGTCGGCATTCATCGATGGCAAGGTACATGTATGGAAAAGGAATTTTAAAGATGATTTCACAATTGGGTTTCGAGTTGACTCTCTATATCAAGTCAGAGGAAGCCTGTTGGGAGCCATGTCTTTTGACACATCTCTTTAGTCTAAACTATGGCACCAGAGGTTTCACAACCTTCATTATAAGGCTCTACTCGATGTGAGACAAATTGTGATAGGGATGCTCGAGTTCAAAATAGAGCAAGAAGGTGCATGTCTAGGATGTGCAGAAGGAAAGCTCAAAAGGGGATCATTCCCCTCAAGCCATAGCAAGACCTCCAATATTTTGCATTTGGTTCACTTCGACATATCTGGTATGATGCCTGTGAACTCTTTGGGAGGATATTTATATTACCTCACTTTTGTAGATGATTATTCTTGCAAGACTTTGATATACTTCTTGAAAAAGAAGGATGAAGTGTTCTCCTAGTTACGTCACTTCAAAGCCTTGATCGAGAATAAAAACGAAAAGAATATCAAGATCTTAAGGACTAATAATTGGACTGAGTATGAATCCAATGAGTTCCATGACGTTTGCAAAGAGGCTGGCATTAAGAGGGAGACCACAACACCATATACTCCTCAGCAGAATGGTGTGGCGAAAAGGAGGCATCATACGATGATGGAAGTTGTTCATGTTATGATCCACGATCAAAGGATTCTGAAGTTTCTATGGGCCAAAGCAGTGAATAATGCCATATATGTTCAAAATCAATTCCCTCATCAAGCATTGGGTTCCAAGACTCCCAAAGAGATATTCACTGGTAAGAAAGCCGATGTCTCCCTTTTTAGAATTTTTGGAAGTCTCGTATATTTTCATGTGCTGAAAGAGAAAAGGAATAAATTGGGTGCATCTAGAAAGAAGAGAACCTTCGTGGGCTATAAAAAAAATTATAAGGGCTATAGAATCTATGTGGTTGGTCAAAGGGATGTTGAGATTAGTCATGATGTCACCTTTGATGAAGATATGGCTCTTAGCAAGGTTGAAAATCTTCCTATACTAATGAAAACTAAAGAAGATGTCACGAGGAGATCAGAGGAAAAGGAAGATGAGACGATGCCCAATGTGGAAGAACCTATGGATCCTATTGATCCCTCTCCGCATGAGCATTCCTCTTTTAAGAAGAGGCCTTCATGGCTCAGGGGGACACTTGATGACGCTGAAGGACACATTGGACCTAGAGGGACTTTCCGTGAAAGCAAGAAGCTGACTAGGTATCAGGGATAGTTGACCATTATGAGCATGATCATTGAAAATGAGCCTTCATCATTTGCAAAAGCTATGAAGCATCAAGTATAGAAGCATGCTATGACCGAGGAATACGAGTCCATCATGAAGAATGATGTTTGGGATGTGGTCCCCAGACCCCAGGACAAAGTAGTTGTCACTTCGAAATGCCTTTACAAAATAAAGCATGGAGTTGATGAAAGTGCCAAAAAGTATAAGGCTTGTTTTGTCGCTCGTGGTTTCTCTCAAAAGGGAGGTATATATTATGACGAGATATTTGCACCTGTTGCTCGATATAGCACCATCCGCTCGATCATAGTCCTTTCTTCTTTGCAAGGATGGAACCTACATTAGATGGATGTCAAGACCACGTTCTTGCATGGTTCGATCAGAGAGGAACTCTATGTGGAACAACCCGTGGGATTTGAGATTCATGATCGGGAATGTCACATGTGCAGGTTGAGGAAAGCCCTCTATGGGCTGAAGCAAGCACCACGAGCTTGGTATGAGAGGACCAATAGCTACTTGATGAAGTTGGGATTCACTAAGAGTGAAGTTGATCCAAGCCTTTACTTTAAGGTTGAAGATGATAAGCCTCTCATATTTGTGTTGTACATTGACGACCTCTTTCTGATAGGTGTAGACCCTCTCATTCACAAATGTAAGAGTGATTTTGATTCTGAATTTGAGATGAAGGACCTATGATCGATGCACTATTTCCTAGGCCTGGAAGTTTGGCAGAAACTAGGGGAGGTTTTCCTATCTCAAGGAAAATATGTGGTGAATATATTGGAGAGATTCGATATGGTGGACTACAAGCCTGTGACTACCCCAATGGAGCTTGACTTAAAGAAGTTAATTGGTAGTGCTATCGAACTTGCTTTGGGAAATGATACTGAGTATCATCAACTCATAGGAGCATTGATGTTCTTGGTGAAGTCCTGTCCATATATTTTGCAGTCAACACGTTGAGCCAACATATGGTTAGGCCTCACGACTCACATTGGATTGGTGCAAAGAATATTTTGAGATATCTTCAGGGCACAATCACTCACGAGTTGAGATACACTTCCAGAGATGTGATACTGCATGGATATACTGATGCTGACTAGGCAGGTAATGTGGTACGCCGAAAGAGAACTTTCAAGTGTTGTTTCTCTTTGGGATCTTCCTCGATATCTTGGATGAGCCAGAAGCAAAAGTCAATGGCTTTGAATGTGACTGCTGAGGCAGAATACATTGGTGTGAGTATGGCCTCTTGTAAGGTTGTTTGGTTGCAGAAGCTCTTCATTGAGTTGTTTGGATATACACTGGATACTACCATGATACTTTGTGACAACCATCATGGGATTCGTTTACCAGAGAATCTTGTATTTCATGATCACTTCAAACATATCGATATCAAGTACCACTTTATCCGGGATATGGTACAGGGAGGAGAAATAAGGCTCCATCACATCGGTACAGATGAGTAGGTTGCAGATATTCTGACAAAGACCCTGGGAAAGGTCAAATTCTTGACTTTCCGAGAATGACTTGGAGTCATTGAGAGACTCTCTTACAAGGGTCCTGTATGATGCATGCATTGAGCTCTAGGAGCTTTGGGGGACTGGGGTACTTATTGGAGCGATAAACGACCATAGGGCGACTCACGCTCCTCTAGTGGTGCACTGTGTACAAGGTGAATGATCCAGCCTTTCCCTGTGATACCCCATGGTGACTTATGGATAGGATGAGTGGTTCTCCTATAGAGGCATCCTACCCATGCATATTGGGACTCATGGGAAGTACCTCTCATTTGGCCAATGTGTTTGGAAATGGGGTAAGGGACCATAGAAGTACTATCGATGGACGCATCATTATATCTACCCTACTCACTATGCTAGAATTACCTACATTGATCTGGGATCAATTGGAACTGACTTCAAGTCAGTACAAGATGGTATGATACATCCTCGATCATTCTTCTACTTCATAGTTCAGCAGAGCATAGCAGAGCCGAGCAGTGCAGGGCAGTGCATTTGATGATAGAGATAGTACCATTGGTCAAATGAATTAGCAAATGGAGTTATCCCTAGTTGAGAGGGAGTGTTAAAATTGGAAACTAGGGCCAAAATCCATGTGGCTCATCTTATTTGTGGTAGCTGATTTTTTCTTGGATTCCTCTCGTTGAGAGGTGTAGGATTGATCTAAAGATCATCCAATTCTAACATGTATTTATGGATATATGAATTTATGTGTATTTACTTGAAAATTTCTCAAAGTCGACCAACAACAAAATGTGTGGCACATATCCTCAATGATTCATATAAATACAAGTCATCTTGAGGCACTTTTCACTCATCTCATCTCTCATCTCACATTACTCTCTCTCCTTACTTGATTGGGTTTACAAGGAACATCATCTCTTGCATGGAAAGAAGGAAGACGTAGCAAGGAGGAGGATGCAGGAAGGAGGACGCAGGACTGTTGTACCACATTGACTGATTTTGACGAAGGATGTAAAAGGTCTCTTTGACCAATGTGGATGTTTCTTGGATTGCGGTTTTGGTGTGGATGTCTCTCCTAGGCAGGCTGCAGATTTTGGCACACAAATCGAGGCAATCTAACCTTAGGTTTGACAAGCATTGACTGCCCCAATTGTTGGTTGTAGGTTGACTTCTGTTGACCTTTATTTGACTGAGTTTTTCGGACTATTTTTGGGCTGCCTCTTCTTGATGTTGGAGGCCAAGTTGACTGCGTTATTGACCAAGCTGATTGGAGGTCAATTCAGACTTGTTTGAGCAGCTTTAACTTTTCTCGTTATGGTTTTGATGTTGTTGTCGTAAAATTAAAAAATTGTATATTGGTACTATTTCTCTCTCTCTCTGTTGAACCATTGAATATTATAGAAGAATTGATCAAAGGGTTCCCCACATTGGGATTTGTCCTTGGCTAATTGCCACATCTGGTGTCTCTTGTCTTGGCTTGTCTTCTATCCATTTATTTATGTTCTATTAGCATTTTACTTTATGTTAATGTGATTTCTAAACAATGAAATTGATATTGGGCTAATAAGAAGAAATTGAAGTAAATTTCACTAAGCATAGAACATACCATAACTTAACAAAAACAGCATCTACAAAAACATTGGTCAATCACTTCTTCTAGTTAAGGGCATGCCCAACTTTTAAAAAGTATCAAGGAGGTCAGGGTTCACGTCATCCAGGCTCCTCTTCTTCTTCTACTCTCTCTATTTAGGTTCATAGTAATAGAAAAGTTCTTGGAAATTGATCGGTGGGTAAAAGTTATCAGATAATTTGGGTTCTTCCATTTTTAATCGTTTTCTGTAAGCATTGAGTCTAAATCGCAAAATTCATTCAGGTTCTTTCTTTTTAGCTAAAATTAACCTAATCTTTAGAGAGTTGTAAGCATTGAGTCTAAATTGCAAAAGTCATTCAGGTTCTTTCTTTTTAGCTGAAATTAACCTAATCTTTGGAGAGTTGTAAGGTTTAACAGATCTAAGTATATTCTACTTAATTGATAGTAACATGTTTTAAAACTATAGGCATTGAGATCAAAATCTATGGATGAAAGAGAAATGATTTTATCTTCATGATTACAAGAAATTTAAATCCCATGTGACAAAGTTTGAGAAAGGTCTAGTATTTTCATCCTACCAGAAAATTTTCTTGCATCACGAATTTGGGCATGGTGGAGTCCATTACAAAAACAATTAACCTCTTAAAAAAAGGTGAAAAGAAAAAATAATTTTTCATTCATTCTGTCCCTAGAAAAATTAGGGAGGAGTGAACTGATCTGTACAATAAGGTCATGCAAAATTCTTGTACATTGTCTTTTGATGAATTTTTGGTCGCAATCAAGATTTGCATTATCATAATAATTAAATCCTTTTTACAATAAGGACATGCGAAATTCTTACTTGCACGTTGTCTTTTGATGAATTGTTGGCCACAATCAAGATCTGCATTATCATAATCATTAAACCCTCAAATCTAGATGAAATTTATTCTTTGATCACATAAACCCTCGATATTGTTTGCCCATAAGAACAAAAATCATCTTTAGTGAAAAGGAAGAACTATCCAAATTCCGAATTCATACCCATGTACAAATGACCAAAATCTTCACGCCCAATAACCTTTCCCTTGTAAGGTGTTTCCCATGAAAACTCCATATGGGGTTCGAATCCCATGAAATCCAGAGTCCAAATTCATACCTATGTACAAATGGCCAAAATCTCCACGCCTAACGACCTTTCCCTTCCTTCATCTAATCATTGATGCTCTCGTCAGGTGTTTCCCATGCAAACTCCATCTGGTGTTCGAATCCCATGAAATCCATACATCACATTGATGGTCTTTCTACTTCTGGCATTTCCAGGTAGATATAAAAAAGGCAGTTGCTACAATGTGATGTTGTAATATGTGAATATTTTATTTTAACCTAGCACTAAACTGGAAATGAAAAAGAAAAGAAATATTTATAATGGAAAAAATAAAAGAAATATTTATAATATAAATAAAATATATAAATTGAAATTGGGTTAAATGATTTATTTTTAATAAGAATTTGTTATTTTTGTGTAAGACGTAAATTAAAAGGAAGAAGAATAAGTTAAAAATGATATTGGGATGAGTGTCAACATTTAAATATGACCTCAATTAATAATAAAAAGTTAAGTTAATAAAAATAATAAAATTCAATTTGTTATGTTTTGATTTTGTTATTAACTTGTGAATAGAATTTGTTACAAAATACCATGGGATAATACCATGGCTTACCAATACTACAAGTCCAAAAACCATAAATTATTTCACAACCAAAATATTTTATAACAATATGAAAAGATTCTTAATCATGGATATTCACCTCCACATTACGGTAGATATCATTAACTTCTAAAAAAATAGCCTTTGTTACAATACCATGGATTATCAATAAATACCATGGATTATCAATACCACATGCCCAAAAAACATAAAGTATTTCACAAATAACAATCAAAATATTTTATAACAATATGACTAGATTGTTAACCATGGATATTAACCCTCACTTTACCATGGATATTAACCTGTAAATCAACTTTGAATACAATACCATGGGCCAATACTATGGCTTACCAATACCACATGCCAAAAAACCATAACTTATTTCATAGTATATATATATATATATATATATATTTTTTTTTTTTAAATTTAACTTTACCATGGATATTAGCTTGTAAATAGACTTTGCTACAATACTATGGGACAATATTATGGCTTATCAATACCACATGCCAAAAAACCATAACTCATTTCATAGTATTTTTTTTTTTTTTTTTTTAATTTAATTTTACAACATTTTTTTTTTTTTTTTTTTAATTTAATTTTACAACATTTTTTAATTGAATTTAAAAGGGAAAATTTTGCAATTTGAGATTAAAAACAAGAAGAATAAAAATAATAAAATTCAGTTTGTTATATTTTTGATTTTTTTTATTAACTTGTGAATAGACTTTGTTACAATACCATGGGCCAATACCATGGCTTATCAATACTACAAGTCTAAAAACCATAACTTATTTCACAACCAAAATATTTTATAACAATATCACAAGATTGTTGATCGTGGATATTCACCGCCACATTACGGTAGATATTATTAACCTGTAAAAAATAGTCTTTGTTACAATAGCGTGGGTCAATACCGTGGATTATCAAGATTGTTAACCATAATTAACCCTCACTTTACCATGGATATTAACTTGGAAATCGACTTTGTTACAATACCATGGGGCAATACTATGGCTTATTTCATAGTAATATTTTTTATTTTTAATTTAATTTTAGAACATTTTTTTAATTGAATCTGAAAGGGAAAATGTTTCAATTTGAGATATATCTAAACCCTCTATCCTCATGACTACTCAAAATATTCTGATAGAAATTTAATTAAGGTTTTAATAAAATTAAGTTAAGATGAATCTCTACGGTTTATATCTATATATATATATATATATATATATATATATATATATATATATATATATATATATATATATATATATATATATATATATATATATATATATATATATATATATATATATATATATATATATAAAGAACCAGCATAGATCCATCTTAGCTAAGGATCCAAGGGATGAGAGCAAGCAATAAATATAGTGCATGATTTTTAAAATTTTTTCATTATTCTATTTTCTTTGACATGATTGATCCAAAATATAGGTTTAATTTTTTACAACCAATTAATTTTTTTAATTTAGATATTTTCTTAAACACAATACAATGTGATCAAATTTAAGAGAGAGTTGGGGTGGGGGGCTGTGGGGGAGTGGGAAGGAGAGAGTGAAAACATTGGAGGGAAGAGAGAGAGAGAAAAAGAGAGAGTGATGTGGGAGAGAGCGAGTGAGAGGAAGGAAGAGAGGGGAGAGAGAGGGCGAGAGAGATGGAGTTGGAGTGGGAGAGAGGGAGGAAAGAACAAAGACATAGAGATAGAGGTGGAGAGAGAGAGGAGTGAGAAGGGAGATATGGAGAGAGAGTGAGGGAGAGAGGAGAGGAGGGAAGAGGAAGAAGAGGAGAGGATAGAGATAGGGAGAAAATGGGAAGGGAGAGAGATGGAGAAGGACAGGGAGGGGGGAGATAGTGATAGATTTGGACAAGAGAGAGAGAGAGAGAGAGAGAGAGAGAGAGAGAGAGTGATTTGGGTGGGATAGATAGAGGGAGGTGGTAGATAAGGGATAGAGAGGAAGGAGAGAGTGAAAAAATTGGAGGGAAGAGAGAGAGAGAAAGAGAGAGTGATAGGGGGGAGAGAGTGATGTGGGAGAGAGCGAGTGAGAGGAAGGAAGAGAGGGGAGAGAGAGGGCAAGAGAGATGGAGTTGGAGTGGGAGAGAGGGAGGAAAGAACAAAGACATAGAGAGATAGAGGTGGAGAGAGAGAGGAGTGAGAAGGGAGAGATGGAGAGAGAGTGAGGGAGAGAGGAGAGGAGGGAAGAGGAAGAAGAGGAGAGGATAGAGATAGGGAGAAAATGGGAAGGGAGAGAGATGGAGACATAGAGATGGAGAAGGACAGGGAGGGGGGAGATAGTGATAGATTTGGAAGAGAGAGAGAGAGAGAGAGAGAGAGAGAGAGTGATTTGGGTGGGATAGATAGAGGGAGGTGGTAGATAAGGGACAGAGAGGAAGGAAGACAGAGATGAGGAGAGAGATGGAATTGGAGGGGGCAAGAGAGGGAAGGAAAATGAAAATCATAGAGGGAGAAAGGTGGAGAGAGAGGGGGTGACAAGGGAGTCATGGAGAGAGAGTGAGGGAGAGAGGAGAATGGGAGGGAATAGAGAGAAGGATATGGATAGAGGGGGAGAAGGGGGAGAGAGAGATCAACAGAAAAGGGGAAGAGAGGAAGAGAGAATGTGTATGTTCGGGGGGTGAGATAGAGAGAGGGAATAACAAAGAGACACAAATACAAATACAATTATTATATAGTATTGTATAACCAACGTAGATCCATATTAACCCTATAACTATCAAGTGCTGAGAGGGATCCAATCCCTCGAGGTGCAAACATTTCCTCAAGTTTTGCACTAGAAAAAAAAAATTGAACCTCGAGAGATTGGATTCCTCTCAGCACTTGATAGATCCGGGGTTAAGATGGATCTAGGTCGGTTAATATGAAATTACAGTAGTTTTTATTTCATATTATAGTCTTAAAAATCAAAATTTTTCTTCAAATTAATTTCAAATTGGAACTAGATCCAATTAGATTCAATGAATAGATTTTTAAAAAATACATAAAAAAATATTTTTTATTAAAAATATATTTTTAAAATAAAAAGTTATTACAGATAAATAATTCAAAGTTGGTTCACCTATACACCATGTGAGGATGAATAAGGATCAAGAAGTGTTTAAGGAAGGATAAACTTTCAAACAATCTATCGCTTGTAAGTTTGTATTACTTACACAATTAAGATGAATAACATTAAAAAAAGTATTCATATTATTGTAGTACTTGTTAGGTAGTTGTATTTTTGTTCTTATACTAAACTAGTCGTTCATGTTAGTCAATTAGAGATTTAAGTTATTCGTTTTTAGTTCGGTCACTTAAGATTGCTCATTTTTGGTAGTATTTCACTTGGAAATGTTGTGGTGACTAACTTGATTTAGTCACCTAGTCACTAATTTCTCATTTTATACTAGTGTGAAGGGGATGGATTTGCCTAAGGACCTCATCTATCAAACATACAGGTCCTGGAAGAGCTGGCAGATTAGGTCCCTAATACATGCCACACATAGGGTAGGTCTAACCAATACATGAAAATTATAGACCTCTACTATCATATGAAATTCCTATCAAGTAGAGTTATGTTGGATTGTTATGAACACCAAATGGACATTCTTCACACTCTTGAGCACATCCACCAACAAATGAAAGGTTTGAATGAAAGGATGGAGCATATAGAGAAGCATATGGGAATCCAACCCCCATCTAGGGGTACAACCATGGAAGAAAAATACCCCATCCAAGTTGTTACTATTGATTTAGACCCATCTACTTAACAACATATCATGACTTCGTCAATTTTTTATTTTTGTCTCATATTTACTTTTATATAGTTAGACCAAGGAACACTATATTATTCAATTATCTTGTACCTCTCTTTAGAGAGTTTATTTTTGGTGATAGTTAGGTCTCCCTTGTGAGATACTAACCTTAGGCATATTGCACTTCTATGTAATTTCGAGTTGTACTAGTAATACAATTCACCTTACCAAAAATAAATGTTATAATCATAAATGGGTATGGTAAATTCGTGAATACATGGATCATTTATATTTCCAAATTACTTGTTATTATTTTAATTTATTTTGGTATAAGAAATTATTGATATACAATTTAGTTTTTAACTTTTCTTATTATAATGATATTGTATAAAAAATATTGTTGGCATGTAATATTAGAATTAAGTTCAAAAATAATTCTTTGAAACATTTTGGTGATAGTCAGGTCGCCCTCGTGAGAGACTAATCTTTGGCATCTGACACTTTTATGTAATTTCCAATTCTACTAGTAATATAATACACCTTACCAAAAATAAATGTTAGAATCATAAATGGGTATGGTAAATCCATGAATACATGGATCTCCAGTTCTACTAGTAATACAATTCACTTTACTAAAAATAAATGTTAAAATCATAAATGGGTATGATAAATCCATGAATACACGGATCTCCAGTTCTACTAGTAATACAATTCATCTTACTAAAAATAAATGTTAGAATCATAAATGGGTATGGAAAATCCATGAATACATGGATCATTTATATTTCCAAATTACTTATTATTATTTAATTTTATTTTTGTATAAGAAATTATTGATATACAATTTAGTTTTTAACTTTTGTGATTATAATGATATTGGATAAAAAATACAAGGTGTTGGCATGTAATATTAGAATTAAGTTCAAAATTAATTCTTTGAAACATAATTTGTAATGCTCTAGATGACAATTAGTGACTAGAAAAATTATACTAGTGCAAGTGAAATAAAAAGGGGTAGTGATTAATGTGATTGTGATAAATATAACAAACTTGAATTTACATAATAAAATAATAGTGTATCTTTAAATCTGTTATCTATCTTTTCTAAGAACTTATAATTATGGTTGTTGAAAAATACATGCATAGTGCAAATGAAATACAAAAGGCATAGTGATTAATGTCATTGTGATAAATATAACAAACTTGAATTTACGTAATAAAATAATAGTGTATCTTTAAATCTGTTATCTATCTTTTCTAAGAACTTATAATTATGGTTGTGGAAAAATACATGCATATACCTTAGAGAGCTTATTATGTTTATAGTAAGGAAAGTAGATATTATTGTAACTTGGTCTTATGACCTAATTCAATGGAGAAGTGGGTATTTACTACATGACATTTGATATTGAAAATGATTTCCCTTTCATTTGTTATATTTTTATAGCTTTCACATTTTTGTTCCCCTTTATCACAAAAAGATAGATAAAAAAAGAAAGAAAAAGAAATATCCATGAACATGCACATGCCTTATTCTGTTGGTTAATCAAGAACATTTTTATAAATATCGTCTTGATACAATATGTTTTATATATTATCTAGATCAAATTCATGCTCCTAGATCAGTTTCTCTATCACTTCCTCCACCCTCATTTTCCACAATTTCAACTTTTCCATTCATGTTTTTGTCCTTCCCTTCTCTTCTATAGCTCCAATCACCACATTATATTTCTAAAAAATATCCCTTATCTTGTCCTTCCACCACTTTACAAATATTACACCTCACTTCTAATATTACTTTACTCTACCTCGATCTTATGCCTCCTTCATAGTACCTTTTGAATTTAACTATCGATTCTTTTGGATTTATCATAGATTACCACAAATCACAACTGCTTATGCTACCATGATTCTAAAAAAAATATAATTTTCTTTCACTAAAAGCATCTTCACCCAAGTTACAATTTCTTTTACCATCCTTCCAAAATATCCCTTCTTTAACTCCTCTACCTCTGAAAAATATTCACTAAATTTATCTATAAATTCAATAATATATCCTTCTATTATGATTTCCATATGAAATTCAACAAGTCTTAGAACTTCAAGATTCATTATATACAATGCAATTAGGTTCTAAATATTCCAATAAATCCCTCTCCTTACTTTCTAGGCTAACCAACGATGCGTCCCTAATATACTCACCATTATAAATTATAGCGATATGATGTAAATTATAGCGATATGACATCATAGTTGTCATGGTTATCATGCAATAATGGACATTCACAAACTTGGCGTATTGACTCAAAAATAGATTTATTTCTCTAAACTATTGATGCTCCATATAGCACAGAGATAAAACAACAATCATACTGTTCCATAATCAAACAATTTTTTGGATCAATTTGAGACCTAGTTCCAAATCGATGTCCAACAAGAGATTATTTGTAATCTAGCTGCCTACATTTTCAATCCCCTTAATGGGGAAGGTCTCACCCACATTATGCCCAACCATAAATGGTTTTCTAGGGATTTAATTAATATCACTAACATGATCAACCTCCATCCTACTCCATCTTATAACTCATCCTTAGAAAAAATCAGTATAATAGGCGTTTGATTGTCATACCAAAATCACCACATAGAGAGTTAATTTATAGGCACTATCTCTAATACTATCATCTAAACAAACAAGTGCTACAACTTATCCAATAAAAAATAATCATTATATAAAATAGATAAGAAACAAAAAATAAAAAAATATTATAACCCTAAATTAGAATTTGAAATTTTATTTAATCATTATCCAATCAACAATTATTTAATATTCTAATATAATAAAACATTTCTACACAAAAAATTAATTCATAACCATATATTTGTTGGAATACTTTGAGCTACACAAAAAAATAATTCATAACGAGTACTTTGAGCTCCCTTACTCATGAACAAGGTGATATTTGTTTCATATTTAGTTAAATAAATTCAATCTTCCACTACTTTCTTGCCGGATTCAATCTTCCATTACGAAGCTTCTTTCTTACTTTAAATATTACTTATTAACATTGATTCGATTTATTCCTTCTAATAATATTCAAACTATTAGATACACATTTGTATTTTATTCTTGCTAATATGTAAGTATGTCAGTAATAATAAAAAAACAAACTAAAAATCTTGGTTGATAATTTTTTTATTATCTAATTTTCTAATGCACAAACAATATTATAACTTTCCAAAAAAGAAAAACACTAGGCCCTACCCTATTTTGCAGTTTCGGTAACTCGTCAATTCATATACAATGTCATTTAATGAATTCCAACATAGTCAATTTTCTAAATAATTTACATGTAGTTTTCTCTAATTTTAATTTTAATACTAGGTAGTGTTCTAAATAATTCATAGGTAGTTTTCTAAATGTAAACATGTTATTTTTATTATTATTATTGTCTAATTGTAAGGTCACGACCAAGTTAGACATCAAATTGGTGTATGAGACTTCTTTTTTAAATATAAAGATGCCATTATTATTATTGTCTAATTTTAAAGCTAGACACCAAATTGGTGTATGAGACTCCTTTTTTGGGGACAAGGGACTCATGCCATTATTATTATTATTATTGTCTAATTTTAAAGCTAGGCAGTGTTCTAAATAATTCATAGGTAGTTTTCTAAATGTAAACATGCTAGTTTTATTATTATTATTGTCTAATTGTAAGTTGACGACCAAGTTAGACACCAAATTGGTGTATGGGACTTCTTTTCTAAATATAAACATGCCATTATTATTATTGTCTAATTTTAAAGCTAGACACTAAGTTAGTGTATGAGACTCCCTTTTTGGGGGGACAAGGGACTCATGCCATTTTTATTATTATTATTGTCTAATTCTAAAGCTAGACACCAAATTGGTGTATCAGACTCCGGGCAAGGATTTGACTTCTAAGTTTACAGAGACATACATCTTCTACCTCCTCTGGTTTTGAACCCATGACATCTTAAAAGAAAACACATATTCTTAACCATTAAACCCATTCAAAATATATAAAAAACAATAAGTATTTAATACTTTTATGATTTTAATGATTTTAATTTGTATAAATTGTATACACTAAAAAATATTAAAATATTTAAAATAATTATTTCTTATAAATTTTACTTACCCAAAATAAATAAATAGAAATCTTTAAATATTTAAAAGAAGAATAAAAGACACTTACATTAAATTATTTCTAACACAATGTAAAATAAAATAAATCAATTAAATTATTTTAATTATTTTATTTCTTTGAAAAAATATCCTCGACTCTAACCATTATAATTTTTTAGGGATATAACTTCTAATACGTTCATTAATAAAGCATTATTAACATAAAATTAGAAATAAAATGATAAATTTCTAGTTAAATAAGGATTTTAAAATGACCTATCATAAAGTTTATATTTATTATAAAAAAATATTAATTATATAGATACAAATTATGATCGGAAATTGAGATTTTCTCTATATTTTGATATGAGTATAATTTTTTTATATTAAAATTTATATTTCAAATAGAATACAAAATACCAAATAAATATACCATATAAAGCTAAAAGTTTCATATATAATTACTATAGAATCTTTTATCTAGATAGTCATTCCTCTTAACTCTACCTTGCAATGATGTAGGAAAATGATAAACGTTTGGTAGAATGTAGAGGTTCTTTATATAGTCATATATGGTCAAAGGGGTAAGCCAAAAGTAGATAGTCAGCCTCAATCTCGCTAGCACTACCCAATCGCTAAAGGAGAATCCTCTTAGCTTGGAAAAAGCTTATATGGTTGTGTTATTGAAGGGGTGTATTTTCCTTAGCTACCAAAAAGATAAGATGATCCATTTGCCTATTTGGACATGATAGAGGGAAAAAAGGCCAAAGCCATGTAGGGGCCTCAAGAAATTAAGTTCCGAGCAACCAGAATGAACAGGCCCCCCTCATTAGGCTATACATGGATCTATATTTTCTTATTTTCATAATTATTTTAGTTTTTCCAGCCGATCTAAAAAGTATCATTTTTGTATTTCATATGTTCCAATTTTTCTTAAATTTTCACATGCATTCTCCAAGCTATCATTTTCTTCCTCTTCTATGGGAAGATGGTTCTTCACTAGTGCATTTTAGATTAGATTAAGCACTTTCTAAACCTCAACTTGTACTCTATATAAATAATTTTTGATGATATTATTTTTTTGTTTAATAGGAAATATATCCATATCCATATATATTTATTAAGTAGTTTTTTCTAAAATCTATAATTATTAAATTAAAAAAATATTGATAAATTTTGAAAATTTTATTATTATATTAAAAAATATATCATTTTTTAGTATGAATATTTCAATATATCTTAATTTTCTTATATCATAAAAATATAGAATCATAAAAGAAACGCAAGTGATATATGTGAATCTTAAAAGTTTAATGATAGGAATGTATTGAATTTTAATAATAATATTTTTTTCCCTAGTTTTAGTTAGTTTTATATGTGTTTATTTTGGAATATAGCATTTATAATTTTAATTTAATTATTAAGTGGAGATTAGTAATTAAATTTCTATAGAATATTCTATAATATTCTTAATAGTTTATATAAATCAAAGATTGAGATTTATCTTCAAAACCATTTTATTTTTTCACCTTTTATTCAAATTCAGTGTATTAAAAAAAGGAATATGTGCCATGTCATATGAAATCAGTTATGATTTTAGATATATTCTTTTAATTAAATTCATTAAAAAAAAGCATATGTGAAAGTGTCATGTGAAAAGTGTTATGGGTTTTTGAACATGTTAATTGCCCATGGTATTGTTGCAACGCCTATTTAAAGAAAAAGAATCTCTTGATAATGTGGAGGTGAATATTTATGTTTAATGATTTGTTACATATCTTTTTAAAGATATATATGTGTAACTTATATATCTATTCCTTTTCTCATCAATAATAATAATTTTAAACATACATATATGTAACTTATATATGGATTCCTTTTCTCATCACTAATAATAATTTGTATGATTTTTTTTTTTAGCAAGGCTATATGTGTGATGTAGTGTTTTGATTCTTATCAACATTTACTAACCATTATATGCTTGCACTAGTTATTAGGTGGACGGTAGAATTTCACCTACATAGATTATTTTAGAATATTCTTAGTGGTATACACAACTCAAAGGATGATAGTTATTTGAAAAGTAGTTATGCTTTTATGAAATGAGTTATGATTTTTGGGGCATGTTGTGTTGGTAAGTCATGGTATTGTAACAAAACCTATTTATAAATTAAGAATATTCATGATAAAATGGAATGAATCTCCACATTTAGTAATACGACACACACATATACTAGCAATTGCACCAGATGCTACAAAGGAAACATCCTAAGTCAATAGCATAATATGGAATTTGTATTAAGAATAAAAATGTGTTTTACATTCAAGATAGAGTTTCACTCATTATTAATAAAATGTGTATTAAAAATAATAACACATCAATCATTATTATTAATCCCCTTTGCATTCTCTAATAAATATTATTAATTTCCAACATGGATGGCATGCTAATTATGGTGTTTCCATACATGTTCCTACACTATTAAATTAATTTTGTCTCTTAACTTTTATAGTCACACTAAGATTATCCGAAGCAAGAAAATGAGGCTAAACAATCACAAGGAGCTCCTTGTTTGTGGTAGACTTGAAATTATGTCGAAACGCTCCAACAACTAAAGAAAGTACTACATGCCTATGTCCATCTTTTAAATTTATTCATAATAATATTTTTACATATATTAATGAACTAATATACCAATTTTTGAAACCTAAAATTGTTTAAATCTCAAAAATGAAAACTTCCATTCTTCTTAAATTCAATTATAAGATAGGTCATGGAAGTAATAAAGTGTATGACAACCATTGATTGAAGACAAAAGTGACAGTCATGGATAATCTACAGCACAAGAAGCTACATTCATGTCTATAATGAAGAGGATAAATTATGGAAAGACTCTATGATTTTATCAGTTACAAAGTAAGCTATTTAACTGAAATGCTGAGAAAAGCCCTAAAAATCAAATTTCATTCAAAAATTTTAAGGACTTAAAGCATGAAATATGATTCCCACATCTCATTCTATTCTAATGAATGAATCAACTTAAAATCAACTCAAAAAAGTCCACTTTTGGGAGTTTATGATACATGAATTTGTTAGTTTCAGAATTGGACTTTTTCAATTGCATAAGCTTAAGGAATTTTCATTGATGAGGATGAACAAAAGGTTATGAAGTTCCTTACCTTTGAGCTAGCTGGTGAGATACAGATAATCAGTGTTTTGGTATTTATCATAGAAAATATAAAACTATGTAACTTTTAAGCACATAAAAACATTCACAAAATTTTGAGAAAATATGTGCATAGTCATACCACATTCTGAATAGAACTAGTATCTCCACTAGTGTCAAGTCTTGGGCTACTAGATGATGACTAAGCCGCAACAAGTATTTTTGGTCCATACAATAGCTCGCCAATAAGAATTTGGTGTCTATCAAATAACTAGAGAAATATTTCCATGCACCCAATTTTCTTCTCCATTTTTGTCTCCACCTCGGGATCATCTGTTATCCTGTGAAGAAACTTTACAGACATTTTTGCTAATCAAATGTCAGTTGTAGATATCTTTCTTTAAACAATTACTATGAAAGATATTAGAACACAAGCAGAGTTCTCAATTATAATGGTATGAATATGTTTCTGCCATCAATGGTACTTCTAAGCACTACACTTCTCCCCATGAATATTTTGAATAAACTACTATCCACAAGTTAATGTTTGAAGTTATCCAACAGAAGACCGAGTTTCTATATTTTCATAAATAGTTAGAATCTTTAATCTATGACCATGAAAGCTCATGCAAGTAGTTTATATGATTTGGGGAATGAAGCATTGGATTAGGCATTAGAGAATGCAATGGAGACTACAAGATTGATAACTAACATGAGGCACTATGTTAGAGAAGCAAATGGTGCATTGCTACACACCACCATGAGAATTTGAGTGAAAACATAATAGCCTACAACCTTGTTTTGACTTCAAAATTACTAAAATTAGTCTTTACTCCCACGTCCCAATTTTGGATGGGCTTGGTTTCATAACTACAAAGCCAAAAATTTCAATCCAGTGGATCATGATTTGAAGCTAGCAAGAGCATCTTCATTGAGAGATCTATTACAAGGTCAATTCTCTTCCCTCTACAGACTAGAAACTATGATTTGAGGTTTTTTTGTGTATTCGCATAGAAGATTTGATAATCAATATCAATGTCTTGATCTTGAAATTGCCAACATTAAGGGCACACTTTCCATCACATTTGTAGAGAAAATTATAATACAATAAAATATTGGTTGGTGTTATATCTTTTGTGGTAAGGGTGCTATGTCTTTGATCCGTAGGTGAAGAAGACTTTAAAAGGCATAAGTTTTATGGTCATGTGGATACAGATCTTTTCTTGTCTCTTGCACCTCGAATGGAAGTACTTTTTTTCCTCAGAAAGGCTCTATGGAAATTTCACCATACCATTTAGAGAGGCAAACCTAAACAATAAACAAAAATATCTTATTAGCATGCTTCCTAATGAATGTCTTCTTGAAATATTCAAGTGTCCACCATGAGCTAGAGACTACAGCGTATCCGCATATGTCTCTAAGCATTGGCTTATTGTCCAGAGCACCATGTAGAGAAGTGAAATCAAGATATCCAATCCAAGCCCAAAAAATTATGGAGAAACACTAATAGAGACCAGACATAACAAAGTAAACCATGTCAAGAGAATGCAAGTTTATATGCTTATTCCATGTATACTCCTTTTGCATATATATCTTGTAAATGGGTTTCAAGTTGACCCAAACTAGTGAAAAGATTATAATCCACATTTTTTCATTAGGTCCAAACTCTATTTCTTTGTAAAGTTTGATCAAATATTTGGGTCAATTAGATTATATGTTAAAGATGTGTTTGACTTAATTTTTCTGGAATATGTACGATCCTACCATTACTGAATTCCGTGTTCATCAAGAGTCCTCCTTGAAACAAGATTGACTCAGAAGTGCAATGCATGAGGTACTAATCTAGAATGAATTTTGTTTGGTCTTAACATACATTTTTTGTAATTCATCTAATAATCATTAGAAAACATCAAGAATGATACATCATGAAGCCAATAATGATAATTTAACTAGTTTCAATAATGATATTATAAATTATTAATTCAAGAATATTATTAATTGAAGAAACAATAAAATTGATTCATAGTTTATGTAATTGTTATGTTAATATTTTAATATTGAATTTATTATAAAGATGTATAGAGTATTAAAATATATAAACTTATTAAAATCGAAAGCACAAGAAATTAAAAAAAAACTAGACAATGTACAAAGATTAAATGTTAAAATAGCTTTAAGACTTAATTTTTCTTTCCTATGAAGTAAAATTGGTAAAAAACAGAGACAATGTACAAAGATTAAATGTTAAAATAGCTTTAAGACTTTAACTTATCTTTCAGATGAAGCAAAATTAGAGACAATGTAAAAAGATTAAATGTTAAAATAGGTTTAAGACTTAACTTTTCTTTCCTATGAAGTAAAATTGGTAAAAAGTGGAAACAATGTACACAGATTAAAAGTTAAAATAGCTTTAAGACTTTAACTTCTCTTTCATATGAAGCAAAACTGGTAAATGAGTAAAAACAAATGATTACTTTAGTATCATATACATTAAATAATTGTATTTCAAATTATTTTTACAATAATTATAATATTATTCCAAATATCATTAAAATCAATGTGAATGGCTTATCATCACAACAATTGTCATAGACTTCAACATTATTGAAATTTATGGAAAAGAAAAGAATGAGCTTTTGAGCCTATAGAAAATGTCCAAATTCATTCATTTAGAATAAAGAAATTAAATAATACATAAAAATAAAATTTAAAAAAGATAAATAAAATATCTATTTGATGAATGATAATAATAAATAAATAAATTATTTCTTAATTTATAATAAATAAGTAAAGGTAGAGAGAGGGAAGAAGAAAGAACCTTACAGAGACAAATACAGACATCAAAGTTAGATCTAGAAAGTTATGAATATTTCAGATTTTCATTTCAATGTAGTTGTTGATTTCTAATCCTATTTGAACACATGCACATATGCATTGATTTCAATGTAGATGTCTATTTATAATTCTATTTAATGCCTTACACTAGATGCATTGATTTCAATGTTGATGTTCATTTCTACTCCTATTTGATTGCTTGCATATGATGCAATTGTTTCAGTGTAGATATTGATTTCTAATCCTATTTGATGATGCATTCATTTTAGTTTAGATGTCTATTTTTAATCATATCTAATACCTTACACTAATGCATTGATTTCATCATAGATGTTGATTTCTACTCATATTTGATTACTTACATTAGATGCATTGGTTTCAATGTAGATATTGATTTCTACTCCTATTCGATTGCTTGCATAAGATGCATTGGTTTCAGTGTAGATATTGATTTCTAATCCTAATCGCTTTCACTAGATGCATTGATTTCAATGTAGATGTCGATTTCTAATCATATTTAATACATTACACTAGATGCATTTATTTCAACGTAGATGTTGATTTCTACTCATATTTGATTACTTGCATTAGATATATTGGTTTCAGTGTAGATATTGATTTCTAATCCTAATTGATTTCTTGCACTAGATGCATTGATTTCAATATAGTTGTTGATTTTAGGCCTATTTGATTGTTTGCACTAGATGTATTGATTTTAGTGTATATGTTGATTTTTTATTTGACGCAACACGATGTATGATGTACATTAATTTCAAAATAATTAGATTAATATTGTGCATTGATTTCAGTGTAAGCACATATCTACCTCCTCGATCTATATCTCTATTTCACATGGTCTCTCCTTGTCTATCTCTCTATCTGAGCCCCTAAACATACACACTCTCTCTCTATATCTATCTATCTCCCTTTCCCCTCCCTCTCTCTCTTCCCGTTCTCTTGACTCTCTCTAAGATTTCTCTCTCCATATATATATCTCTTCCTCCCTCCCTATCTTTTCTTCTCTATTCTTCCCTATCCCCCATCTATATCTGTATCTCCCCTCATCTCTCCTTCTCACCCCCAAAACACACACACACTCTCTTAATGTAAACACATAAAAATAATTCAAATATAAATACAATACTTGAATTATCATCTTAAATAAAATGTTTGCTTACCTTAAATGTTTCCTTCTTGAAAATATAAACTATTTATAATTGGTTACATTCTTATTATTCCCTTTTTCCATCATTCAACATTATTAATTACTTTAGAAAATAACTACCACTGAAAATTATTTAGGGTTAACACTCATAAGTAACAATGATTGAATTTGTAGAAAGCTACTATTAATATTACAGAGCATGAGAGACAAGGTATGTTGCTTACTACAATATCTCGAGTTAAATATTTGAATGGTCTATGATTCCAACTAGTCTTTTCATATGATCGATATGATAAAATGGAAAAAATAATAGGTGTGACAATATGAACAATATAAAAAATAGTTTCAGATTAATTGCAATGAAGATTGTTTGTAATTGACTATATTGTTAGTATTGACATTTTCTATCTATCAAAATCGTTACATTGACACTTTGCACTCAAAATTTGTATTTCATCATTCAAGTTACTAACAGTCTCTGTCATCTCAATAAACTAAGGTAATTAAGCAAATTTTAAATGAAATTGACCAAATTAATCTTAAACATATTTAGCATATTTAAAATTATCAAAATAATTAGATGTTCAACAAATTTTCTATGACCGAACACGATGAAACTAGCCTAGATCCTTCTTAACACTAGATCTATCAAGAGCCCAGAGTGATCAAATCTCTCAACGAACACGACTGTAGATCATCTGAACACCGGATCTATCAAGAGCCCAGAGGGATCAAATCTCTCAACGAACACGACTGTAGATCATCTTAACACCGGATGTATCAAGGGCCTAGAGGGATCAAATCACTCAACGAACACGACTGTAGATCATCTTAACACCGGATGTATCAAGGGCCTAGAGGGATCAAATCTCTCAACATCTACCATGGGTTGTTCCCTAACAACATTTCCGTCATATTTTTTTAATTTTTTTTAATGTAATGTTACATAACGTAAGAACATAAAGCCTATCCACCCAAAATGCATGTAAAAATAAATATGAATGTAAATTGATATAAACCAAAATTTGAATCAAAATATGTAAACAGATATAAAATATCACAAATTCATCATGAATACTTGCATATGAATTTTATTTTCTATTATAATTCTCAATTACATAATAAAAGAATGATATGTTTCACATACTCTTCGCAGCATTACTTTAATTTCACGGTCTTGGAAAGAAAAACAGAAAGCTTTTGTGCAAACCGTTTTTTAAGAAAGAAAAACACACAGCTTTTGTGTGATAGCCTTCCTTAATAAAAAGACCCTTTTCACCAAGCTTTTGTGCAAGAGCTTTTGGTAATAATAATAAAAAAACGCTTTTAACCGAATTCAGAAAAGGGAAAAATGAAATGACGCAGATAAATTCAGGGCATGCTCAATAATTTTTTGTCAAAGAAATTAGGCCTTCCCTTCTATTCATGGGATGAAAATATATTCTGTTAATTGAGCAAGATTCTTCCTATGTATGAGGTGTTTAGGGAAACACTTACTGCAGGCTACTGGAGCGCTGGGGCTATGCACAAAGGAGAAGCACCTTCACCTGTGCCCGACCCTCTTTCATCGGAGAATTCTAATTGTGTAGGTGAACCTATATTTCACTCTAATCAAGATAACTAATATTGTAAAATAAATGTATTAAAAGCAGTATTTACATAAATACATGGGTTCATGGCAGGAGATTGAAATTGGAGACATAAAAAAAATTCAGCCAGAAATAATTTAACTTATTAGTTTTTTCTTAAATATTAATCTGATGACTTAAAAAGTTTTTTACAATTCTAATTATTAATTGTTTTAAAAAAGAACACTTAATTAAAATAATTAAAATATAATTCTAAAATATAATTATCCTGGTATGGCGCAGCGAACTTGAAAAAACGGGTCTCTCATAATTAAGTGGATCTCCTAAATGGTGCACTGGATCGCAAAAATGTCAAAGAGAAACTAATTAAGTCGGCTTTAAAAAAAAAACACGTGTTCCAAATTTTCAAAATTCACCTTAATTTTGTTAAGAAAATGAACTGGAAATCACTGTTTTTTTCTCTGATTTCGTCCTTGCATTTTCTTGCTACATGCTGTTAATTCAATTTGAAATCAGATCCTGTAACCAGAAAAAAAAAGAAAATTAGTTATTAAAATTTAGGCTATCAAACCATAGAATCCATTTAGATTCGTTAGAAGGCAGAATTAGTATGGAAGTAACATGATTGTGGGTGCTTGCTATTTGGGAACTTGACATTTTAACAAGTAACAAAAGGAAGAACTGCCTTGCAATCGTAGAATCCCGTCTATAAATCGTTCCAAACTCCCCAGCAATGACAAATTGAATCAACACACTCAAAAATGATAAATCAAATTGAGAAAACCATGTGAAATTAGAAATGTAAAAGATCGAAATGATGCACTTCTTGGAAATGGCAAATCATAGCAGATTATTTCTGGAAAACAACGATATTACAGGTTGAATGCTGAAAATCCTTACCACAGAAATGTTTTTATGGAGAAACCATCAAGAAACCTTTAAGCCATTAAGAAACTATTTCGCCATCAAAAAATTGTTCACCCAGAAACAACTTATTAGTTTTTTCTTAGCTATTAACTATTAATCTGACGGCCTTAAAATCTTCAATGGTCTAACCTTCAATCCAATAGTGCAAAATAAAACAGAGTAGCAGCTCGGGAAATTGTTTTCAGAGAAAAACTCTTTTCATCATTAATATGTATTTTGATACTTTTTATAATTAATATCATTTAATATTCACATAATTTATATGACTACATAGATTTCAAAAATTACATCAATTTAATTACAATAATCTTATATATCTGTAAAAATTAATAAATAATATTAAAATTTCTTAATACTATATTTATATAAAATATAATCTTATATCATTTATATAATTATATAATCGTTGATAAAAAGTTGTTGGTTTACATCTTCACAATAACAATCTCTCTATTTACTATGTCAAAAGCTATACCTTTTACATATTTTAATTTTTTAATTATCTATGATGATGTTTATGTTGGTTAAACGTGGATTCAAACTTTGATTTAATTTAATGTAAAGTTTTAAAGATTTCATCATGGTCAGAACATATGATAAATCCTGAAGTACATAAACTTTTGAAAATCCTGATCAGTGTTTAATGCTCTGTTAGGAGATTGAGATTGGCTCCGTAAAACATGTTTTACGAGATTTTTTTGGAGATTGGATTTGAGAAGATGGTTGTCATACTTTAACGACAATGTTGTCTTTGGTCAAATGGCTTTATTTAACGACTGTTTTGGTACAGAAAATCGATATTTTCAAGAATTATTGTACTTCTTCACTCTGTACATGGTACAGAAATACCATCATTCCTCAACAGAATTAATAAGTCATTTTTCAAGAATTATTGTACTTCTTCACTCTGTACATGGTACAGAAATACCATCATGCCTCAACAGAATTAATAAGTCATTGTTCGTACTGTTTCTGGAGAACGTAAGTCCCATCAATGTATTCACATCGCGTGCATTCATCATGCATGTTATCTTGTTGGCGGATAAAATTCGAGGATTTTCTATGGGCATCACTGTGGACCCTAGGCATCTAGATCTCAGGTCATCAAGTTCATGCAAGAACTAAAGCTACGGAACCCCAGGCATCCACATCTCAATCTCATTCTGGAACAGAATTTTAACTGAGACGTTACAACGGAGATTTGGTAAAGATATTGTTGCTCAATGTCCTACAATGGCATCTGATACAGTTAAAAGTTGGCTTTACAGTAAGGTTTTATGCATTCCTCATTGTTGTGCTTGAATATTTGTTATGCTTGCACTCTCCAGTGGATAGGCAACGAGAACAGAGAGTTGGCAAATATGGGGTGATTTTGCTGTGGGAAGGAAGTCCTCCAGAATTCCAGAACTTTATATGCGCCATTTTTCTGTTTTTGGATCTCATTCTAAATGCTCATTGAGTTGTTCTCATGGTATATAAACGACGTGTTTCAGATTGCCATGCTATTATTCATGCATATGCCATTACTTCATCAATGACTATTTGTTAATAAGTACCATATAAATTGTTTGTCTCCTTGCAACCAAGCAAATAGTTTTAATTTATAATTTTATCTTGGTTAATGTTAAATTAATACTGATTGATAGATAAATCTGGCTTTATGGTTTTATTTTGGCACGAATTAAAAAAATGAGATGTAAGGTGGATAAATTAATTGATTTAAAAACTGGTTTGTTGAAATTCTTGCATAAACAATTATAACTTACATTGGTTAATGCTAAATTAATAGTCAGAGATAGACAAATCTAATCTTATAGTATTACTTTGGCATGAACTAAGAAATTGACATGTCAAGTGAATAAATTAATTGATTAAAAAACTAGTCTGTTGAAATTCTTTCATTGCTTAGATAGTCAATTAGAACTCTATTTATCAATAAACAATATTGATCTTGATTACAAAATTGAATATTATTTTAGTAATATAAAAATAGCATATGACTAGTGTTTTTAAGATATTTAAATATTATGAGTTATACACTGTCTTTAATTGTCAACTGGGTTAGTAGACTTACAAGGCTTTTAATAGTATATAGAGAAGACAAGACTTTTGGCTTATTAAATGATGATGGTTGGTTGTTTCATTCAAAATATCCAACTTCTTAATAATTCGTAGATTACCTAATAATCTCTAAAAACTAAGCTCAATATAGTCCCAAAATTATAAAAGTGTGATAAATTATTTTAGTTACCAATTTTGTATGTTTATTTTATAATTCCTTTAAAATGAAATTATCACCAATTCTTTTTTAAACAAACAAAAATTTATTCACAACACTTTGAACTAGTAATTAACACAGAAAACAATTTTCATAGCAAAAATTGTTATCTAATTCCATGCAACCATACATGTAGGTAAAACCGTTAATTTAACAAGAAGGATATAACTGAAACTAAATGGAAACTGAAGACAAAGATACAAGTAAAAACACAAGATTTTACATGGTAAAACCTTGACAGGGTGTCAAGGAAATATCCACGGGGCAAGGGATTGGATTCTTTATTAAATCAACAATGATTCTTCATGATTACAATAGATCTGGCATTCATCAGTTTTATAGGAGCTTCCTCAGTTACATAACTGTTGTTTCAGTATAAAACTGACTAGGCAGTGATTAATACAATTTTACACATATTTACATAATTGATTGCCAAATTCCAACAAACTCCACCTTGACAACTATTTTCCTAATCCCATGCCCATGCCCATTCATCGTCTCTTCTGCAAGCCAAGAGAGGATAAACAACATCGCAACTTCTTTAGTGTAACTGGCTTCGTAAATATGTCTGCACAATTTTTCCGTGTATGGACCTTCTTAAGAGCTACTTTTCCACCATCGATGACATGTCTCAAAAAATGATACTTTACATCAATGCGCTTGGTACTTCTGTGATAAGATGGATTTGTAGCCAAGTGAACAACACTCTTACTGTCACAAAGTACATTCACTCTCTTGTGCATCCTTCCAATCTCATCAAGTAGACCGTTTGACCAGATTTCTTCTTTACTAGCATCTGAAACAGCTATATATTTTTCTTCGGTAGTGGAAAACATAACTGTTTCTTGAAGCTTTGACATCCAACTAATTGCTCCACCTGCAAGAGTAAAGACATAACCTGTTGTAGATCTCCTTTTGTCCAAATCACCTGCATAATCTGCATCTACATATCCACAGACTGATCCTTCACTACCATTAAAGATGATGCAATGGTCACTTGTGCCTCTTAGATATCAAAGCACCCATTTCATTGCTCACCAATGTTCTTCACCTGGATTTGCCATGAACCTGTTGAAAACTCCAACTTCATGTGAAATGTCAGGGCTTGTAGATACCATCACATACATTAAGTTATCTACAACATTTTCATATGGTACATGAGACATATACTACTTTGCTTCATCAGTTCTAGGACTCAAAACTGAAGAAAGCTTAAAATGGGAAGTTAATGGAATATTAACAGGTTTCACACTATTCATATAGAACTTTTCAAGTACTCTTTCCACATACTTCTGCTATGATAACCAAAGCTTACCATTTTTCCTGTCTCTGTGCATCTCCATGCCCAAGATATGTTTTGCTACTCCAAGATTCTTCATATTAAATTTCCTAGAAAGCTAAGCCTTTAACCTATTGATCTCTTCCATGCGTTTCCTTGAAATAAGCATATCGTCAACATACAAAACTAAGATAATGAATATGCCACTGAAACTCTTGAAGTATACACAATGATCAACTCACTTCTAATAAAGTTTTGGCTCACCATGAAGGAATCAAACTTCTTGTACCATTGCCTCAGAGACTACCTCAAGCCATACAATGACTTCCTGAGCTTGAAAACTAATATTCTGTTGTGACCTTGTACAAAACCTTCTGGTTGTTCCATATATGTATCTTCATCCAAATCACCATGTAGAAAAGTTGTTTTAACATCTAACTATTCTAACTCAAGGTTAAGTAATGCAGTTAGTGCCAACACAGTACGAATAGAAACAAGATTTACAACTAGTGAAAAAATCTCACGAAAGTCAATACCTTCAACCTGAGAATACCCTTTTGCTACCAGTCTCGCCTTATACCTTTCGATACTTCCATCAACTTTTCGTTTCAATTTGAATACCCATTTTCATCCAACAACACTTCTCTCTTCAAGAAGTTCTACAAGATCCCAAGTATTGTTCTTGGCTAAGGAATCCATTTCTTCTTCCATAGTCGTTTTCCATTTTTTGCTATTTGTATCATCTACTACTTCCTCATAACAAGAAGGTTCCCCATCTTCAGTAATCAAAGCAAAAGATGAACTAGAATTTTCATGGCTTTTGGGAGTTTTTCTTTCCCTTGTAGACCTTCTTAGAGTGATTGGTTGTTGATCTAGTTCAGAAACTTCAACAACTTCCTTTGTATCTTCAACACCTTTTCCTCCAGAAGTATCCCCTTCCTTTGAACTTTCAAAAAAGGGTCTAGCCTCCAACTGAATTTGTTGATTTGGTGATACCTGTTCATGTTCAATTCTTTCAACATTTGATTTTAAAATAGAAGATTCATCAAATGTTACATCTCTACTAATGACTATCTTCCGTGACATATGATCCCACAACCTGTATCCTTTCACCACATAGTCATACCCAACAAAGACATAACATTTCGATTTTGGATCTAATTTTGAGCATTGATTTTTAGGAATAAGAGCATAGGCATTATAACCAAATATCCTTAAATGTGAATAATCACAAGACTGACCTGACCGTGCTTCTTCTAGAATTTTACAATTAATTGCTACTGAAGGTGATCTGTTAACTAAATAACAAGCACTATGTACTGCTTCTGCCCACAACTCCTTTTGTAGGTTAGCATTTTCGATCATGCTTCTGACTCTTTCCATAAGAGTGTGATTCATATGTTCAGCAACACCATTTTGCTGAGGAGTATAAACAGTAGTTTTGTGTCTAAAAATTCCTTCATCCTTGCAATATTGTTCAAATTCTAGAGAAGTAAATTCACCACCATTGTCAGTTCTTAAATATTTAATTGATTTGCCTGTTCTTTTTTCTATGATTGCTTTAAATTGTTTAAAGAAATTGAATACATTAGCTTTCTTTTTCATCATAAAGACCCAAACTTTCCGGGAGAAATCATCAATAGATGTTAAAAATATAAAGCACCTCCATATGATACAACAGGAGATGGTCCCCACAAATCAGAATGAATATAGTCATAAATTTCTTTACTATTATGACTTCCAGTTTTAAACCTATCTTTACACTATTTTCCATACACACATTGTTTAGAGAAATCCAACTTCAAGGATTTCAAAACACGAAGTAATTTAAGTTTCATCAGTACCTGAAGACCTTTCTCGCTCATGTGACCTAATCATTGATGCCATAGGCGAGTAATTTCTTCTTCTTTCTATGACACAATCGCTGCTTCACTGAGCTGAGTACTTCCTTTGAGTCTGTAAAGATTTCAAACCTTTTCTTCTTTCATAACAACTAGGGCGCCTTTAAAAAATTTCAACACTCCATTCTGACGTGCAAACTTATAACCATTTGAATCCAACACTCCCAAAGAAATCAATTTTTTCTTCAATTCAGGTACAAGTCTAACACTAGTTAATGTTCTGACTGTTTTATCATACATTTTAATGCTGATATTTCCCATCCCAAGGGTCTAACATGATACATTATTATCCATAAACACAGAACTATAATTTACATCTTCATATGAAGTAAACCAATTTCTGTGTGGACACATGTGATGAGAAGCACTAGAGTCTAACGTCTAACTTTCAAAATCCTGAGAGACAATACATACAAGTAAAGTTTCATCTACCATAGATAATTCTTCAGTAGAGAAAACTTCATCTATCATACCCAAAATAAACCTGATTTGCTTCCTTCTTCAGGTTATCAGACTCTTTTCGTTTCCAACAGTCTTTCTTAAGTTGTCCAAATTTATTACAGTGCCAACATTTTGCCTTACACTTCTTTCCCTTTGATTTTGATCTCGAAGATCCCCTTTTTTTTCTCATCTTTCCTTTGACCATCATCTGGCTATCATGGCTGCTGGTGAAGTTGTTTCAGTACTAGATTTCCTTTGTATTTCTTTAGACAAGAGAGCTCCCACAACTAATTCAAATTTTAAAGAATCAACAGTGCTCAAACAGATTGAAGTTATGAAGTGGTCCCATGACTCGGGAAGAGAACACAACAAGGTTATAGCTTTGTCTTCTTCCTGAATTTTAACTTCCATATCTGATAATTGGCATATAAGTGTATTAAAAATATTTAAATGTTCTGCAACTTTTGTACCCTCCTTCATCTGTAGACTGTACAATTGTCTTTTCAAATAAATTCTATTGGTTAACGATTTTGTCATATATAGTTTTTCCAGTTTTTCCCATAAACCTACCATTGTACTCTCTTCAACAATGTTGAAGAGAACTTCATCTGCAGGCATAACCTGATGGTACTGAGAGCTTGAGAATCCAAGTCCTCCCAGTCTGAATCTGTCATGTTAGTAGGTTTCTTATTTGCCCCATCTAATGCTTTGCGCAAGCTTTTTTGCACTAGCAAATCCCTAAATTTCAGTTTCCATAGAGAAAAGTTGTTCTTGTCGGTTAATTTCTCCACCTCGAACATTGCCTTCGTCATCTTGGCTATTTATTTCCTCCTAGGGTTTTAGTATTTCAACTAAAAAAATTCTTATTTTCCTTCTTCCAGCTAGGGTTTTCAAAATTTCTTTCTGATTTTGATTTTCTACACAAATAAAAAATTTCTTTCTGATTTTGATTTTCGACACAAAATATGATTTTGTTGCCCCTTTTTTTTAACTCTTAAGAAAATTCCAAAATTCTCTTAATTAATTTTCAGAATTTCTTTTCAAGCTTCCTCTACAGATTCATTAAAAAATTCTTGAAATTGCCCCAAAAAACAAAGGAAACATTTTCCAGAAACTTTAAACCCTTGTTCTTTCAAATTCACCAGCGCTCAACAATGCTCAATAGAAATCATATTTCTGGTGTTAAAAATTATAAAAATAATTACATGGATTCTTTATGTTGATCGAAGGCCTTTTTATGAAACAACAACTCTTTCTACCTCTACTCGTGCACACAGTTCAACCGATGGACTCTTCGACAACAATGACAACCTGTGGTGACAACGACTTTGTCCTTTCTACAACCACGACTTAATCTCTCTCTCCAGCAACGAAAACATTTATGGCCTTCCTTTTCCACAACTGGTTCCCTTCCTCTAACAATGGCATCAAACTTCTCTTCAGATGCATGTTTCTCTTTCTCCAGTAGCGATGCTTTCTCTCAGTGTTGACATTGGAAGCAAGGGAAATTTTTTTATTAACCACAATGGGATTTCAGCTCACCTTCGGCGTTAGACATCAAACAGAGCCTTGCTTTTCTTCGTTCTTCAAACAGAGTTCAAGAACTCGACCCTATCCACAACGGGCTTTCAACTCAACTCTAGCAACGATAGGGTCTCTACTGAGCTTTTCTTGCACGATGAGTTTGAGCCTGGACTTCTTAAAAAAAAACGATGGTTCTACTATGTTTCCTCGCTCTATTAAACCATAATCTTCTGCTTCTCCCTTAATTTAAATCAGTTTCTCCTTTTCCCCTTCACAACTGCGGACAGGGTAATATGATAGGCTCTGATACCAATTGTAGGTAAAATGGTTAATTTAACAAGGATATAATTGAAACTGAATGGAAATCGAACACAAAGATACAAGTAAAAACACAAGATTTTACGTGGTAAAACCTTGACAAGGTGTCAAGGAAACATCCACGAGGCAAGGGATTGGATTATTTATTAAATCAACAATGATTCTCCATGATTACAATAGTTCAGGCATTCATCAGTTTTATAAGAGCCTCCTCTGTTACATAACTGTTGTTTTGGTATGAAACTAACTTAGCAATAACTAATACAATTTTACAGATATTTACATAATTAGTTGTCAAATTCCAACAATACAAATATGTAAATTGAGAAATGAAACACCACGTGACTATCTTCACGAAAACACTAGACAAGTGGGTTGCCAATTCTCATTTAAACTATTGAAGGAAGTGATCACAATGCAATTGTTGCAGCTACACAAACACAAATGCTTCAAACCAACGAAGCACATAAAACAAACCAACTAGGCAAACACAAAAACAAGCGATATGGCAGTGACCACACCTTGACCAGGCCCAACTCAAGGCTCAGTAAGTGCCATGGCTCTCTAGCTAAGTACAAAAAAATGTAAACAAACAATTATCAACATATTCGAGAGCATGTGACAAATATCAAATTAGAACTTCACCGACCACCTAGAACATAGTAACTTTGTATTAAGTCTTAGAGATCAAATGGTAGCAACAACAATTGTCTTTGTGCTCTACACACTCTTTTCTTATATAGAGTCCTCAAAAGTATAAAATAAACACACCAAAGATTTAGTTTCGTTTTGGCTAACTAATTAAGGACAACTGGAGTAAATAGTTACAGTCGACCATTTGTTCTCGGACATGATTCAACTGATTCAAAATAACTTTATCCATGAGCAGCATAACTATGCGCTGCTGGACAAGCCTCTAGATCCTAATTTTAACACGCTAATATTTGTAACCTACATGTGACCGAGAACAAGTATCTCTATCGTAACAAGATTTTCCTCGTCAATTATAACAACCCGAGATAGGAAATAAGATTAGTCAATAAGATCTCTTTTAGGTTGAGTCTACTTTCAATGTAACCTGCGCTCATAATTGAAACTGAGGGCTTTCCTTGTTGGCACTCAAATATGCTTATAAATGTGTTCAGTTGACAATTAACCATGGCCAAGACCTACGATCTTTATAAATATAATTCCCCTAATATTCCAACCTACAACTAGGTGTAGTGTTTTACCAATAGGCTTCAATGTCTGGATACTTTTGTAAGGCAAAGAAGATTCATCAAAATGAAAATCCATAAAAACCTCGATTCAGAATCAATAGCTTGAGCCATTTTTAGTCAAATCCCTTAGTTATCTATTCAAATACAAATATTCCTGTATTGGAATAGGTATGACAAGTTAAGAGTAAAGAATGATAAGGTTTTTGTTAGGAGTAAAGAGTGATAAGGTTTTAAAACCAAGAGTGAATATTTTAATGAAAAAATCGTTGTCATGGGAAGAACCCATCAACATATATATTATACCATATATTTTGAGAAAATATTAATGAATTAAAATAAAAAAACTTTTTTTTTAGGGTTTTTTAAGAGTGACAATGGAGTTTTCCATTTTTATATATACATCATAAATACTGGTGCCTATCATGTAAGTGAAGGAAAGTAATATTCATTACTATTCAACCATATCCAGAACCTTTAATCTATAATTGTTTTACCAACGATTTTACACTTTAAAATGAATTTTATCCTTAAATTTTCTCTTACCACATTACTACTTATAGGACAATTGCAGAGGAGTATCGTAATAATAAAACCAAGCTCTTACTATTCATTTTAGAAAATAATTTGACATAGTGCCTAAAACTAAGATTTGTAATAGATAAGAGAAGACAAAAGTTCATTTCAAGTTGAGTGTTGTGGCCATAAGGTTGTGCAAGAACATTATTGTCAAGTTTAGAAAGACTAAGGGTTGGCTGGACGATATTAATTGTGTTGTTAAATTTAAAATTAGTTATCATGTGCACCCTCCTTTTTTTAACTTATACATTGACAAGTTAGAGGGCTATTTAGGGGTACAGTGCACCAGTATGGCTTTAGCTACAACACTCATCATCCTTGTTCTTTATAATCATGATATTTTGTTCTTATGGTGAGGTGTCCTTATGATCTCTACAAGCAAGAAAGATATCTCAATTTTTTTTCTCTAATACAAGCATTCATGTTAATATTGACAAGAAAATGGTTATGATATTCAAATCCAAAAAGATTCATTTACAATAATTTTGTGTATGACAACAATAAGAGGACTTAATACAAATAATTTAGAGTTGATCTACATCTAAAGCTTAATTGGAACTATAACATTAAAAAAAACATAAATAAAAAATAGAAAACTACTTTTAAATTTGAAAACAACTGTAAATTAAAAAATTAAAAACAATAAGATTATTTTATTTTTATAAATTAAAATTAATAAATATAAATAATTGAAACAATTTTTTATTTTTTATTTTATATAAATTAAAACTAATAAATATAAATAATTGAAATATTAAAAATTATTTCATATATATTAAAATTAATAAGTATAAATAATTATAAGATCAAATTTTATATATATATAAAATAATAAAAAACACCAAAATATCATATTAGTTTATATTAAAACATAGAAAAAAAATAATTCTATAGAAATTAAAATCAATAAGCATAAATAATAATAATATTAAATTATATATATTTAGATAACATAAAAAAAAATCTTAAAAACATATTCAAAAATATTAAGGATTTATATACTTGTCTGTAAATATATATTGAAATCTATGATCTATAATGTTAATTTCAATTATAAATATGATTTAAAATAATAATGACTATTAAAATAACATGTAAAGTACAATTTTAAATAAATTCTAAATCTTATATAAAAAAACATTCAAGTTCATCTTTGTTCAGCATAGTAGCATAACTGTAACACACAATAACATTACCATTTTACCAGTAGAAATACATTAGATTTACATTATAGAAATATCTCTTCCAACTTCTAACTAGTGACCCTTCAATCCAACTTTACAAAACTACAACCCAGATCCAACGAACCCTTTAGAGTTTTATAAAATTTACACAATGCTTTAATGGAATTGCCTACTTTGTATTTACAGTATTTCACAATGCGTTGCGTGCTACTTATTGTCAAACAAATGACAAGAGATGGAAGGACATTTTATTATTACAAGTTTCAGTCATCTCCATGGTTGGCCCATCACAGTCAATTGAGGGAGATTTCTTCTAGAAAACTAAAGAGATTTTTTTTTGTATTCTATACGGATCTAAAAAAAAATAATCCTGGGAATTGAAGAAGCGAAGCATCACGTTGGTCACAAGAACACTATTAATCACAAGTATTTCAAACATTGCATTTTGGTTTTCGCAAGCTTTAGTAAGGGTATGTAGACGCTAAAAAATCTTATCAATGCTTTGTCTAGATTTTCTGCAACTTTAGTTTGTATTAACATAGTGCTTGGAGTGTCTTAGGGTATAGATATTTAATATTTTGGTTTTTTAAGCTTTGGTAAGTGTATGTGAAATTAACAAACCTCATTAATGTTTTGTCTAGATTTTCTATAATTTTAGTTTGTATCAATATTGTGCTTGAGGTGTTTTAGTGTATAAAAATTAAATATCGTAATATTGAATTTATACATTTTTGTTTACAAAATAGTCATGAAAATGCATGTGAAGGAAAGCTTTAGGTAGGGATTCCAAATCTAACACGACATTTTTCCACAACAAGAACAATAAAGCAAATTGTAATTACATTCACATATACATTGGGCATGAGAGGCCATTGAAACCTAACTTTGAACCATGTATTAACAAAATCAACTATCTAGAGAACTATGAAGCAAAGGAAAATCGAAATTTATTATGGCAAAGCCTATAGCTCTAGAGGGGATTGATAATACCATATCCCATCTCTCCATAATAGCTGTTAAGTGCATACACAAAAAATTAGTATGAAAAAAATGAGTCAGAATAATAATAGTGATAGAAGTTGCACAAATTTTGATTGTGGCATAGAATTTGGTTGAAAAAAAAGATTATTCTATTATGCTCCAATGCATGTGAACCAATATGATAATTACAAATTAGTTTTTTTAATATTATTTATATATATATATATATATATATATATATATATATATATATATATATATATATATTTATTTAATTAATTAATTAATTAATGTAAACAATAAATTGGTCAAAATTCAAATAATAGATAATAAAAACAAATCAAATAATAAATAATAAAAAACAAATCAAATAATAAATAATAAAAAACAAATCAATTATAGAATATATATATATATATATATATATATATATATATATATATATATATAATAAAATGAGAATAGATCTTCATACACAATAATCTTTTATATATATATATAAAAGATTAGTGTGTATGAAGATCTATTCTCATTTTATTATAGAGATTTTTATTATATAAATAGGTTTTTTTATAATATCATTGTCTAATACTATGGTTTATCAAATTAATATGATTTTTTTTCAAATTAATCAATTTAAGTAAAATCATAAAATGACATAATTACTGTGAAGATAAATCACATCCTTTGATGTGTATATATTACCAAGAATATTTTAGAATATTCCATGGAGGTTAAATCCATATCACCCCCTTAATAATTATTGATAAAATTATAGAAGCTATCTTCACAAATAGACATATGTATAGGCGAAATAATATTCTAAAATATTCCATGTAGATCAAATCCCTACCGTTCCCCTAATATTTGTTGATAATATTATGGAATCCCTGTTAACAAATATACATGTCTATAGGCCTAATTATTTTTGTTTTATTTTGGAATTTAGAGACTCTAATTGTGACATTATTGTTTGTGCCAAGGAATTATTTTTAGATATTTGTGTAGTGGATTTTAGTATTCTTAATCTTTTCACCAAAACCATCTAAAAGGCATGAGAGCTCAGTATTATTAGTTTGTGCCAAGGAATTATTTTTAGATATTTGTGTAGTGGATTTTTTTATTCTTAATCTTTGCAGCAAAACCATCTAAAAAGTGTGAGGGGTAGAGTGAGGTTGAAAATACTAGGCCAGCTCAAAAGTATACTCACTTAAGAGTTGAGGGCTAGAGTGAGGTTGACAATACTAGGTCACCTCAAAAGTATACTCACTTAAGAGTTCACAAAGCACGAACAAATATTCATAGGAAAAAATTCATTACAGCAATGTTTATTGGGGGGATTTGAACCTCAGTAGTAAGATAACAACGATTCTACCCAACCACCCAAGGTAATCCCATTTCAAAAACAAGTGTTAAATCCATGAGTGTAGTCCATGCCAATTAACTATATATATAAGTAAAAGTGAAATAAAACTAGTATAAATATTAGAACTTAGTTAATTGCTATTTTCATACATAAATTGTCTAAAGATTTAATAATGGCCTCTTAATAATTTATAAATACCAGAAAGATATATGAAATATCTATTCTAAAAAAAATAAAATAACAATTTATACTATTTACTTTTCAAAACAATTCTTGCATTACCTTAAGATTCGAATTTAAATTTAAATGCTTTATAATACATGTGCTATTTTTGAATTTTTCCAATCATATGTGAATATTTTTGACTTTTCCAATCATATGTTGACTAAGTAAAACATTTTCTCTTAGAAAAAATATCTCTTTATATACATGTTAGATCCATATACGTAACACCCCATGTTATAGTAAATACTTATTATTTACTCTCATTTACTTTTCGTGTATGACACTGATTGATTGAAGACTTAGGGGAAGATACAAATAAAACTCTAAATTATTAAAAGGTTTATTTTTATTATTTTGTTTAATAGAAAATTGTGATGAACCTTGGAACTCACGGAAAATACCTTAAATTATTTTTCAACTTCCAGAAAGTTAGAGACAATTATCTTTTCTCATTCTGTAAAGATAAAAATATCTGAGTAGCAAAGCAAGGGTGTTTAGCGAAAAGGGAAAAGGAAAAATCTGAAGGCCCCTTGAGAGAGAAGAAGGAAAGTGAACAAGACTCCGGGAAGATGTGGCAAGACGCTTCTTGAGGACTATTTTTTGAGTTGGACTTGAGTCAGTGGAAAAAGTCCAAGAAAGACATGAGTTTGTAAGTTCTAGCTTGGACTGGGTCTTGATGCCTATGAACTGACCTTAATAGGTCACTATTGAAATTAATATTTTATAAGTTGATAACATTGGGGCAAGAACTAGACTTATTGAAATTAATGTTCTATAAGTTGATAACATCGGGACAAAAACTAGACGTAATCGACATTAAGTTGATAACATTGGGGCAAGAACTAGACCTATTGAAATTAATGTTCTATAAGTTGATAACATCGGGACAAAAACTAGACGTAATCGACATTCTCGTTGGTAGGGAGGAGTGGTTTATTCCTAATTAAGTTTCTTGAAAAGTCTAAATTAATACATATAAATGCAATTATCTCTTCTCAAAACGTATGAGATTCTGTAAATGTTGGAGAATAATGAAATATTTTAAGATGGTTTATCACCGTTATTGAAGTAGAGATTCTTTCTAAATTTAGATACATAGTCTGTCTTTATGATTGTCAAGAGTATGAGTTTGATTAAGAAGGGCTGTATTTACTACAGTTAAAATTTGTTTTGTATTCAATTTCGCTAAATAATTTATGAAAACATGTCTTGAAACTACTATAGGGTATAGTATCTATAAGACTGCAAGAGGTTTTTCAGGAAGAGGAATAGTAGTCATGTAATCTCACTGGGACCAAAATGAGTAAAGATTCCTTGAAATAGAACTATTCTTGGAATTTCAGAAGGCTTGAAACTTATTAGTAATAAAGCAAGAGAAATTGAGACATGGCTTCTGGTTAAGCTCTAGTGTAATAGACTAAGGTTTGTTAAGAGAAGTCTACAACCTTGCAGGCTTGTTTTCAAGTACTCCAATGGCAGGAGTCGGATACAAAATTGATCAAGTTTGGCCTCTTTAATAAGCACCCAAAAGAGAAGAAAAAGATAACCTAGGCAATGTACAAGGGAACCACCAAGTGTCAATTAACCAAATTCTTACGAAGTATGAATTGTATGTAAAGATGAAATTACCAATGCAACGAGAAATTCAAATCTGAGTACACATTACAGAATATGTGCTTAAGGAAATCCAATGAATTAGCGAATAAGGAAACTATGTGTAAAACTGCACAACGTAGGAACCGTAACCCTGATTCTCAAACCTACTAAGAATCACAAAGAAAGTCTTTTGCTACATTCAACAAGTATTCATGGAACACAGGGAAAGGAAGATTTGTCCATGCATGGACAAAATTTGAATTTTAAAGAAATAGGTAAACAATAAACTAATTAAGTAAATCCCATGCAATAATGAAAACTTGTACAAAACCAGAGTTGTAATATAATTATTCAGTGCCTGGAGAGGCGAAGAATAATGAAAAAAATATATTTTGAGAAACCTTCTATTAAATTAGAGAAGTAAACCCTTGAAAGGGTCCCTGTTGTGGTTATATCTTGCACAAAGAAAGCCCTTTCTTAAAGGACGGTAAGTAAACTACACTGATAATGTTTACAATTATAAAATGTACAATGACTATCTAGGGTTTCCTCAAGGTTGTCGGAAAACCCTTAAAACATTTTCATAAGAAAATACGTTAAAGGTTTTGGTTCCGAAAAAAAATTCCTCAAAATTGTTGCACAATTCAAGAGTGAAATCGAATGGAACCTGGAAAGAATGTGTGATTCCACTTGTGAGCTCAGCCTTAAACCTCTAACTCAAAAGAACCTTGAATAATGGAGAGGTACAAAATCCTAACCTGTGTGCCACCAAAGATTTAATTAGCCATGTTTATATATATATATATATATATATATATATATATATATATATTATTATGTTACTCTTGCAAATTTCAGGCCCTCGAAAAACATGTCTAATTAAATCTTTGGTGGCACACAGGTTAGGAGTTTGTACCTCTTCATGTGTTAGGGCTCATTACTTGTTGAAGAACCCAAACACTCGTTGATTGTTCTCGAGTTTTTGAAACTTTGGCAACCTGTTTATTATGAGATGTAAAAAACAAAAAAAAAAAAAAAAAAACTTATTGACATAATAAGGACGAACTCAACATAAGACTAGTTATCACCTATGTAGACAGATACCATTTTTCCACCTCTAGTTAACTATGGAGAAGCTTTTTAAACCCTTTTGTCACTTGTAGAATACATGAGAAAAAGAAGACATCATTATAAGCCTGCAGAAGGAAACACATATGGTCCTACAAGACAGTAGAGCCCAACGAACCTGTTGTGACACCTACAACCACCCTCCAAAATTTTGGCTAGCATGAAAATTTTGGATCCTACTTTGGATCCTGTGAGCGATCATCCTTGGTCATTTATTGCTATGCTGATGATTTCAAACTCCCCTCCTTGATCCTAAAGATTTCTCCATGTTCTCATATTTTTGTAGCACATGTCATTTTCGGGCATAGCGGTAGTTGTGTGTCATGCAAATGGAATGTTGTCTCGCTTCAAGGGAATTGTGTGCGTATGAGTGGTTTTCATCATATAGACATGTTTCACACTCACCTTATGCACTCACGTCACGAAGGTTGTTGCATCAAGAAAAGTATTTATTACGTATTTTGGATGGTCTATGTGTTCGTGTGCGATCACAATCGAGTCCTATCAATGTTTTCATATGTTTAAATGATCTCACACTTAGCCATTTTCCTAGGCAACCTAGCCTCATCTAGCTTCCCGAAACTATGTGCTTTGTTTTTTCAACCATCAATCTTCCTCCCTTGCATGCTAAAACCCCGAAGTGCACAGAGACACCAATCTCCCTTCCCTGTTGAAATCCTATAGTGCATAGAGGCCCCAACCAACATTGCTCTCCGGAAATGCACAGATCAATCTAGCAACACTGCACTTAGAAATTGAGCAGAGGTGTCCTCCTGAGACCCATGTCCCATAGTAGTTCTTCGAGCCTCAAAACTACGCAATTTTGTCCAAGTTTTCGTGTTAGCCTTGCATGCAGAAATTGTGCAGACATAACTCCCAAGGCGTCATCCCGGTAGCAGCCATTGTCCGTGGAAATTGTGCAGACCTACCTCTCCATGGCTACACAAAAATGTGACATGCTGAAATCGCTTCCAAGGAGTTGAGGAGAAGGACCAAGGAACTGAGTAATGGAAAATATCAGGACCACATGCAAACTTTGTCAGATGCATGATCATCTTGAGGGTAAGCATGGTAAGTACGAAACATCTTTCAAAGTATGGTAAGTACGGAACATCCTGTCATTATCATATCGTCTTGTCCTCAATAACGTGCATGTGCACAAACATTAAAAGTCACTTTATATGTTGCTTCTACATGTCATGCTTCTTTTTCACCTGTTCGACCAAATTTCATCTTCTGCATGTTGATTTCTATGTCATGCTTATGACAATTTTCTGGTCATGCACAAGGTCTTCACTTCATGTGTACATGTTCTGTTTGCTATGAAAGCATCTGTTGTGCTTACACATGAAGTCGTATGCACTGTCGCATAAGCTTCATCGTGGTCATCCAACGATCAATCATAAGTGTCGTGCTTGTCAACTCACACCGTCGGTCAGTCATGTTGAGCATGTATGCCTAGATGGTTTGAGTCATCTCATCGTCAAGTCATGTAAGTGTGTGTTTGCAAGATCACATATGCAACTTTTCACTCGCTCACACACGTAGTCATTTTTCTGAAGTTCTGATGACTAGATCTCCCTCTCACAACCAGACTTTCACCCCGTCATCGACTCGACTGACTGTGACCTATAACAATGTAGAAGCACCAAGAAATCAATTTCAAGTTATGCTACCCGCAAGCTGATTAGTCAACCTTCCTGCTTGTGAGCCGGAGAATTTCACCTGATAGTCACCCCAGGATTGATTCCCCTCAGAAATTGCGCAGAGGCTGCAAACCTTGCCCGCTCCGCTAACTGAGATAATTGTGCAGACAAGTCAGATAGACACCCAGTGCCTGTCCCTATCTCCCTTAGAAAATTGGGCAGTTTTTCCAGCCAGCCCACTAGTTAGCTGGCCAGCTACTCACCCGGAAAACTGCGCAGATTTCATGGGAAAGCCCTATGTTGCCCAACAGTCTGCTCAGATCAGAAACTGTGCAGAGGTGATAAAAAGGCCACCCTCCTAGCATCAACATTATTTTTCCTCCCAATAGCTCCTAGTAGCCGACTATCGGTTCCCTCCAGGCATTACACAGATTTTGCTGCCAAGGTCCTAGCAGCTAGCTGCTAGTTCCCTCAAGGAATTCCATAGTTTTGGCTACCAAGCTGCTACTACCCACTCCTTCCAAAAATTACTCATATATTATCTACCCAACCTTCCCATAGCCCAGACTGCTCCTCCAAAAAATTGTGCAGTTTTTTCCTCAAGCTGAGCCAGACCCTACAGACAGTCACTGTCGATCTGAATTGCCCGCAAACATCTCCTAGTGACATCTGCGTAGTTTTCACCAGTAGTGCCTGAAGCCTCCATCCCAACTCAAAGCTAGCAACCTTTTCTTCTCTCCCAATCACCTGCATCCGAAATGATCATGCATCATGGTAGACTAGGAGGTTTATGGATTTGATGTCATCCCATCATGAGTGACTATAGATACAGATACACAAACAAACATGACATGACAATGGATGGGATGAAAAAAGGGAGTACATGAAAAAGGAAATGTTCACGAATGAATGAAAAAATGATGCATGCAAAGAGATGTGTTCGTGAACAGACGATCATGCAAAGATGTGTTCATGGATGGACAGACGGATGAACATGTGAAGATGTGTTTGCGGATGAACGGATGGACAAACATACAATTTTAGGTAATGGACGAACCTATCAAGCATGCCAACATACAAGAAAGGATCAATGTGCAAATGCAACATCAATTGAACCTAATGACCATCGAAGACTCTGCACACCTTGTCATGCAGAGGCGAAGCTGTGACACAAAATGAGGACATCCATCACCCAGCATCATTGTAGCTCAACATCGACACTGGCATCAGCAAAAATTTACCGCACTATCATGTCAAGTCTTGTCATGAGTCATGACATCCACATCTCCACTATGGGCCATATTTTCAAACAATGTAATGTAACATGGAAGTCCAAGAGACCCACTTGTTATATGAAGAGTCATGTAAAGTTTAAAGGTCATGGAATTCAAATAGTCATGAGAGAAGTCAAACAACCACAAGGGTAAGTTTCACCCTTGGCTATAAATACCCCCTCATTTGTACATGCAAAGCACTTTTCACCTCGGCTCCTCCCACATAGCCTTGAGAGTCTATAATCTTTTCTTTGAGGACTATGTAGTGGCTCTAACTCCCCATCCATGGGGTTAGTGATTTATGGTGCAATGATGTGTCTTGGAACTTTCACTTAATTCAGAATCCTACTAATAGGCCAGCACGTTTTCACACGTTTTGTAATTGTTGTAAGACTAATCTTGAACACTAGTAACACATGTTTCTTTAACCTCTGTTTAACACTTGAACTCATTCAATTTTTGTAATACATATATGTTAATGAAGATGTGTTGTATGAGATGTTAATGATGTATTTCCTATGTTGGTTACCTCCATGGACATTAGACAGACCTTTCATGTAAACTTGCTATAACAACCATCGCACTTGCGCGTACTCCTCTGCTATGTGTTGTACGTGTTATCTTTCCTTGTGTGATGTGACTACCGCATCTGTGTGGACTACTCCTCCAAAATTTGTACACATCTTATTATATTATGTGTTCCTAATACAGTTGGGACTTCCTCCCATCTAACCTGGGACTCACTCTCACCCTCTCCCTTTGCGATGAAAGAACCATTGACAAAAGTAACACTAGAAATCACGAGGTACACGAACCTCATTATTCTAAGACAAAGAAGAACACTGTCCTCTACTCACAAGAAAGAGATGAGGCAAACATTTAAGATAATGTCAACTCGACCATTGTACCAGATGGGACTCGTACACCAAATAGTGCGAGGTGTAGTTGGTACTTCATAATGGGGAGATCCCCTGATGTTGGTAGGTCAAGAACCCTCAACATTTTGGCCTAGGAGGAGTGCTAGATGAAAATATGAGTGAATCTCTTACACAATGAATCATACATGATTCATGCTCATTGGTTGTTTCTCTCTTTTGTCCCTTAATCAGCTATCAATCCCTAATGAGATTATCGATCACTTGTCCTTCTTAAAGTTTGACAGTGAGGACAGAACATTTGCAATCGAGCACATTTCTGATTTTCTTCTTATCTGTGAATCTCATGAAATTGATAGTGATGAGATTGTTTGCATACACTTCTTCATCACCCTTGATGGTCATGCTAATCGGTGGTGTTATACCCTGCCACCTTCTTCTGTCCATTCCCTTCTCACTTTTCTCAAGGAGATCCATCAAGCCTTTGATGAGTGTTACCACCAAGATGTCTATGAAAGAATCTCTCGTTTAAAAATGGAACATGGTGAATTAGTTGAGGACTTTGCTACTAGCTTCCTTCTCCTCTGTCACAAAATTCCTGAGCAGTTCGTGGATCTTGACTTCATGAGCCAAGAGCTGAAACACTTGGTTCATATCTCACCAAATGATGAACCCCCTGATTTCCCTTCTTCCTCAACTCTTGCGGATCACACAAAACCTCATGTCTTGAAGAGGGTGCTCCCTTGTAGTGACCAAAAAACTAAGAAATCTGTGCAGTGGGTATCCCCTCGCAATGGTTGCAAAGATGAAATATCTGCACAACATGCTCCCAATCCATCTGCTCAACTGTCTGCCACCCCAACGGAGGAAATTCTAGAATGGATAAGAAATCATATGGCGAAAAATCATCCCTCCATTCTGCAAGAGGACATCACCATTCATAACCCAAGTCTTGTGTCTAATCTGCATCTCTACTATCCTCCATCACCTACAAGCCATGACTCCTTGCACTATGACTTGCTTGAGCGATCTACTTCAAAATCTAGGTGTACGCACACTCTTGATTCTCGAGCTACTGGCTCAAGTTGCAGTCATGTTGAAGGCAGTCTCATCATAAAAATGGAGGAGTAGGATGGTGAAGACATAATCAATTCCTCTCGAAACATTGAGCTTCCATTCTTGATCGATTGTTGATCCACGAATCTTGGTGAAACACCATGCACAATCAATTCTTTTGATCAACCTCCATTCTTGGGTTGTCATCATTCCCATGCTTCCATATGTTGTGATGAACGCCCAAGCACATCATATGATCTACTGTCATCTCATGTACACTCTAACTCATATCTGGAATGTGCACCAGTCAAGGCAGACATACATATCAAAGATTCCTCTGCACCTCACTCACCCGTGTGTCCTATCATTCACAATGCATCAACATGTGTCGGAGATATTCCACATTCTCTTGCTTCTTCATCTTATGAGTTATCTCCTCGATCGACAAAAGGCAATGAGGCTGTCCATGATGAAAATAGTCTCAACAAACATGACTCTTCCCACTTGTCATCATGTTGTTTGTTGCATGAAGACAACTCATCAAGTCAGCTTGCTTAAAATTTTGATGAAGCTTCTGACAGAGATGGTTGTCATCCTAAGAGCAGTTCTGAAATCAGTAGCAGCAGCCATCCTCAAGCCATGCATGATTTGGTTCACATCTCAAAATGAAATTTTTTAATTCTGGAAATTTCTAGGACGTGCTAGGGAGTCGAGGCACATCAACGTCTGTTGATGGTTATGTCAGGACCTCATGGCTCTAGTAAGACTGTCAAACCAAATTAGATCTTGTTTCTCATGCAAAATCCATCTATCTACATGGTTTCACTCGACGTCAATCCCCATGTAAAGAATATTTACTTTTCTGGGTGTGATATTTCAAAATTTCATATTTTCACTAATGATTGAATCCACGAGTCCATTAGAGCATGTCCCTCTTCATGCACCTCTCTTACATCCAATTCGGGTTGGGAGTGTTCATCCCTCATTCAATCATGGGACAATGAAGTTGACCATCTCAAAGACTATCTTTATACTGAATAATACTTATAAGATGTTCTCTTTCGTAATCAGCTCCTTGATGTTTTTGCAAATTTCGCATGTCAAATTTGCCCACTCATCACACTAGCAATCTCTCTATGTGATGACGAGCACACAACCTATTGCACGAATCAAGTTACTCTCATTTCACCACATCCCAATTGGTTTCACACATTCACAGTAGTGGCATCCTTTCTACATTTTTGTGATTACCATGATGCCTGTGCACTTTTTCACCAATTGCAGGTGGGTGTTCTATCATGTCTAGCAGAGAGCGAACTTGATTCCCTCATTCACAACGCTCGGACGATTGTTCAATAATTTTCTTTGTTCATTTCAAACTGGGAATCTGGCATCTCAACCGACTAGTCTGATTTTTCTTTTACCTTGGATGGTTGTCATGCAGTTTATCATTTTCCCAACATTACATCCAATGACAGTCACTTTGCGCACTATGATCTTCACCTTGTAGCATCTTTACTCTTAGACTTCTGTCAAGAAAGTGAGGTACTTCGCCCTGTGCTGATGGCTATGGTAGGCCCTCACTATCTTGACATGACTGACGAGAATGACCAGATCTATATATCCGTATCATATTCCCATTGTGATCCCCTCTCTCAAATTAGGAACCCATCTTCTCAAAGATAACGAATATTTCAAAACAACCATCATAAATTTTATGATCCAATCGTTGAGTGGCTGGAACAGTCTTACTTGGCAAGTTGTTTTGCAGGTAACATGTTTCAGTCTTTCCTCGTACTCACTAAGAAATTTGTTGCAAAACAACACACACTCGCAAGAGGCCTCTGAGATTTGTTGAAAAATGGTAGTCATGAAAGAGGTAAGCATGTGTGTTGGGTGGTTGTGACACATTCTTCCACCCATAGGTGAGACCTTCTCTCTTATGTGCAAGTTTGTCAAGATTTTGCATTTTCTGTTGCACACTATTTTTTATCTATTTTAATCACTTGTATCTTTGTGATTGCAGGTCGGGTATGCATATGGTGGCTTCGCTAGATATTTCATTTCACGTAACCCCAACCATTTAGTGTTTGCTTGGTGACTTGGTTTAGTTTGTTTTCTTGTTTTATTTACTTGCTTTTGTTTTGTTGGTTTTTCTTACTATTTTTGTTTTTTTTTTTGTTTTGTTTGATTGATACCTTTCTATTTTTGTTTTCCAAAAATAAGTGCTGCTATCTACTGAGTTCTAGCTTTTCAATGAGTATGTGGTTGAAATAAAGAGACTTGTGACACTTCAGCACTTAGTGAGTCTTACATCTGTCTTCTCTGTGCTTCCTTGTAACCTTCGGTCGATGAACTATTGATGATACATACAAGCCATATACAAGGGGATTTTTGGTCCAACCATGAACCTCTATCCACACTGGGAAGCCCCATGCTTGTAATCAACCTTCTGCTGGGTGTGTTCAAGCTCATCCAACTGGTAGGAACGAAGAAGGGGAAAATCTAAATGAGAAAACCTATGTCAGAGGTCTTACATGCTTCTCTAAAGGAACAACCTCTTCTACTCTCAATAATTCGAGATCCCTCTTCTACCCTGAAAGTAAATAAGTGCCTAATCATAGTCCTCTTAAAAAATACAAAGGCGAAAGAAGAGAAAGGCTACCTGCGTAGAGAGGTGAAGCATGCAACTCCACTGAGGTACTGACCAAGCTCACTAGCAGTGGAACAATGCATGTGTTCTTGTGTGACTCCACTGAGGTACTATCTAGTCCTTTTGGCAGTAGAGCAACACTAGAGATGAAAACCTATATTATGAAAATGTTCAACTCACAAGCCAAACTACCCTTCTCGATTTCAAAACACTCTGATCAAGCTGAAATTTTGTTTTGTTTGACAAAGTTGGCAAAAGGTGAACCATGTCTGTCCATGGGGTAAGTGGGGAAGCTGAAGCAACCCACACATCAATTCAATACTCCCAGAAAGACCAAGGCCCTCTGATGTCAATAAACCAAAATAGAGAAGCTAGAGTTCTACCAGTGTGTCGCCAAGTGCTGCAGCAGCTACAACCACCCTCCAAAATTTTGTCTCGCATGCAAATTTTGCAGCCTACTTTGGAACTTGTGTGTGATCATCCTTGGTCATTTGTTGGTAAGCTAGTGATTTAAAGCTTCCCTCCTTGATCCTAAAGAGTTGTTCTGATTCTCATATTTTTGTAGCACATGTCATTTTCGGGCATAGAGGTTTTTGTCTGTCATGCAAAGGGAATGTTGTCTTGCTTCAAAGGAATTGTGTGCATATGAGTGGTTGTCATCATATAGACATGTTTCACACTCACATCATGAAGGTTGTTCCATCAAGAAAAGTATATATTACGTATTATGGATGGTCTACGTGTCTTTGTGCAATCACAATACAGTCCTATCAATGTTTGCATATGTTTCAATGATCTCAAACTTAGCCATTTTCCCAAGAAACATAGCCTCATCCAGCTTCCTAGAACTATGCACTTTGTTCTAGCAACCATCAGGCTTCCTCCCTTGCTTGTTGAGACCTAGAAGTGTGCAGAGACACCAACTTCCCTTGCCTACTGAAACCCTATAGTGCACAGAGGCCCCAACCAACATTGCTCTCCCGAAATGCGCATAGGAATCCAACAACACTGCACTCAGAAATTGCACAGAGGTGTCCTCCCGGGACCCCTGTCTCGCAGCAGTGCTTTGAGCCTCAAAACTATGTAGTGTTGTCCAAGTTGTCTTGTCAGCCTTGCATGCAGAAATTGCACAGGCAGATCTCCCAGGGCCTCATCCCAGGAGTAAGCACTGTCCGTTGAAATTGTGCAGACCTACCTCTTAGTGGCTACACGAAAAGGTGACATGCTGAAATCGCTTCCAAGGAGGTTAGGAGAAGGACCAAGGAACCGAGTAATGAAAAATATTAGTACCACATGCAAACTCCGTAAAATGCATGATCATATTGAGGGTAAGTATGGCAAGTACGAAACATCTTTTGAAGTACACCTCTTAGTTGATTTTGCAAGACTTCCTATTATTATCATATCATCTTTTCCTCAGTAAAATGCATGTGCGCAAACATGAAAAGTCACTTTATATGTTGCTTCTACACGTCGTGCTTCGTTTTCACTTATTCGACCAACTTTAGTCTTTTTCATGTTGATTTCTATGTCATGCTTGCGATCATGTTCTGTTCATGCATAAGGTCTTCAATTCATGTATACATGTTGTGTTTTCTATGAAAGCATCTGTTGTGCTCACACACGAAGTCGTATGCACTGTCACACAAGCGTTGCACTTGTTGACTCGCACCGTTGGTGATTCATGTTGAGCATGATGGTTTGAGTCATCTCGTCATCAAGTCATGTAAGTGTGTGTTTGCAGGATGATGCATGCACCTTTTCACTCACATACACACTTAGTCATTTTTCTAAAGTTCTGATGACCGAATCTCCCTCTGACAGCCCAACGTTCACCCGCCATCGACTTGATCGACTGTCACCAAGAACAGCATAGAAGCACCAAGAAATCCATTTCGAGTTGCGCTACCCGCAAGCCGATAAATCAACCTTCCTACTGGACAACTGGAGAATTTGACCCAGTAGTCACCCCAGGACTGATTCCCCTGAAAAATTGTGCAGAGGCTGCAGACCTTGCTCACTTTGCTGACTGATAAAATTGCGCAAACAGGCTAGACAGACACCGAGTGCCCATCCCTGTCTCCCTCAGAACATTGCATAGTTTTTCCAGCCAGCCCACCAGTCAGTCGATCGGTTTCTCACCCAGAAAACTGTGCATATGTTAGGTCCCTATAATACTAGTGATGCCCCCATTAATATTGTAATTGTATCCCTTATTAATATTGTTTTTCCCCTATTATCCCCATATTGTTATTACTATGCCCCATAGAATCTCTCTATTTTTATTTGTGTGCCTTTATATTATTATTGTTAGGCCGACTTGGCTATATTGTGACCCCTTAGACTCCTATAAATAGAAAGGAGGTTTCCCCCTCGAAGAGGCTGAATTCTAAGGTGTTCAACTATCTTTTCTATCTTTTTGTGAGCTTGATTCATAACATTTGGTATCAGAGCTTTGGATTCTAGGGTTTCGCTACTCCAAATAGGTCATCGTGGAATTTTCGCTAGAACTTTTTTTTCTGCAATGTTTCAGAAGCGAAAAAAATACCCATTTGAGACAAAATCACACTAAACCTTGGGTCCAAATTTTAGAGCTTTTTGTGCTATATTTGAAGAGATATGATTTGAGGAAGTTGGTATTTTTGCAGACTCCTAAATTACATTGCAAACAGGTGACCTGGGGGAAACCATCATAACTTCTCTCTGAGCGTCGGATTGAAATTTTGTAAGAAGGTACAGAAAGAGGATAGACTATAGTTTCTTGTATAGATTTTTTAGAGCCAAAGGTAAAAAAATTGACACGTGGCACTTCATACAATTTCGCTCTTCTGGAAAGGTCTATAATTAGGTCATGTTGGGAGATTATGCATAACTCTTCCTTGGAGAATCCAATTTGGATTAGACTGGTGCAATTAAAAAGAGGACAGAGAGGGCTACTACAAGTCAGAATGTTAGAACTAGATGATTCAAAATTACAGAGATGCATCAGATTCAATATCAAGCACCTACAAAGTGAAAAAAAGATGTGTAGTTTTTTTAAAATTTTGCATAAGATTGATTTGAAAAATTAGTTTGAAGGAATTCAAAGGGCATAGTAAAGCATTATTATCATTAATTGATGCCCTGAGAAAAGAAAATGCAAACACCTAGTAAGCGACTTGAAAACTCTAGCATGGCTCATGAAGAAGAGGAAGAAATGCAACATGATATGTCAAAATTATGAGACCAAGTGCAACCAGTGTCACTTGCACAAAAAGGCGTAGAAGCTAAGATAGATGGTTTAAAGAAAGGCATGGAAGCTAAGATGAATGGAATGGATGCTAAAATGGATGGCATGGATGATAAGATGGAAGAATTGAAGATAAAATTGAATAGGTTGCTACAAGAAATGGTCACTAATGGTGAAAGGGTACTAAAGGAAACTCATGATGAGAACAAAAGAAATGTTAATCATGATTCCACAGACTCTAATGTTGGATCGAAGATCCACCATATTCGAAAAATCGATATGAGGAAGTTTGATGGAAAGGATCCTGCAACATGGATATTACAGATGGAGCAATTTTTCGATCTCCATAATGTGAAAAGCACACAAAAGGTACATATTGCAACTTTATATTTGGAACCAAATCAGTTTGTATGGTATCAATGGCTTTGCTCTCGTAAACAAATTATCACTTTGGAAATTTTTACAGAAGAATTGACAGCACATTATGAGGATACAAAAAGAAACACTTTTTTTAGCCAATTGGTAAGTCTCAAACAAAAGGGTTCAATAATGGAGCACATTGAGGAGTTCCAAAATTTAAACATAAGGGTAAAAAATATTCTATAGGAGTCTAGGATTTATGTGTTCATAGGGACTCTAAAGGATAATATCCAACATGATGTTCGCCTTTGGGAACCTGATTCATTAGAAAAGGCATTCAGGTTAGCAAGAAAAATGGAAAGCAAAATTATGGCAACCAGGAAGCATAACACTCACAACTATAAAGATGGAAGTGTTGTTGTCCCTAGCCTTCCACAACATATAAGGTTGACACCATAACAATTCGAAGAAAAAGAGAAAAAGGGCTTTGTTATAGTTATGATAGAAAATACACTAAAGGTCATAAGTGTGCTGAGAATAAGTTATCCTACATAGATTGTCAAGAGGAAGAAGAAGAGGAGAAATAAAGGTCAAAAGAAGAGGATATACTCCAAGAACAAAGCCTAGATAAAGAAGAAATGAATCTAACCATATCTTGTAATGCATTCGCTGGAATTACCACTCAAACCATCAAGATAGAAGGACAAATCAAGAAGAAAAAGGTAATAGTGTTGATTGATCCAGGAAGTACCCACAATTTTATTCATTGTAAGATAGCAAAAGAATTGATTTTTTTCCTATATCCAGCACCAGAGTGTCAAGTGATGGTTGCAAATGGAGGAACGATAAAATCCTCTGGAAAGTGCCATAATATCAAGCTATCCATGGGAGAATATGTATTGAAAAGCCCAATGCTTTCCATTCCAATGGGAGGTGTTGGTTTTGTACTAGGAGTCCAATGGCTACAATCCTTGGGTACAATATCTTTTAACTTTCAAGAAATTTTCATGAAATTTTATATGGACGGAAAGGACATTGAATTAATGGGTATTGCAGGGAAACTGGGAAAGATAATAAGCTCTAATGGTATGAAAAATCTTCTAAAAAACGAACAACGAGGTGTAATTGCACAATTATGTTCAATAGATGTTTCCACATCGAAATCTTCTATTTCTCCAAATCTCCAAAAAGTCCTGGACAATCACTCCAAGGTATTTGAGACTCCCAAATGTCTCCCACCTATTCGTGATCATGATCATGCTATTCATTTGATTCCAGGAAGTGTTCCTCCAAACAGCAGGCTGTACAGATATCCCTATGCCCAAAAGAGTGAAATTGAACGTATGGTTGCAAAAATGCTTGAGGCTGGTATAATTGAACCTAACCAAAGTTCTTTCTCTGCTCCAGTAGTATTGGTGCACAAGAAGGATGGATCATGGTGCATGTTTCCGGATTATAGGGAGCTTAACAAGCTCACTATTAAAGACAAGTTTCCCATTCC